>MEJB01000012.1:7589599-8006132 GCA_001752375.1 Rhazya stricta | reverse complement strand
ACGTGTGCGCTGGCGCGTGGAGTTTTGAGTGTCAATCTTGCGACTAATAACCCACCCGCATTCTCGGTTAGTAAAAAAATTTATCATTTTTTAATTAATTTTTAGAAAAATATGTATAAATAATATAATTAATTATTATATTTTGTAAGCTTTAGGATATTTATAAAAGCAGTGAAATTTGAATAATTTATCTTTATGGTAATTCAAAGCGGGGAAAAAAACCTTATAAACTCGTTTAAACTCCAACCTTAAATCAAATGAACGAAATTAAAAAAAGAAAAGAAAAATTTTAATTTATACATTGATAGCTTACTACTTATTTTTCGCATTAGTAGTTGGAAGACGTTTTCCGTTTCAGTCGATCGTTTATAATTATATTAATCTCGCAGAGTATGTTGGTTGCCTAAGTTAGAGCAAGAGAGTATAAGTTAATTCGAAGAATTAGACGAAATATAGTATGAAGAAGTCAACGAGATCTTCCTGTCACCATTGACTCGAAAGACGGAGGTTATTTGTGCTGCAGCGCGACGCCACTTTTCGCTAAATCGAAATTAGATTAGAAATTGAATTTGTTCGAGTAGAAACAGTTGTACGGTGAGGTAATAATGAATAATGATTTCTCTACTAATTGAAAACTTTTTACTGCATAATGCAGAGAGCGATTAAACCCAGAGTATTGTGTCAGGTAATCACGAGAAAGATACGGTAGTCAGGAAAAGTTCATTCGCAGTTCATCGTGCATTTTCTGTTGACTCTGTATGTGAAAGCAGCGGGTCTCCCCCACCCAAAGAGCTATAAGACGTGAGAACTAATCGCGCCATTGCACTTTCCCTCTGACAAATAAGTAAACTTTATTTAAAAAAAAGTAAAAGCTAAGAGAAGATAAAAAATTCGCCTGTGTTTTGGATTGTTGCACTTTCGTCTGCTAAATTGCAGTATTGATTTTTCGTCTATGACCAAGTTATGCAGAGCTTGTTTTCTTTGACCAGGTGTAAAAAAAAGATGATTCTGATTGATGATAGCCCCTGAACCGGGTAAGTCCATGGAACCTACTATTATTAATCAGAGTCGTGGAATCCTACCATCAAGAAAATTGACGGCTCCTATTGGCCAGTAACATCGCAATTTGATTGGCAAATTACGTCCCTAACCTGTCTAATTCAGCTACGTGGGATCTACGTGTCGTTTGAATCCAGTATCAGACAACAGGTCATCAGTGGCATACTTGAAGATTTAAGCGTCTTCGATTCCTATAAACAAGAAACATTGTTGCTCTCAAGCTTCCCACCATCTCCATTCTTCAGTTCTCGAGCAGAGATAATATTTCATCCTAACTTTCTCATTAACCATTTCTTTTTTCTTTTTGAATCTTATCCATTTGCTGAATTTTCGGTTGCCGTGATCAGCAGAGAGGACTCGTAAACATCCATATATATTTATTTGATTTTACCAATTCTTGGCTTCTTGGATTCTTGCATTTCATTTCATTTCTTGGAAGAAAATGAAGGGAAACATGGAAAACCCATTACACTTATCATCTCTGAATCACATCTCGCTTCTGTGCAGATCAGTTGAGAAATCAATTGATTTTTACACCAACGTTCTTGGTTTTATCCCTGTCAGAAGGCCAGGATCCTTCGATTTTGATGGAGCATGGTAAAAATTCACGTTTCACATGATCTGATTTGACAAATGCACGAGGGAAAAAAGAGAAAATTTTGACCATTATCTTATGCTTCCCCAGTGAAGATATCAGTTTCTTGTAGTGATCATGTGATATTTATACACTTGCAGGTTGTTTGGCTATGGAATTGGAATTCACCTGTTGCAATCAGAAGACCCTGATACCATGCCAGAGAAAACTGAGATCAACCCCAAGGACAATCATATTTCTTTCCAGGTAAATCTTGCTTTGATCATAGCTGATCATCTCTGTCTCTTTATAATGGGGCTTTTTGGTTCAATCTTTTTCTGTCTATGGGCATTAATTTTTTTTGCAGCGGTTTTGATGTTAGGCTTACATGAAAGTGACATAAAACCATGGAATGGAAAAGTTTACAACCAGTTAAGAAGATGATGTCAATGACGAATCAATCCTGAATACTGCAAACTTCACTATACTTGGATATACATATAACCTTAAACTAATGGATTCTGGTTGAAACTGTCCTAATTCTAAAGCCTTTAGGGTCTTCAGGAAACATGTAAACATCGATCGCTTTGTGTTTTTGACCTTCTACTTTTGTATTGACAAGACATCTATATATTGCATGTGTTATTGACAGTGCGAGAGCATGGGAGCTGTGGAGAAGAAGCTCACAGAGATGGGGATCAAATATGTGAGGCAGCGAGTTGAAGAGGGAGGAGTTTATGTGGATCAGCTGTTCTTCCACGATCCAGATGGTTTCATGATCGAGATATGTAACTGCGATAACCTACCAGTGATTCCACTTGCTGGTGAGATGATTCGCTCATGCTCAAGAGTGAATTTGATGATGCAATCTCAGCAACCAATACATCATGTTCAAGTGAAACCGTAGAGAATTAGGTGAAATGTCAGAAAACTAGACTAGTCTAGATCTTTCTGCAGCCTTTGTCTGTTGTATGGGTCCTTTTGTCCTTTAATCCTAGTATTTTCTTTTTCTCTCATTCGTATTAGGTTGTAATAAGACAAAATTTGGCAATGACTAAGTTCAGTGCTCATATCCAATCGTCCATTGTCATCATTCTATTTTTCATGATTCGTCTCTCTTTGCCTTCAAGCAATGCCGTGTACACTATTTATTCGATCGAAAGAAGAGAAGTTTACATTTCCTTTTTGTTTATACATCGTCGATAATCTTCAAGATCAACAAGAAATTGAGTTGAAAATTCCATTGCCTGTGAAGAAAAATGCTTATGCCTGAGGTCCCTTAACAATGGGACGTGATAATTGGTCTCCGGCATTTCTAGCTGCTACTAACTGGKGGAGGACGGAACAATGATGAAGGAACATGGGACCTGGTASAATCTTTCTGACTGCTTAAGAAGTTTCCTTCCTTATCCCCTAAACGAAGGTGTTGGTCAGTTTCGAGTTCTCAGTCAGCAATTCTGGATATGCATCTCTCCAGCCATCTCCATTCGACACGTCATGGTCATYCACGTTCAATATGTCATTGTGGAAGCTGTCGATTTCAGTTTCGATCACTATAAAGTTCGAGTTTGCTGACTAAGAGTCGACTAGACGTTACTAGCTTTTTAGGTTTTCTGCACTAGCAATTCAGTAATAAAATGCAAAAGACAAAGAACTTTTGTAACTGTTCACAGAGCCTTTTGTTTCCTTCCTAGCTAGTTTTCCCTGTTAAGTTTCGCATTGAGCAATCTTTCTTCGTTCTGTTCCTTTTCTTCTTCAAAGTTAAGATTCCAGTTCTTGAAAACGATTGCCTAGCCATAGCTATCTGAACAACCTCAGGACCCATAGTTATCATCCTCCTCCAGTTTCAGGTATGAACTTGATCAAGCGCATTAAAGTAGCTCTCGAACTTTGGCCAATTACACCGGACCCTGGAACCTATTTGAACTAGGATCCGAGTTGGAAAGGATGTATCAGAAACTTGAAATTAAATACAGCCATTGAGAGTATAATAGTTCTTTCTTTTTCAATTGTTGGGTCCAGTTCTTGTAATAAGTAACTTGATTTAGGAATGAACCTAAGCCAAAACAACAGGTCATCTGCTGCTCATGTGAGCAAAAGGTCCAAACATTGATTAGGTCCAAACCAAGTTCGAGTTGCCTCAATGACTCTCCGCGTAGTTCATTGAATCATACTAACTATTGAGCCTAGCTCGACAATAGGCAGCTTTCAAAATGCTAGCTCTTATCTTCTTGGATGACTTCATGGCCATGTGATCAGAATCAATAAAAGAAAGTTTCAGTGACGTCTCAAAACAGAGGGTCTCACCTGTCATGGAATAAACTTTGATTTTTGACATTCTTTTCCTTTCTTTATTCCGGTATAAACAACACTTGCATCTTAAAGAAATTGTCGACATCTCTTGGCCTTTTAGTTTGTAATTAAAGGAATCAATGCTTATATTGATAGAATCGGAAAAAGGAGCTTCTGCTTCCGAAAGCAAACAGTGACAAAAAATACCGAATAAAATTAATACATCAATTTCGAATGATTCATTAACAGTGCCATATTTAACAAATGAATATTCTCTTCCACAAGACAAAAACTTGATAGTAATACAAACTGATCAAGAACAGTACTGAGAGCTGCAGCTCCCTCCCTTGCATCACTATGTACCTCTCTTGAGCATTTGCTCATAGTTCTCCATGGATTCGAGCCTCTGGAGGAGCAGCTGCTGCCTGAACTTCTGGATGAACGCCTCAGCGCTTGCATTTACATCTTCAGTAGACTTCCTCTCTAACTTCTTTGGTGGTTCCACCGCTTTCTTCCCTGAGGGAACATCGACTGGCCTTGTAGTCTTCTTGGCGTTTTCTCTTTGATTGTGATATTCCTCCACAACAACTTTGGGTTTTCCGTACAGGGGTGTCGCAGAGCTCTTCATTTTGATCAATGGAGCTTCTTTTTGGATCTTCTGCAATTAGCAAATGTCTATAATCTCTGCTTCTTGAGCTTGGCTGCACCCGCTTTTATAGATGAGTGGGAACTAAAGGATTCTTCGTAGTTCATTATTAATTGCTCTGCGGTTAATCACATGGGTATCTCTCTTCTTCCCTCATAAAATTATGGATACGCAATGCGCTTCCAGAGTGAAAAGTCGAAATTAGGCTTCTTCAAGCTATGAAAAAAACTCTCCCTTCCAGAAACACCTTCAAGCCAATTAGATAGGATGAAAATTTTATCTTGGATAGGGTAAAGCAAAAGCTATTGAGGTATTAAGAAGGAGGGTATATTTGTCTTTCTAAGGGGATGCATCCTAGACCGGTGACCAGAAACAGAGGCGTCCAGTGAGGCTGAGCCTGCGAGGCCGCCGCCTTTAAAGACTGACGAAGAGACTTGAGTCCATTAATGTGCTTTTTAAAGGTGGAAAATTCTACAAAAGGATGTAGTTAAGTAGCTTGATTACAATTGGTAAACGTGCGGCTTAAGGATTGGATGGTCACCGAAAGTTGGGCACCGGTTTATCGAGTCTAAGTTATGTTCTGTTTCCCCACATCCACTAGATTATTATTTCCTCTGATTTTTTAAGTATATAATAATAAAATAAAATATGTTAATTTAAGATAATAAATTAATATATAATTATTAAAGTAATAGAATTATCATTATATTTAAAAAGAAAAGAATTAATTACCATACTTAAATGTACCATTTGAAATTTTGATATCAAATGTTAAATATGTACAACTCCAACTTTATTCCTTTTCGCCAATAGATCTCCAACATCATTCCAGTTTTCTTCCTTTTCTTCAGTTGATTTCCAACATCTTCAGCCATCCATTCTATATCAGAGCAAGCCACAATGACTCCTGATATTTTCTAAATTTTTTCATTAAATTAATATTTTTTAAAATTTATATACAATTTTCATCATATTAACATCCTATCCTTAATATATTTTTCATTTATTTCTCATTCGTAAAATCAAAATTTTAATTTTATTTTTATATAATTAACATGGCACTGCAAAATATATTAGAATATTTAAAGCACAAAAAAAAAAAAAATCTAGAATGAGTAGTCAGTAAACTCGTGCATTGCATGGAATCTCTTGAGGAATAATGCGCCTAACTTATTGGGGGTATYGGAAAAGCTCGTTAGTTACGGCGTACTCTTGATGTTTCCAGGAAAGGATGCATTGCGCAGCCACAGGCTCGGCATTAAAAGGAGGCATGGGGTGACAGCTTGTCTCCATTGCAGGGGCTCATCCCTGATGATTTACATATTTTAGATTGTAGGGATAATTAAATTTGTTAAAAATTTATTTTATTATTATTTTCACTTCATAATATTTAAATCATTCTATCTGATAAAAAAATATTTCAATTTAACCTATATTTATATATTTTAAAAAATTAATTTGTTTAATTATTTTTATATTTTTTTAAAAGACTTTAAATGAGATTGAGAGGGTTCATTTAAATATAAAAGGAAAGAAAAATATTATAATTAATTAATTTTAAATTCACATAAATAAAAGGATATAGAAGAGGAGGATATTAAAATAATATATTTTAATAATATTATAAATATAAATACATTATTTCACAACACTTACAAATATATATATTAAATGATGTGATAATTTATCGCGCGTCTAAACTTCAACCTCAGCACTCCAATATTGCKAACYGTGCGGGCTGTAATTACGACTGTCCTTCTTACTGATATTTGGGCTGTTACTCGCTGGCCCAATAGCCCAAGATTCCATGGGCTGCATATCCCAACAAATTTGATAAGATCCAGATATACTAAACTGAAGCAACCATGGAGGGCATTCAACGGTTGACACATCGTTTCTGTTCCCTACCTTTCCCCGGCGTGTGCAGGAAAACCTTTGTCAAAACCCAATGGCGAGGAAATCCAGTACCATATGGCCTGAATGCACAAATACCCAGTTTCTGTTCCGCTCATCTTCACCCGAGATTCACATTTGGTTCTAATATCTCTACTGGATTATACTATAGAGGTCATAATGGCAGCTCTTATGTGGCTGCTGGAGCTGGTTGGTTTCTGGGTCTGGGAGAAAAAAAGCAGGACTTGCCGGAGATTGTCAAAGCTGGTGACCCGGTTCTCCATGAACCTGCACAGGAAGTTCTGCCGGAGGAGATCGGGTCGGAGCGTATACAAAAGATTATTGACGATATGATTAAGGTTATGAGGAAGGCACCTGGAGTTGGACTTGCTGCTCCACAAATTGGCATCCCATTGAAGGTTAGCTTTTCTATGTTTTTTCTTCTGAAGAACGAGGAGCTATTATCTCAACTATGAAGGCTGGAATTTTTAGTTTTTCTTCCCTTTGTGTTTTCAAGCTATCTGAAAATTCCCTTTTCGTTAATGTCAGATTCTCCATGTTAACTATTAACAGATAATTGTACTGGAAGATACTAAAGAGTATATAAGCTATGCACCAAACAATGAGATTAAAGCACAAGACAGAAGTCCATTTGATCTTTTGGTATGTGGTTCATCAATTAGAAACACTTGGTGTCTTCCAATTGTACTGGACATGTTTCAAATTGCATCAGTTTTTTTGCTTGGTCTAATGCAGGTTATTATAAATCCAAAGCTAAAGAAGAAGAGCAATAAAACTGCATTGTTTTTTGAAGGCTGCTTAAGGTGAGACGAATTTACACTTCTCTGGCTGTGCTATAATTTCTTGTAGATTGTATCTTCTGAGCGTATTATTTTACTTGTAATGTTTACCTTTATGTGGCCTTTAGCTGATTAATTGGATCCCAATTTGGATTTGTGCTTGTTATTTGTTAAAAAMATGTGGTTTATGACTAAGTCAAGAATAATATCCGATCTTAAAACGAATTTATCTGAATGTATTGGGCTCAAATCAATCTGTCATTGCCCAAGTGAAAGAATAACTGTTTTTTGTCATTATGCTCTTCCAGTGATGACCATATCTCAGAAAAATGCATTTCTCTTTTAAAAGATGGACATGGGTAAACTGGTACCCACTCCCGGTTTGGTTCCAAATAATCCTTAAGTTTGCGTGGAGATTCTAGTAACTTGTCATTTTCATTGCTAATGAGAATGTGGAATTTAGTTCCTCTCCTAGGGMTGTTGGATTTTCGATTCGAACTTGTTAATAAAGTTTATTTAGCATGCAGCCATTTTGACCATGTGTTGATGACTTCTTTTGGAATCTGTGAAAGAAACTTATTTTGCCAGTTTTCAGTGGGATGATAGAAAAATTATACTATGCAAGTATGATAACACAAGTGTTTACTTGGAACCTTTTTTTTCTTATTTTACAGCGTTGATGGGTTCAGAGCTGTAGTGGAACGTCACCTGGAGGTAGAAGTTACAGGTTTGACTAAAGATAGTAAACCTATTAAAGTTGATGCTTCTGGTTGGCAGGCGCGTATCTTGCAGCATGAGTGTGATCATCTGGAAGGTACCCTTTATGTTGACAAGATGGTTCCAAGAACCTTTAGAACCGTACAGAACTTGGATTTACCTCTTGCTACTGGATGCCCAAAATTGGGACTACATAGTAGATCATGATTAACATCATTAGAATTGTAATGCTGCCAGCTCTTTGACTGAGATTGACTGYWTTTAACGCTTATCTTGCTTCCAACTGCTATRGGATAAACAAATAAACAAATATCCTCTCCAAAATTTGCAGCGAAATTCATTGCGTTATACTCAATGTTCTCTATTGCAGATTATGATAACAGTTGCAGAATTTGCCTTCATTCAATGTGAACAATTGTAGAGATGGYATGGAATTTTCTCACAACGTGATCATCATATACTTCTTTTTGTTGATTTTATGTATTTATGCCCTATTTCAGCAATAGGTCAGTTACCTTACTAAAACGAGTATAATGAGAGTAAGGATCAGACCAGAGGCTCTAAGAGAATTTTAATGCTGTGAAGTTTTGTTAAAAGAAAGATCTATATAAAGATTTTGCAGTAATTTATCAATAGACAGAGGACTATCCGAGTGACATATACCCCAACACGTATTCTTCCCATCTATTGTACCCTGACATGCTCACATTTTTATACAATTGCCTTCAGCAATGTTCTTCTGCTGTGTTGCACCATCTTCTTATCTTATTCAGCAGAAACACCCAAAGGGACTGGATMGAGCTGGAGAGAGCCTTCTGCATGATGATCAGATTGTCACATGAAAAACAAGGTGAGGGATATATCAGTCCTGAACTCGAACCACATGCTTCCCAGCAAAATGATCTTGTAACTCCGCCTGGGTATATGAGTTGAATATCTTCCAAATATAGTCTTGTGCAAGGAGAGCTATCACTACATGCAAATTTTATTGCTTCTTCAGTAGCTGAAGTTCCTTTGATCCCAACAAATGATATGTCATCAACACTAACTGCCGAAGTCTGCAAAGAGGGAATCAAACTTTTGCACTTTGGAATTGAAACTCAAAACTTATCATGTTAATCTGAAGGTGATTAGCAAGTTAATTTCTCACCTGATTTTCACAAGGCAGAGGAGAGTCACAGTAATATTGATCTATTATGATGGGATTCGAGACGTTTTTCATCCAGATATTCTGGAAAGTGATCTTACTGGCAAAACCGCTGCCTCCCTAATGGAACACAGGCAACCGAAGCTGCTAATGCTGAGATGCCTGAGCGGATGAATCAGGAAAAAGAAGAGCAGAGAAGTTTACCTGCCATGTTTTGATCCTCACACCATTGCCAGTGTTGGACAAGATTGCTCCATTAACTTCGACATCATGCACCTCAGCCCAAGAATCTGATTTTCCWAAGCTTCCAATACTACACAAACACTTTTCATTATGATTTATGAACAAGTGCTGCTTAGGATAATTCYAAAAAACAGTCAAAGGTTTATACCTTATCCCATGTCCTGGCCCGCACAGAATATTCCTGATACGAATCCTCGAGGAATTGCTGACTATGGATACACAATCATCTCCTATAAATTTTACAAAGTAAGCTAAAGGAAAGATGAGTATCTGATGCAGATCGAATATAACTCAAAGGCCAACATACCAGTGCTTATAGTACTACTCTTGATCACAACATGAGTAGAAGCGCTGATGTGAATTCCATCTGTATTAGGGCTATCCGGAGGTGCTAGAACTCTCAGAAGGGAAGCTGCGACCGATGTCGAGGCAGTAAAAGCCACATGCATCTGTTGACTATTGACCACCATAATGTTCCTGACTTTCAAGTTCTTGCATTTGTGGAACGTCAAGGCCTACATTCTCATGTATACAAGTAAGCCAGGGTAAGAGAGCATCAAAGCAAAAGAACCAGACCGAACTAAATATTCTTGAGAGAAGAAAAGAAGCACTAACMGTTGGAGCATGTCGACATGGCTGCCAAGAGGAAAGATTTTGCAATTTAGACACCAGATAGAGGAAAGATTAATCTTGATATAAGAGACTTTTAAGAGAAAAATAGTAAGTGGAGCTTGTAAATGTAKGTGGGCGAATACATTTGTTTCGTTAATCTTGCAAGATCGAGCCCACCATTCTTGCCCCATACCATCAAACGTTCCTCCACCTTCAACTATAAGCTTTTCCACCCTCTGAAAGTGGATCCATTTATGTGTATCCTTGCCATCCCAGACATCAGGGTTTCCGGGTGCTACAATAGTACCTGAAATCTATACGCGTATGAATAGAAATATGTCAACGATAAAGCTCTGTTATATGGTCAAGAGATCGCGTTTTGAACTATATATGAAGCAACCTTAATGCATTTCAAGAGGGCTTTCAAATAATATGAATCTGGCCCTTACCCTTAGGGTCACTTTCGAGTGGCAGGGGCCATCAAAGTCAACTGGTCCAACCAGGTAWGTTTTTCCAGCCGGAACTACAATTTTTTGTTTTGATGCTGAAGTGCATGCTTTCTTCCATACATATTGGAATACCTGAAGCATCAAACATTCTAATCAAAATCTTCACTTGCAGCCGAYATCAAAGGTGTACATTTCACATGAAAAATCAGTTCTAGAAGACAAGGAATTTCCATGAGAAATGCGTTTCKAATGAATATACCGGAACTGTTAGAATGATAAATTATTCAACAAAACAAGCATCAAGAAAGATAGAATCTAGAATTCACGGGTATCTGCAGATGAAGTTGATCAAGTAGGAATACAAAAAAGACATGATCTTTGACATTTTCCACAGACAGATGAAGAAGAATTAGAGCTGTTAGATAAGTTTATGCTTTCCGTACTCAACAGTTTCGACTTCCGTACCTCCGTGTCATTAGCGATGCCATCTCCTTTAGCTCCAAAATCATCGATGTAGAGAACTGTAGTTGAGTAGCTACTCGTATTTCTAAACGACCCAGATGTTGAATGTGGCAGCTCGATTAAAGGGTCGAACCCATTTGCATTCCTAAGATTCAAGCACAAACACAAAATCAAACTGTACACGAAACTACAAACAAAGCTGAAAGCAGAATAAGGATGAAAACTCCAGAAAAGAGAAGATCCCAGCTCGTCCATMTCCTCTCCTGAACCTGTCTTGTTTGTTTACTCCATTTTCATTTGYCTGTGAAAACGTATGAAAGAAAGAAAAGATACGAAGAGCTCTGTCGGTGCACGACGTCGTCAGACGATTTTAGATCGTCTTTTCTCCTTTTTCTTTTTTCTTTTTCTTGGGGAAGGGGGMCGTCAGATGAAACGCTGAGCGCCATGTCTTACGACACCGTTGCTATCAATTTCTTCAACGAAGTCAGGAAAGGATTTCCTTTTGGGGCAACACCACCTGAAGCCACCATCTCTCGGCGGAGCTCGCTCTATCTGCCAAAGACTTAATTAGTCTTCATATCTACCGTGTAGTGTGCAGAAAGCCAGAAATATAACAGTTCCAATTTGGGATCGCCAGAATCAGAGTAGCAGAAAGGAGGAGCATGGCGACCACGGCCTGCTTTATGATAGTGAGCAGAAAAGACATCCCAATCTATGAAGCTGAAGTTGGCGCCCCTCCCAGAGTGAGTTTTTTTTCTTTCTCTTCCTCTTTTTGTTACTTCACAGTAATATATGTGCATCTCGATATTTACTCAACTTTCGGAATCCGATGGATCTTGAARAGTTGCTAATTTGGTCATAAATTAACTAGATTTCCACRTGATAATAATGGCTTTGCATCCTCCATTTCAACAGAAAGAGGAAGCTGCGCATCAGCACCAATTTATATTACACTCCGCGTTGGATATTGTCCAGGATCAAGCATGGACTACCAGTGCTATGTAAGATTMTTGTCCTCTGATCCATACACAGAATCTTGCATAATCTTRTTGTTTCTTAATTGACTGAAGTGCTGATTTAATGTTTCTCTTTTTTGGGTGATTCTTGTCCTTGAATTTTGATGCAGGTTTCTGAAAGGAATCGATAGGTTCAATGATCTCGTTGTGTCAGTGTATGTGACAGCAGGCCATATCCTATATATGTTCCTGTTTGGTCAATTACTAAAGAATAGATTTTGGTCTGTTTTCATTCTATAGAATATAAATTGGTCTGATATAGCTCCATGAGTATGATTGGTTTTACTTTGGGGCGGGTTTCCAACTGAATATCTGGAAGTTTAAGATTAGCTTTTGCTTTCTGATATGTAAAAACCAGTTGTGACTTCGCATGCTGTTTATAAGCTATGTTGAACTTCTCTTGTGCACACCCTTCCTCCCCCTCTGTGCAGCTTTTCTAATTCCTGCACATGGGGAGTGGCACAGGATGGTTATAGTGTGATATTTACTACTCATCATTTCTTATGGAGGAACTCCATCTAGAGACAGCTGCTCTATTTTGTATTAAACTTGAATTCTCATTAGATTTTAGCCAACTGACTTTCTTTTGAGCTTCCAAATATATTTATCATCAAATCCACAAATGTTTCTTTCTGCTAATGTTTTCATGTTTGATTGATATATCTATATGCTCCATGTGCTTTTGTTGCTGCTTTAGGAATTATATTTTGCTCCTTGGCTGTTCTTGTTTTGGTATTTTAGACCCATCTATGCTAAAAGTGCATTGAACTTAAACTAACCAATTGATGTATAAGACCCAATCCAATAGAAATTGTGTTTCTTTGAAAAATACCTACTGAAAGTTCTTGTATCTGATATTAATGTCCACTTTTAGAACTGTACTCATGTATTCTAACAAAAATGAGATATTACATCTCCACCTAAGTTTCCCGCTTGCTGGGGAATGTGCTATCGAATTGTTGTTTTCAACTTACTCATGAATGACCTCAAATAGAATTTGGCTTTTCCTTATTGCCAGTAGAAGCTTATCATTAGTAGTATCTATGGTGTATAATCAGGGGATATGTTATTTGTATGGTTTCTTTGACCATAGACATACATACTCGATTAATGCTGCTTCATGACTCTCATAATGATGATGGAATCAAAAGCTTCTTCCAAGAGGTCCATGAGCTATATATCAAGGTAAAAGGTTTTTGATCATGAATTATGTTATGTTCTTTGAAGATTCATTATTTTGCAGTACGCATTGCTCTTGATAAGTGTTTTAATGCTAGTTTTGGCTTTACAGATAATATAGGCCATCTCCTTTTGTTAGCCCCATAGTATAACATTTATTAGTTTTTGAAAATTTCAATCTGAAGAGATTGTATTATTACCAAAACTTGAGTGGACACCTTTTGCACTATGCTCTTAGTGTTTCATTGCCTCAAAACTAAGATGAAATTCTACAGTTGAAACTTAGTTCCATGTATCTCAGGATTAAAGAACCTTCAGTGCAGTAGCTAGGCCCCAATAGAAGTGTAAAATAATATMGTCCAAGTTTCCTTTCTGAACAGAATTAGGGGATATAAAGTTTTATGCAATGGCAATGGTGCAATTCACAATTAACGCATGGCGGAGTGTTGCAAGTTCTAAAACTAACTTATCTGTTTGTTTTTGCATGGCTGGCCTCTAATATGACTAGTCTTTGAAGTTTGAGGCAAATATCTAAGCCTCAATCTTCTATAAGGGGAACTTTCACCAGTGTTATGCACTCGAACTAACAAAAACAAGGAAAGAAAGTGAAACACGGGAGGTAGTTTCCCCTTTTAGGTATATACTCATTTTTTGTTTGTTGAAACTACTGTAAATTCAGTAGATTAGGTTATGACTAAAACTAGTGGTTCAATTCACTTTTGTATAAATGATTCTAGCAAATAGTTCTATTGCAGAATTAATTGTGACAACTTTCGAATTGCAAAAAAAAAAATCAAATTTTCAATCACTTTTTGTGTTCTTCATTGCTAATTGCTGCTTTTGTCCTGTAGTCAATGCCATAATATTGTCTGATTTCTTTCTTTTCTAGAAGTCATATGTCTCTCACCTCCAAAACCTTTCTTTTGCTCTTAATAAGATGAAGACATTCCAGTGTTGTTAGTCTTTTCTTCTTTTCGTTTTTGTGATATTGAATCTTTAAATGATTGAAAACTAACTGAAATTTTGCAGACTCTCCTTAATCCTCTATATCTTCCTGGATCTCGCATAACATCGTCTCATTTCGACACAAAAGTTCGAGCTCTAGCAAGAAAATACCTATCATAAATTATGTGCTGGTGACCTGATGCATCCGGAGTAGTTTGAGCTAAACAAGGTTTATGGTGTAAAATTTGTCACCAAAACATTTTCCATTGCTGAGAGAATTAATCTTCTGACACTATTCCCTGAAGCTATCTGGGCACTGGACATCCGCAAGTTCTTTTGCAAACCTTTATGTCTGCTCATCTTCGTTACCTTGTGACCTATTGATTTTCTGTTCTTGATTGAGGMTTTAGTCCCTAATCTTAATGTCCATTTCTTCAAGAAGCCGAGTGATATCGAATGGCATAATTTGAAATGTTAATATCATTCTCATACACGTCTGAAGTTGTGCAACCTCTTCCTCTATTCTTTCCTATGGCATTGTGTATGGTATTGTAGTACACAGTTTTGCCTCGTGGGTAAAGCCATTTGTAGCTCYACGTACRTTGAGCACTGGGTATGGCTAGAAATGCTGTATTAGAGGTCCATAAGAGAGAGGCAACAACAGTGGGAAGTTCTTGTAGGATGAACTCAGACTACTTTGTTTCTTTCAAGACAAACACAGATCCCAAAGAAAACTTACATAGGAGAGTCAGAATCTGTGATTTGCTTCGTACAATAAAAACAAGAACAGCTCTAACAATGGCTCCAAAACATTTGTTGACAATATTCACATATACCCAGTCAAAAACAACAAAAGTGTTCCCACAAAACTACAATAACAGGGTTGAAACAGAAAAAGTAAAAAAAACAACAAAATATGAATATGTCTTGTTCCTCCAAAATTCTTACACCTCATTTGATTGAGATGAGCATGTAACCACGGACTTCTATTACTACCTCATTTAGTTCCCCCTATGGCAATCGGAAAATCCCATCTCCGGCCGCCGGAATCATCAAGTTTCTTAATTTCCAGTGTATCATCGCATCTTACGCTTACCACCGGACTTGGGCAGCCGCTGGCGACCGTTTTCTTGTTTGCCAAAAGCACTGCAAAAGCCACATGCAGATACCTTAGGAGACGGCGGTTCTATAGCTGGAGATACTTTACCAGTTCGATATCCACGTCCACCGCCGTTAGATCTGCTCCTCTCAATGGATCCACCAGTTCTCGATGAAGGCCTCACCCCCTCATCTTTGACTTCTTGTTGCGTTTCAGCCTTGCTATTGCTGCTGGTGTCGTCTTTCTGATTCGCGACCTGATTCAATTCCCCTGACAAAAACTTGTCGTCCCACACTAGTCCTGATGAGCCCTGTCTTCTGAATGACACTGCAGATCTTTGTAAACCAGCCATCAATGATCCACACCCTCCTCTTTCACCAGAGTTGCACCCCTTTTCTCTTATCCAATTCTTCTGTGTCTAGATCCTTCTTGACGAATGAATAGTGTGAACTGTATGGTACCCCTTCTGTGTCTAGACTTTTCCAAGTTGCATTTATAGGTGTAAATATTACCTTGATCGTCTTTATATAGAGCCAAAGAGAGAGAATACGTATCCTATGGCCGGAAGATTAGAGATCGCATATCAATCAAGCATGAATATATATGATAATAGGTTTGTTAGAAGAAGACGATAGTGAAAGGACAGGTGCTATGAATTAGGACAATAATTAAATTCTAAATACTGTAACTTACCCTAAACTTATCCATTAGGTTGCAAAACTTCATGATCCCCTAACTTTGTTAACTTCTATAATAATTCATAAATAATCGTATTATGATTCGTTTAGTAACAATATTAGGACATATATTAAAAGATTCGAAATTCAAATTGTTATGCATTCGTTTATAGGTTTTCAAATTTATACTATGCTATACTAGCAAAAGTTTATCATATGATTACACTTATTAATTCATTCCCGAAATTTCCCTCTCTATCGATTAATTAGCATAACAGTTTAACAGAAGATTCATAACCCTAATAAAAATTGAAAAATAAATTTATTCTTTAATGTACAATATTTGTTTTTTTAAAAGATAATTTTAATTTTTTAAATTTTTTCATTTTTTATTAATAATATTATATTGATTCTAATTGAGAAATTTATAGAGTGACAAATTTTTAGAATAAATTATGAAATCATATGGAATAATAATTTATAACTCCTTTGTAATTTTCAAAAAAATCAGCCGCACGTGTCGGGTTTTTATTGGTTTGGTTCTCTCCATCAAGAGGATTTTGATTTGCTTAGACTAAAATTGAAATTTATTACAATTTTATCAGCTTAATACTGATTAATTAATGCTAGATTATACAATTAATCGACAAAGAAGTACCCAGTTACTATATTAAACATCTCGTATAATTTAACACGGTCCTACCCACCACAAAATCCATGGCCAAATTACTTTCTTGTCCTCAGTATGGCATCCGTGAACCAAGATGAKGAAATCTAATTCTGATTTAGATTCCACAAGATTTCTCAATCCAGTTTACTCACCATGCCTTATATTTTAATATTTCAGGTTCATTATCATGGGAAATTAAATATATTATTTTTAAAATACACATCGTGAAATTAAATTCATCTAGGTTCGATCGATTCTGTTAATTCTATTGATGATCAATAGCGATGAYAGCGAAGTCATCTTAAAGTACCCTGCGTGCTACATAAATAATAATTTTATTTAATTATTTRGAAATCTCTGCTCCCTCYATTCTGATAAATCATTCGATAATATATAAATACATATCTTGATTTTATAGAATATTTGAACATAAAAAAGGATTTATGATGGTTGCAAAAGAAAAGAAAGATGAGGTGTCCAATGATGAATATTTATGGAGAAATCATAATGTGGTGATGATTTCCAGATTCGTTGGAATCTTTGGATATAGGAAAGGTACAAAAAGGTGAGAAAATAATCGAGGGGAATATTTGTATATGCTCCTCCCTCATCTTAACTTTTATCCGAACCACGGGGGCCAATGGATGAAAAATTAATTAATATCTCGTGAATTTATTGAATGAGTTTAAAATTTAAATAATTAATGAATAAATTTTATCGACTTATTCTATTCGACTTATATTTGTGACGAGACTTTTTTTTAAGTGAGAGTTTGACTATGCAAACGTGATTAAAATCGAATTTCGATTAATTTCATTATGGTGAAAATATCGAATATTTAGACTTGGACATAAAAAAGTCCGAAACTCTAATTTTTCAATCTTTTACTTCAATAGTTCCGGATACGCACCAAATTTTTAGCCACTAAGGTCAAAGACACCTTCATTACGTGTGAGCAAAGTGCAAACCACATCCAAGAAATTCACGGCCAATATCACAATTAGTACTGCCAGCAGGGCACCACTTCACAGCACTTTATTTCTATAYTGGCTGATTTTTATATTATAATATTATTGATATGATCGCAAAGTGGATCAATGATTGCTGCTCATGATATCAGATTATGAGTATTTTTAGTTAAGTATTCCTTTAATTATGAGTCGAACTCTGCTCTGATGTTACAAGAATTCTTGGTTAAACTTTCTTTTAATTAAAGGTTGAACTCTGTAAACACATAATATAAATCGAATATGAATTAATCTCATTAAATGATGACAGACATAATTAAGCAGCTCGCATGTCAATGTCAACATTGTCATAATCATCTTATCAACTTTGATCATAAACTTCAAAGATTAAAATGATGGGCCATAAAAGTCTTGTGATTTGTGGATTGGATAGGAATTGTTGCCTTATGATTGTGACTTATTGCTTATAGTTTTTAAGATGAAGACAACTTTAGATAAATTGTTTCTTGGCCATTTGCATCTGCTTACAAATGGATGACACAAATTCTAGATAAGCCTCAAATATACATGGACCCGTTTAAGGTTATTAAATTTTTTTAAGTAATTGAAATAAGTTGTTTTAAAATCAATCTTTAAGCTAACATTAAAAGTAAAAATATAACGAATAATAACTTAAAATGTAAATGATTTTGTACGATATGAGAAGAAAAAAATGAATAAAATGTTTTGAGTACATAAAAACCATTTTGACCAATGTTGATCGGGGCGTCTCTGGCTCATCTCCTTCACACGGTTCGTTGAAAGTTCAAACTCCGATGGTGTTTTATTTAAAGGATTTTGAATCCGATCTTTTTGGGGGGAAAAAAAGAAGAAAAACCATTTTCACTATAGATTAGGCCCATGACATGTGGGCATTTTATAACGTGGGCCGAGTTCATATTTATTTCGCGTGGGAAACGAATGCCGTCCCGATGGTTCTATGCTTCTATGAATGTCTGATCTTATTCTCCCGCCTTTTTGGTAAACTCGAATCAATTTCACCAAGATTTCAAAGTTCTTGTTGAAAACTCCCGCCAAAAAACAGCAAACAGAACCGACATCAGATTTTCACTCCAAAAAGCAATTTCCATCGTCTTCTCATCCGATCCATACTTTCCCAATCAGAAGGACGCCGGGTAATCTCGGTCTCTTGACGCAAAGTTCATTCCTTGGTTTTCTTTTACTCGTTTTTATGTTTATTAWATGTGTAAATTATACAAAAAGCTTTACTTGACGTTGTCATGGATTTCAGTATGTTAAAGATGAATTTTATGTACATAGAAKCAGATTTATTCGTTATGCAATTKTTTTTGGGTTAGATGTACTGAATTGTGTAATATAATGGAAGGACCCTATATGTTTTACTGTAAACTATCGTGGTCCATATGTTTGACGAAATGCTCATATGACTGCAGTTGAAACAACTACGGTGAGTGTTTCAGTTACGGTAAAATGTATGCAAGAAAGGCAAGCGAGTTGGTAAAGGAACTTACATGCAGTGAACCTGGTCAACTCTCAGCTTTCAATGTAAGATCCCTACAGATCTTCTTTTTTCTAATTTAAATTCTTTGATAATGCTGTGGAAAGGTGTGTCATGGGTGGTTTACGTTTTTGTTTAGTCATATAAGAAGGATAACTGGTCTTGGTCTGTCAATGGGAATGGCAGAACTTGGTTGGTTATTTGAATGGCTGTTTATGTTTTTGCTATTTCTTCTATAATCTTATGTAATATACATTCGCCTTAAAGAATCAGGTTACTGAGGCCTTGGATTCTTTTCTTTTACTTTTATTCCTTAATTTGTCATTTTGATGTTTTCAACATTTATGTTCACATCAGCATGTTGTGTGTTTACTTTTTCATTGCGAATGCCACTGTCATTGGGAATTACATTCTGAAAGTTTAAAGCTGATTGAGTTTTATCATTTTTATGTATACTGATTTTGCGAGCCACAGAGTGACCTGTTTGCTCAGGTAATTGAAGAATGTAATGGTCATCTCCTTCATCTTGGCCCCTTGATAAGGTAATCTCTTCTTTAATATGGTGCTTACACTCATCCAGTATTTTTCTTCTTGTGATGCACCCAGAATCTCTGTTTTTGTTGTCCATTTACCAAAAAGGTTAAGGTAAAAAAGGCAAAAAATGGAAGATATAAGAATAGGTTGCTACTATTTCTTAGCCTTTTGTATATTTGTTTTAAACTCATGGTACTCTCTTTCTTTCTTAATCAATCAGCTTGTTGGTTGGTCTCTATGATAATCCTACTAATCAAAAACCACTTCGGCTAAATGGCAATGATTCTCTTATTCTTTATACCCCAAGAAACAATAATAAACTAAAAGCATGATAAAGGAAGTTAACCATGTGCCGAGTAATTGAGATTCAAAATCTGCGATTGACAGTCCAAGAAATATACGCTATCTTTTTATATTAAACACTGAAATTTTATGAAAGTTGGATGTCGTACCAAATCCACAAATTCAAGTAAGTAGTAAAAATGTTCTTACAGTTATATCTCCTTCTCATCAATTGTGGTATCCATTTTTCTTGGTTTTAAATTTAGTTTTATCTTTGTTGCTTTAAGAATTAGATCTTTATAATCTTTCTTTTCTGCTCAAATACTASTGTTTGAGCTTAATGTGGCAAGTAAATTAACTCATTKAACGTTTCTTACTTTGCAGCAATCTAATATAATTAACCAAATATTGCTCTTACTTCTCTTATTGGGTTTAGCACTTAAGTTGACTTGTCTCCAACTTTATTTGAATAAACATGCGCCACTATTCTTGCTTCACCTGATGATTTGTTCTTTGCTGTGGAGTTCTTGAAGTCCTTACATCTAAATACGTTATATCATTTGTATTGCTAGCCTTCTTATCCAGTGCATGTGTATCTGGTCAACCTTTTAAAATGATCTGATTTACTTTCTGGTGATTACAGGAAAATTGAAGAACTAAAGAAAAAAGAAGAGCAAAGGAAAATGAATAACCAGGAATTGGACGAAATGGACAAGAATGCGTTAAAAGCTTCCAGCTCTGGGGCACTCGTCCATCACCTTTCCCTACTTCGCAATAAGCGTTGTTTGATGGCTTATGTGTATGRAACTAAATCTCTACATTACAGGTCCTTGATTAAATTTCTCCATGGTTCTTGCTTGTCTGAGTCATCTTTGATAATTATATTTTGTTAATAAATAGGTATCATCGAGCAGAAATTATACGAAGTTTGGGATGGACCGTTGAGCGAGTACTACCTGAAGAAATTGGAGAGAAGATCAGTAGCTCTGAGAAGGAATATTTCAAGAATCATACTGCAACTTTACAGTCATACATGTCAGAACTTGATCTTGATTTGGCAGTGGTACCACTATCTTTTCACCTATTCTTTGGTAACAAGCTTCATAAGATTATAAAAGGKAAAAGGAAAACGAATAGAAGAAGAGTACATTGTTATTTTTAGTGTCATCTGAATGACATTTAATTGTAGCAAGAACTTTGGTTGTCAACTGACCAATTACATGCATGTTTCTATTGATATTTTTTGATTAATACAAGTTGACTGTTTTAATAGAGGGAAATTACAATTTCAGGACACCCTAACTACTATCTGCACTGTCTTCACCAGGATATGGTGCCGCCAAAAGATCCATACATCAAGGTAAGGGTCTTAGATGATATTGGTAATGTCGTTCTCAGCGATCAGTCAGCCAACCTAGCTCGCCATGCAATTCTTTTTCTTAGGCGAACTGATGCCGAGCAGTACATTGCTCGGGTAATTTTTCTTACTGTATTGTTTTATCTGTCTCCTGTACAAAATTTGCCCAAGTTCTCATTTTTGCAGTTTACAATGGTTGGCAGGGACTAATGGAAGAGTTAACGGGCTAACTTAAGTGACTTAGGGCTCTCTCAGCACATGAGCATGTTCTTGGCCGAGTACGCCGAAAAATCCTAACTTCATTCAGCAGTGCACGTTTTCAGAAAGCTTGTGATTTGGACAAGGATGAAGCAAATATGGAGATTCACCGATCTGCAGAAAGTAGTAAACTGGGAGTACTACTGATAAGCTCTACTAGCTTTCTCCAAACCTCGCCACTTGATATTCACATCTAAAGTGCACCATTTCATTCGTTTTATAGGAACTCTGGTTACTTGTGAATATGAATGAAGGGAGAATAAAGTGAATAGTAGCTGTGGTACTTGATAGTTTTTATCCTCGTGAGACTTGAGAAGTGAATTTGTATCTTGTCAATAGAATCAGCTGTTATCATAAATTCACAACACTGGAGCAAGGCAGTTGGATGAAACTCTGTATTATGTAGCATAAGGTTCTATTGTTACTAAATCAGACTGTGGCTCTTGATACAAAAAAAATATGCAAGGTCGATGTCGATAGAACCTCACGATGAGTTTGCCTTTTGGTCTTGATAATTTGCTAAACGTAGTTGACTCAATATTATCTTGGATTCAGACCATTTTAATGGTAAAAACATTKTTATGCTTGTAGTTATGTTTATGTCATAATATCCTTTCAAAATGAAGCTCTTTCAATAAGRGTCAGTTCAATTACATGCTGCAGTCTATTCCAGACGGCGATTAAGAGCTATAATGAACTTTGTTGTTAAAGAAGCAGACCTTTTATCTTTTGTGTCTACGACTACTGCTTGTGCTACCTTTTGAGCCCTCAGATAGACAAACTTCTATAGCTGCCAAAATTTGGGGTTCAAATTTGTGACCCTTAAGAGTAGTCTTTGCCTTCCTAACTACTTGTTGCTTCATCACCCAACGTTCTGCTGTTGTAAGATGCTTACACTTACTTATTCCCTTGAGAAATGCAACTACTCTTTCACCAGAGCCTCCTGCAGACTGATCGATCCTCACTAGCTTTTCAACTACTTGCAAAGAGAACATTCGTTCAAGACAGGTTTTATTTCCCACCTCGACAATGTCTAAAACACAGTTCAAGCTTACTTCTCTAGTCTTTGCTGATTTGCTTTCGATCAAATTAAGCAACCTCTCAACCAGGCCCATCTGAAGCATCTGACTCAAAACAAGTGCTCCACCGTTGCCAAAGAGCATCTGGTGCAGGGTTGTATATGCTGAATCTTGCAACTCGGGTATGTTGCATTGCATAATCTTGACTAGCTCAGGAATAATATCATGCTCCAGCATTTTCTTAATACAAGGCTCTCCACCGGAACAAGCTAGCTTCATTAGTATAAAAGCAGATTCAGACTTCACAAAATGTTGGTCTTGGTGCCTAGAGAGGAGTTCTGTCAACCTTCCAATGAGGAGACTTTTTAAGATCATGTCTCTGACTTTTGGCTCGTCTGCTTTCTCTATAATTGGTATGAGATCTTGCATCGCTTCCAAAACCTGCTTCTCATTAGGTTCCAACATTTTGTGAATGATATCATCAAAAGTTTGAGGCTTTGGTGATGGAAGACAATTGTGGTCTGACACCACAAACTTTTCCAAACGAAACCTTGCCTGCCAAGGCAGCAACTTTAACATACCAGGTCTGAGCGATCCATTTGTTGCAGGACCTCCAAGCTCATAAAATGATTTCAATATGACAAGTGCATGGTGTTGTGCAACATCAGACCCATTTTCAAGAAGCTTGATTAAGCTCTTATCTATTTCAGCAGCAAACATTCTCTCAACTGCTTTTGACTTTCCAGCTTTGATTAACGACATCAATGTCGTAAACACACTATCATGCCATTCCTCAGCATGGGGTGAGAGCAATTCTGCAAGTTTACTCAAGGGAATTCTTTGAAGCACCTCATCTATTGTGCCTGGGCTTCCAAATTCAGCAAGCTTTGCAAGGATAGTTGAAATGTTACTCTGCATTGTAGGATCATCACAGTTCTCCAATATACCAGCAAGGTTATCAACTGCACCAACGGTTTCAAGGGATGGCAAATAGTTGGAGAAATCATTCTTAGTAAATATGTTAATGATTGCTTTAGCGGAGGCTGCAACAAGATCTTGTGATGCAGCTGACATCAAGCCTGCAATCCTGGGCCCCAAAATTCTGCTAAAGCCAGCTCTGCTAGCTTCAATTTCAGATATTGATATGCTAGCCATGAAAGCTTGATTAATTGCTTCTAAGAGAATCAGGATCTGCTTTTCTTGCGATGGATTTGACAACAGAGCCTCATTCTTCTCCTCTGAAATTCGTTTGACTGTATCATTCCCAAAGATAAAAAGCCATGGACTGATGAATGCAGCCTTTGGAGCAGCAGGAGTGTTCAATAGCATATCAACCGAGATGTTTATCTTGCTACCAAGGTATAGGGAGACCATGTCYTGTACTTGGTACAAAGAATTGGATTCAGTTTTCATCAATAGCGAACCTTCAACTAACTTGCAAACTGTAAGAGGAAATAAAGTTTCCTGCCCAAGGACTGACCAAATAGCCTCCAGGCAAGCTTCGGGAAGAGGTTCTGCCCATGAGAGAGAGGCAAAAGCAATAAACAGCCTTCTTGAATCTTCTGGCATAGCTTCAAGGCTGAACTCAAGTGATCCAAATATGGTTAAAGTGTTCTCAGCTTCTTTTTCATTTACATATGAAATTGGACCTGGTGCACATGTAGCATAAGTGGATAGGTTGGTAATAGCTTTTTCCCATTTCTCAGATCTTACTTCTTTCCGGAGAGCCTTCCCCATGACAGCAACTGTTAGAGGGTGGTAGCCGCAACGCTCAAGCAATGTTTCTGCCACTGTCTGTAAACATGTGAAAAATCTCAACTCTTAGTAAGTTGCTAAGGTAAAGCAATTACAAAATAACAAAAGTTGAGCACGTATGAAGCATTAAGGTCAGCGAAGTTATTGTTTGGGTTGCAGGAGTCATATTGGAAATGAAAGGGATCACATAGGATGAATAAAGCTGCAGAGCCACAAAGTTCAGAAGATCTGAGAGAAAAATTGAGGAAAACAATCCAATCAGTGCTGTCAGTCCTTTACTTCGGTCATKGTCTTGATCTAAATCCTATTAGTCTGTTGGAAGCATAAAGCAAATGCCTGGTCTGGTCTGTCAGGTTACCTTCTAAACTTACCATGGACTATCAAGGTTCCCTTTCTTTCTTTTTCTTTTCTTTCTTTCTTTTTAATTAATTAATTATTATTTTTTAATTATTTTGGACTACCAATATTGTGATGAACTAAGAGCATGTGATCTTAGTTCAGCATACAAACACTAATATAAGCAATTGGAAAGAAACACAAATACTGATGCCTCTGACTGAGTAGGTGGTCTTAAAATATGGCTTGTAGTTTATAAAGTACTAAAACCCTTCAAGAATAGGAGAGAGAAGACATACTGGTAGCTCTTCTTCCCTGAGAAGGCTATGGTAGAGGAGAACTGACTTGCTAATTTCCCTTATGTCGTCTTTATTAACCTCCACTTTTTCAGCCTCCGTGATCTCATAGACAGATTCATTCCTTGTTGTTACTAAATATCTACAATTGTTGTCATATAACCTTGCAAAACGTTCAACGATATCTTGTTCCCACACATCATCAAGAACTATTAAGATGCTCTTCCCATAGAGTGCTTCTTGAAGCACGCAACAAATTTGTTCAAGATCACTGCAATGTTCTTCTCGTATCTTTTTCTTAAATCCAATTTGCACCAGAAATTTGCTGAGCTTTCTAGTCAGTCGTTTTTGATATTCAGCCTTGTCACCACCACAAGCAGTCCTGCTACACCATTGCCCAAATCCAAGTTCAACTGCTCCGTCTACAAACTTCAAAGGAGGATTAGAAGCCACTTGACGAGCTAAACATGTTTTCCCAATGCCAGACAACCCAACAATGAGAATCACACAGTGAGAATCATCTTTTGCCAGCATATTCCTCACAAGAGTGCACTTACTGGAAATAGGGTAGCCTTGATCTGTTGTTACCTTCAATCGGCTTGGGATGTTTCTAGCAGTTGTTTCTATGACATTCTCAACATCCTCAGTCAATCTCTGGGATTCAAGCCACCAGTTCAGGTCATTCTGTATGGAACTTAATATCTTTCCTAGTGGATCACCAGCCATAGAATGCCATACAACTCTAGCAATGTTCTTGACTTTGCTCTTTGAAACAATTCTTCTTGCCTTCGTGATGTTTGGGTGTAGCAACTCAATAAGTTTATTCAAGCTTTGGATTTGGTAGTCTAGACGGGAGTCATGGAGCTTATAGACATGCTTTTGCCCAACTCTCCGTGTCAAATTTTCAAGTTCACAGACAAATTCCTCGAGGATTCGTATTCTCTTGGGAGCATCATCAAGATTTCTAGATGCTTGCTGTATTGACCCAATAGCTGCAACCATACTAGAGACTATCTGCATTGCAGAGGAAATAACTTGCAGTGCATCCATCTCCACTTTAGGATCGTCCACTGCCAATATGTCCAGAAGTCCTCTAATTCAATATCTGCACAGGAACCTTTGACTTGGTAGGCACAAGGAATTTAACTGAAAATCCCACATACCCACTGTATTCGAGTAAATCTAAAGAAGCAATTCTTCAAGTTTCTCTTGTGGCAGCCACGACTAAATTAATATGACTCTCTGTGCAAAATATCAATGTCAATTGCAAACGATCATAAGTGAGTTTCTGCCCCAAATATTAGCAGTCAAAGATCAGCCCGGAGAATGAGCGAACAATAAGTTTCTACACGCCCACCAAGACGTCATAATCAGATACCGACATCTCAATATTTGATTTCACAACTATGAAGTGCAAATACGAATAAAACTTTGACATGGTGACCTCAAAATCTGATCTTTACGAACTCCAGGAGACTCAACTGCATAAGTTGATGCAGCGAGCTAAACCAGTAAGACCAAACAAAGTTATCCGCATATTCCTTGATAGTTCCCCAGATGGTTTGCATTCTTTGTTATCCTCTCCAACAAAAACCCAGTTCTCATGCCTCAGTGTTCAGACTAACATTCTAATAAAAGACAACCCAACTAATATTATGTACTGAACTATCTAGAAAAAATCAGTATATACAAAAGTCCAAATGTTCAGTTCTTACCTTGAATCTTGGAGAAAGAAGAGAGAAGAAAKTACAATTTCTTCCCCTCATTTGACAATCCAACCAACAGAATCGCTTGATTCTTTCCTATGAATAGCTCCCTTAGCCACTGTATATACAAGAATATTTCGTGTTTCTTACTTGTACATTTCCTACAACMATGTAGGAGGAGCATTGGAGGGGAGGAACAATAATGGTGAATTTATTACGCATTGTGGATGCAGGACCCATAATTGTAGAGAAGTTGGTAAAGGTTTCTGTTGCGATTGGACAACCGATTGAATAGTACAAGACTCCAACTAAGAAAGTATTAGTTTTACTGGCATTGTTGACACAGTGGTGTTATAGAAATTAGAGGTTCAAAAGTAAACGGGCCATAAGCAGACTATAAGCCCATGTCCTCACTTGAAGTCAAAATCAAGAATAGATCCGGTTTTTATGGGGTATGCTCCTCGATGCAACAAAAGATCAAAGGATCAAGAATATATTCAAGGAGCTACAAAGTTAATAGCCCATTTATTTAAAATGTTTAAATTATTGTGATAAATTTATTCGGTTGATAGGAATCTTTATTAAGTAAAGTCACAATTTTGATCCATTTTTTCTAGAGAAGAAGAAATCAAAGCTACCCTAACATATTTGAGCTTGACTATACTTTTTAGTGAAGCATGTGCTACTCTGAATTATACTGTACAGAGAAGAAAGAAAGTAAAGACCAGTAAACTTCCGTTTGCTTGATCATCTTTCAAGATTGAAAAATGGACTAGAATGTCCCCAAGAACCCCTCTTGCCCGTGTCAAAAAAAAAAAAAAAAAAAAAAAAAACCTTGTTTGCCGGTTAGCCTACTACTAGTACTTGTTTCATTTGTCATGGGCTCTGATTGGTTGTATGAACATTGTGGAGCAAAGTCTATTTTCATATAGAATTCAGCAGTTTGCAACAAGGGTCACAGAAACCATGAAATAGAGTATCATCAGGTCTCCTTCACACCTGCTCAGTTTCATCTCTTTTCTCCGAAGGAATTTCGGGCTATCAATGCAAGTGAAATAAACAGGGACGCGAATTTCATTACCTATGAGTCAAATCCGAATTCGCAGTTTGTGAATTGGGTTGCTATTTGAATTACAAAATACCATCAAGAGTATAAATCAAGAAATGTGAATCAGATTGAATTTCTATCAAAATACCAGGGTATCATCATCTAAGAATTAGGAAACAAGTAGAGAAATTGCCAATCATTTTTCATTCTTTTCCACCCTGCAGCTTGCTCAATCTATGCGATGAAGTACTCAACAAGCTTGTAGATGTCTGAYCTGCTCCGAATGTCTTCAGTGGTAAAGGAGGTCACGATCTTCATTCCTTCCTCGTGACAAAAAAGGAGACAGACTTTGTCGACACCATATCAACTAGGAACATATGGATCGTTCTTATGCTACAATGGCATTTGCAGTCAAGAAACAGAAAAAGAAAAAAAGGGAAAAAGAAAAAAGAAGCCCACTAGTAAATCAAAACAGGAGATGCATCAAGCTTTTGAATTCAAATTGTTCAATCATTTTCACTAACCGATTGTAAGAGTTTTGATGACATGTAAATGCAATGCCTTTCAAGTTCATAAGAAGCRGAGATATAAGGTACAAAAAACACCAGAGAAATGGCAAAAGACAGAAGAGAAGTACACAATGTAGCCTCTACACCCATATGATGTACAACAGCTTAGGGATTCAAGAGTGAAGAAAGAGCAAGATTTGGATGTAGCAGCAACCCTTTAATCTGCAAATTCTGCAACTGCTTGCCTCTTATTGAAGAACAACCTTTAATCCAAAACCATTCCCATTTGCTCTTGTTATCTGCAACTTCCCTCCAAACTAACATTCCTGATGCAAGATCCCTATACAAACACACAACCCCATCAGAGCCCACACACTTTGTGCTACCCCAGCACCCCTTTCCTCCTAAAAATTCCATTCCCAATTCAAATGGCACCTTCTCAATCATAGACCACCCTTCTCCAAGCTCCCAAATGCATGCATCTCCCCCGCACTTGCCGCCGATTAGTATCAGCATCCCATTTTTTGGCACCAATGCTGCAAATTCCAGCCTATCTGCCATTGGTACAGCCAATTCTCTCCAATAGTTCGTGCCAATCTTAAATCCTATTACACTATAGGCTCTGGCAGAAGTCATCCAATATAGAACTCCATTCAAGCAGACACTTTCATTSGGCGTCCAGACTGTTAACCTCACTGCAAACTCCACCGGCATCGATCCAATAATCTCCCACCTGTCACAACTCGAATCATAAATTTCCACTGTGGGCTCGTATGATGCACCCCCATTGGAAGCATCCGCCATGCCACCAGCTACATAAATTCTAAAGTGAGATTTCGACTTCAATTCCACACCCACAGCTGGATTTGTTCTAGTGACATTCAACGCCGGCAAGAGCCTGAATTGCCTAGTAAAGGGGTTGCATATGGCTAGTTGAAGAGCTGTAGTGCTAGTCAGTCTCAAAAGCACCAGACCATCAATCGTGGAAATAGGTCGACTTGGACCCGGAATGAAATCAAGCGGCAGCATATACCAATTATTGTCAATTGGATTATAAGCATAGCAGAAGAGACCGCCGCTCCGATTCGGTAAGGCTACGAACCATGCGGGGTGGCACCGCTTTGAATTCGATGAAGCCAAATACTTGGCACACGCCTGCCAATTCCGGCAGGCTGATTTTGCACAAGCCAATGAATCTGGCGCAAGGAAGGAGAAGATGTTGGCCAAGACATCAAAGGGAAGGTTGCTCCACATGCTTGGAAATGTTTTCTTGGGAAAATTTTCAAAGGTTTCTTGAAGTGAAGAACTAAAAAGGCACAAACAACAATGGATGCAGAACAGTAATAATTAAGTACAGTGCATTATTGTAGAGAATGATTTGCATAGGGATGCGTGACCCACATGAACAACCAAAAATCTGACTCACATGAAAGCCTTCAGTTTTTTAAGATTTTTCATTTACCTTTTGTTGGTTCGTTTGAATTTCTAATGAAGATTGCGCGAAAAGTGGTTCTTGAAGAGGCTCAAAGGGCAAAGAAAATTCAGCAGAAAATGTCGCCCTCTGTGTCTCTCTTTTGTCAAGTTCTGGTTCACTAGGCTCCTATGAATGTTTATGAAAGCAAGAAACTTTGAGGGCCCAGAATTACCATCATCATCAATCTCCAAAGATTTTGCAGAATGGGGACGGAAGTACAATTTATGTTCTTAGAAGTCATAGGTTCATGAAGAGGGCTGAGAAAATAGGAKATGATTTTGGGGAAAAGTTTGGACGGAGTTCTTTTCAGTGAAGATTATTTTCGAAACCATGAGAGAGAATAAGTTGAAAATGTTTCTAAAATTTTGAATTTTTAAAGTTAAAATCGTTGTTTGACATAAAAAAAGAAAATTTGAAAATCTTTTGATATCTAATTGTAGCCTTGTGATTGGGAGAGTTTTGGGTCGGAGCTTTTTACGATTAAGATTATATTTGGATTAGGATTTGGGGAGAAAAATTATTTAGTTATAAAACGAAGAATGSGAGAAAATAAAAATATCTTAAATTTGAATATTGTTTTATTKGGTGTAAAATAATTTTGGTTAAGATATTGTTTGAATTAGAAGTTTGAAAAGATGAGTTAAAATAAATAAAAAATTGATTTTGAATGTTAGGATGATGAGATCTAAAAGTGAAAAATGACAATTCTTTAATCGTTCACTTTTAGATTTTAATATGAATTGATAAAAAGTTAATTTGTATTAACATTAACAATTAACAATTCATTAAAAATTAGACCAAATATAGCCTAAGAGCCAAACTCTATTCAGATCGAATTTATATTAATCTTACTAGCATCGAGAATTGTCAAAGGCACAATTTGAAATTACTTTTTCCCAATCAATGTGCATTTGACGTACTCAGTTAAACAACTTTAACCGAATGTTTAAACAACTTTTGGAGTGATCAAGGAAAGCCTTATTTTTTTAGATCCAAACTAAACCTTTAAATATTAATATTTAATTATTTTAATTTTATATTTATAAATTTTAATTAAATTAAATTGTTAATGTTAATTGGGGATTTTTTTTTWAAATCGAGAGGTTTAGTTATTTTTTATTTGAGGTGAATTCGAAATTGTTTGAATTGTATAATCATCAATTACTAACGGTGATAATCGACCCAAATCAGTTTGATTATAATACAATTTGTGATGATCATAACTCGAAAGTTCGTATTATTTAGTCATTTATAAATAATTTATTGGACAATATTCAACGCAATTCCTGCAAAATATATAGATTTCAAAATCAATACTATAATTAAACAATCGTTTCTTTTGAATATCACTTTCTAGTTTCCAATCTACAACAGGCAGATCCATAGGACATACACAAACGCATACTTCACAAGCAATGCATTTATCAAATTCAAAGTAAATTCGACCTTGAAAACGTTTCAATGTGATTAATTTTTCATAGGGGTATTGAATAGTTATAGATAAACTATTCGTGTGAGACAGAATAATTGTGAAACACTGACCGATGTACCTGACAGCTCGTATTGTTTGTTGACCATAATTCATGAATTCAGTTACCACAAGCACTAGCTTGTAAACAAATAGTGTTTGGTAAAGTTAATAAATAATTATGAAAACTAATTGTAAAAAAAGTTATAAAATCAAACTTTTACGGAAAATAGCTAGTGAAGATTTAACAAAAAATAGAATTTATACTTGAGTAAATAAAAATATTTTTATGATCTAATTATAATTATAAAAAATATACGCATAACTTAATTATTAAAATAAAATTATTTTTATAAAATATATTATTAAATAAAAATTAACTTTTACTACTAATATTTTCAATGACAAAATCGACATTGTTTGTGTACCCAGCATTCCTAAACTAGAATTAGAAAGAAATTTGAAAATTTTTTTTGGAAAGAAAACTTGTCGGATTGTATAATCGGGTTGGGTTTCAAATGGATCAAAATGGGATCCGGATGTGATGGTAATCCCAATTCCCAAAGGCCTAAACACATACGTCACGTAAAAAAAAAAAAAGAATAAAAGAAAAATGATTCGGACAATCTCTGAACGGCGCAGACAATAAGGAAAGGTGATTTAACCACTGATTACCGAGAAAGGAGCACTAGTAATAAACCAAATATTAGCTATGAACGGAAAGAACTGATGATGATGGGACTACCCAAGCCACCCTTTTGTTGTGCTTTCTTCTCCATTTGCACTTTTCGATTTGTTTGTGGACCAGTAAAGTTCCCTTTCTGCAACTTGGCATGGCGTCCTCGTCCTCAAAGAAAAGGGCAAAAACCATATCCCGCTTTGCTTCCAAAATTTATTTCCTCGTTATCATTTTCCAGATTCCTCTTTTTAGGTAATAATTTCTGTTGGGTCCCTTGTTTAAAAATTTCTTTTCTTTATTACTGTTTCTTGTTTACATGTGCATCGATGCGGAAATATTCTTTCTTTTCTTATTATTAAGCACAGCGTCTCTGATTGAAAGGAGGTTCGCTGATAGAATTTGCATCAGACCGGGCGTATGATAATGGAGAATTGATGGTTAAGTCGTCATTTGATCGGATTTTGTTTAAAGGGTATATCTTGTTTTGTTAGGCGGATAGGTTTGAGTTGTCTTGTTGTGTTTTCTGGCCTTCTTTTCAAGTCTACTTTGGATAACATTTACCTGCTAATCAGACGAGGCTGGGTGTAAGCATTGACAAGGTAACCTGAGACTAACCTGTACATATCTAAGTAGTATTAATGGCTGAGGATTTGACAATTAATACACAAGAAGAACAACTTTTAGACGTAATTTGGTCAAGAATTTCTACTATGGGGTGATCCTTGTTTACTTTGCTGTATAAGGCCGAGAAAAGTCAATTCTTTGGCCCATTGCAGATTCAAAAAGGCTTTAGAACGACTTTGCTAAAATTATTTTTGAGGTGTTTATCATTGTGTAAGATCAATGGGGCCGCATTCCAATAAATGCTGGTAGAGGCTGTCTTAGAAAGATCACTCAATGTCTCAAACATTATTGCTTTGATGCAGATTTCCATGTAGGATTGGTGTATGTACTACACCTATAGAGCTTACTTTGTCCCAGTTGATTGCAAGTGAACTTCTTCCTTCTGGAGTATTAAAGATCCTTCACTATCCTGGAGCCCTGGCAAAGGCCATTATCAAGTATAGAACCGTCCCAAGCTACAATAAACTGCTGAAGTCTGGAAAATTCACTAATATGAGGGTTGATACTGGAACAATTGATTTCAGTCATGTAGAGGTTTGTATTCTTGAAACTACTTTCTTGATGTAGTCATGAGATTATAGAACTTATCATTTCCTCCAATAGAACTGTATGGGAAGAAGATTGCGGGAAAGTGTACCCTAAGCTGGGTATATCAACCCCTCTCACAACATTAAGTCGTGAGTGAACCTCACATGCATGGGCTCACATATTTTATGAGATTGGTTGCTATACACTGTCTAGATAAGGCTTTTCTGAAGATTGAACTATTTGCCCTAAAAAACATTGCTTCAGTCAAGCTCATGGCAACTTCCTTTTTGGGTCGCACCAGGTTCTTGCAGGAAGCTACTTCTCTGTTGCTGGAGCATTTCTAGGTCTTATAATACCAGGGAGAATGAGCCTTCTGGGGATATTGCTCATCATCTGGGGCATTGCCAAGGAAGTTGTTTTTGGAAAACATGCAGCTAAGGATCCTACTAAAATAGTGTGTGTATACTGGACAATGTCCATTGCTGTGCTTTCTGCTTTCTTTTCTGTAAGAGGGGATGTGAGAAAGCTGATCAGTAGTTGCAAAATTAAGTCCTTGAATCCAGTGAAGAACTACTCAGAGGCTAAGTATAAATGAAACTAAACCTGTCAACTTTTTCATGTTTCTTTCACTAGACTTTCTTCACTTTCCAGATTTTGCATACATATAATTCCACATTTCCTGCTAACTCAATGCAAAATCCCATTTTCAGAGATTATATTCATGGCGTGAGGTTCCTACTAGTAATAACATGACACATTTTGCCTAACATTCCCAATTTTTTTCCCTTTCCCCCCGTGTCCATGCCTTGCTTGCTTTCTCTGCCCGTCAATTTGGTCCTAGCATTGCTTTGTTTTTCAAGGAGAGAAGAACACGGGGGAGAATAGCTTAAGAAATATAACTCCCCATTCTATTATAAAGCTCTCTCCAATATAACTGGAATTGATGATGCCTGTACTAAGTCTTGACTCCCTTACTTTATGACCTCCGCTTGTGAGTAGCAGAGTGATTGCATTAGATCTTATACGATGTGATGGATTCAACCTTTTAAACTGATCACACTCAATAAATACATGATTATTAGCTCTATCTAGGGGCTAGTGAGTCCATAAATCAGCCGACCAAATATGCTTAGCTTAAAAACAGTGAATCACACGTGGAACCCAGACGCGAAGAACTCTATAGTATCAGCATCACAAGAAGAAAATCTATATACAAAAATTTGAGAAGAAAAACCTGCCATTTCCCGTCACTTTGGACATTCAAAGGTATTTGATTAACAGCAATTTCTTCATTTCAGAAAACTTCAGAGGCCAGACATACACATTCTGCACCCCTTTACAAAGTTGTCTTGAGCAAATGAATTTATTGAKCGAGGACAAGTAGAACTTTCTTGCAGATCTTCTGTCATGCTCCCCTTAGCTCGCATGATAATCAGAATAGGGATAAGAAAGCTACCTTGTTATGGCTTACAAAGATTGAAGCCAATCTACAACTTAGTGCTTAAAAAGACTGATAATTAGATAATAATGTCACGACAAAGATGGATTCCATATCAGAATACTTATTGTTGTATCAGGACAACTAAGTCACAGAGTAACGTTCTCTTAAATAGAGAATAAAGACAATGGAGTTGAGGTGACTCTTGAAAACCAATGTGTTTCAGTAACTATAATTGCTTAAGCTCAGCAACTGGGGCTTGGCCATATGTTTCCTCAGATTGAAACGTTTTCATTGCTGCAAGTTGAGMTCTGTAACTATCACTTTGTCATCTCAACCAACGCTCCGAACCCCACTCCCCAGTCAGGCCAGTCGCCACAAACAAACATCTTTCTAGCATTTGGACATGCGCCACGCCCAGATGGTAAGAAAAKTCTCGCCTTTTAGTTTTTTGGTTTTGCCGACTAAATTTCATAACCAATGAGAAAACGTGATCGAACAATTCCTTCCACATCTGTCATTGCATGGTGCAAAGAAAATAACATTCCCTGTTCTTGAAATTCAGAATTTTGAAGTTCTTGATTTCCTTCTGTGATTCTCATTGAAAAGAAGATCTATAGGTTTAGGGGGTCCAGTGCATTAGTGGGATTGGATAAGGTGGGGCGTTGTGCAAAAAGTCCTTCAACTGAGATTGCGATTTCAAGAGTGTGTGTCTTGGAGCCAGCTGAGACGTTGTGTTCAAGAGTCAGTGCAATATGAGAATTCCCTGAGTTTTTGTTTAACTTCTATAGTTGAGTTRGGGAGCATCCATTCCAGAGGTTCAGAACTTCACTGGTGGAATTCGTTTTTCACGGGCTTATGGTGTAGCGTATTATGGGTATCTAGAGTATGGTGTAGCGTATCCACATTAAGAATGTGAATTTCTTWATGTTCATATGTGTTTTGGCAGGCAAAAGGGAGTGGTTTTTTATGAGGCTTCCGGGAATCTTCTGTCGAACAGCATCTCTTGAGAATGGTGTGATACTTTGGGAGTTGGATTCTAATTTTCGTCAATAATTACCCTTCTATCAAGTTGAAGAAATTTTCTTTCTGGTAGCTTTATTGACTTTGGTTCCACAATTATGACGAGCTCGTTTTACACACTGAATCATCCATCATATGCATTAAGTTTTATAAGCAAGCACCGGGGAAAAAACATAGCTAGGAGAAATCCGGTTCTTGCTGTTCCGCCATCATCAATTATACCAAAAAAGGAGGAAAGTGGAAATCCACCTGGTTCTAAGAAGATTTCACAGTCAAATAATGCTCCTACAGATGGTGATTCTGGTGGATCCTTGCTTGTGCATTGCAATTCTGTGGGWATTATTGGTGGTTTATCCATCAACTCCACTCTTAATTTTGTACAGAAATTAGTGAAATGGAATTCAAAGGATGAGGAAGACAGCATGCCTTTTGTTCTGTGCTCTGATCCAGTGCTAAGCAAGGAGCTGTTATCACATGAAAGAAGTTATTTCCCTTTGTTTGCTGGTAAAAGTAAAGACCTATCAAGAGATCACAGTCAAATTGGAGCCAGGCTGCGGCAGAAAAGGTCCTTCCTAGAGAATGCTGGAGCTCGCTGCATCGTGATGCCTTGCCATGTATCGCATTCATGGTACGATGAGGTTGCAGAGGGATGTTCTGRTCCTGTCCTTCATATTGGTGACTGTGTTGCCAAAGAGCTGAAGGAAGCCAAGTTAAAGCCTCTTGAAGCTGGAAGTCCTCTGCGCATTGGAGTTATCGCTACCAATGCAACTTTGGATGCCCGGTTTTATCAGGAGAAACTTGAATATGAGGTACGTCTATGGTTAAATAATCTTAGACAAGTTCTCAAGAAAGCATTGTTTTTCTGGGGTGCGTTGGAAACAAATGAAGAATTTTGGACGGGCCAATGTTTGTGAGGCTATAACGCTTTACTGAATACTGAAATATATCTACAATTGATATCTGATGAAGCTGTATACATTTGCACATAATCTTTACCTAGATTGGCTAAAACTAGGATCTTGTGAGATCTGTAAGGCAGAAAAGGATCTGTGCGATTGTCACTTGGACATCTAAAGTACCCCATTTATGCTTGTGGAATTTACGCTCTTTGCAAACTATATTAATCTGATAKAGAATGTAGAACTAAAAGATGATTATATTTGTATTGTTTTTACTAATTTGCTCGTTTGCATGGTTCTCATTTCATCAAAAATAGGTGATTGTCTATTATTAGTGATATGCTTAAGGTGGCAATATATCGTCATTCTGGATTCTCTCTTTGCCTGCTATAGATTTTGCTTAGTAAAATGCCCCAGGCAAACTCCATTTGAACTTCTTAGATATGCCTTCAGTGTACTGTTGTATGAGAATGAGATAAGCTACAAGAAACAAGTTTTTCTTATTGATACAGTTATAAAGGTGTAGCCAGGAATTAGAAATAGTATGCCAAGGTTTATGTTGTTGGTGGAATTCCTTTTTATAAAACAGAATTTGATAATATCAGCACTGTACTTGAAGAGGAAACTCACTTGATGATATGTATTCTGAAACAGGGGCAAGTCTAAAGAGGATTCCTGCACCTCCGAGAACTCCGTTACTAGCTATGGAGTTTTCTTCACTGTATTTTGACACATATAGAGCTTTAGCCAATCACTTATTCAGTAATTAGATGTGAAAAATTGGTCTAAGATTAATTTTTCAGCCCTTAGATGCAAACTGTCAAAGTTCATGGCATCATTCAAAGAAAGTCCAGTATCTGTATTACATCTTATGCTATTTCAGTTGAATGATTTCGTTTTACTTCCTTGCTTTCAGAGTAAGATAACCTTTTTATATGCTTGACCTCAGATAGATAGCTTAATCATAATCTTTTGATCTATATGCATATATCACCGGATTGCATGAATTCCCTCATTTTATTTGGTTTTGTATGTTCTAGAACARTTGAAAAGAATTGAACCGTGGTCGTTATGGATGCAGGGGTTTGAGATCCTTTTGCCTGATAAAGCTACTATGGAACATACTTTAGTTCCAGCAGTGGAAGCTTTAAGCAGGAAAGATAGGGAGGGCGCTCAAACTTTGTTCAGAATATCTTTACAAGTTCTTTTGGTGAGAGGAGTAAACACTGTAATCCTAGCCTCTGATGACCTCCAAGATCATTTGCCTCCAGATGATCCTCTTCTGAAAAAATGCATAGACCCAATGGATGCATTGGCTAGGTCAACCATCAAATTTGCTCAATCCGCTGAAATAGCTACATGACCAAATCTACATGTACTGAAATATGATCTTGGTTCCTTCCCTCCTATAATTAAACATCTATCCCCTGGATTCTTCATCCAGATTGTTGTTCATGGTGAATTCTTTGATCTATAGGGATAGTCATGCACTTGTGAAAATCAAAATGAAACACAAGTTTGGAATACTGCGTTTTCCATATTCCTTTGTGTTCTACAATCTACAAATCAGACCCTTTTTCTTTTCTTTGTCTGAAATTTCAAATACTCTTACCAGAAATTGCACGTAATGAACTCCACATAAATGCAACCAAAAAACAATTGTACTTTCATAAAACATAGGCTCCAGTAGTTCTTTAAATGCAACCCCGACTGCAAGTCTGCAAGATGCTAAGATGTTGCATTTTTGGGGTAGTCCTGATGAAGGTGGGGCCAGTGCTAATACCATCCCCGGGATGTCCTCCTCCAAAAGGGATCAAGACCATGAGCCAATCCTGCAAAAGGTCTGCATGAAGGTCGAGGATGGTCCCAATAGCCACTACTTCCACCATAGCCATATCCACCCCCGTTGCTAAGCCCTCCACTGCAGTAACCTCCATGTGCACCTCCAAGACGATAATAGTCATCAGCGTAAGGATCATATCCATGGAAATCAGCAGCCGCGTGAGGTGGAACAGGCAGTGATGGCATATCCAAGTAGCTAGAACAATCTCCATATTGCAACCAAAGAAGTTCTGCACGCTTGCCAGCTTTTCCTATCTTATCCAAAAGCATAGACGGCTCGATCATGCCGGAAACTCGAACAAGGCCATCTTCATCCATTTTGAAGTTGCAAACTCCATGGATGCCGCTCAACACTTTCCTCACAGCCCTTTGCCATCCTGGGGTGCTCGTGTTCACTCTCATTTTGCAAGACATGAACGAATAACCAGATGTTTGAAAATTGTACCTTCCAAAAGGGGCCGCCATTGTTAATAGGAGAGACTTAGATATTGGCTATGGCTGTTATAAYCAAAATTACATGATCTGGTCTCTTTATACTGAGGTATTTCACGCATTCAAATGGAAATAAGTCTAGGGTAGATAAAGTTGAAGTTTAAATTTGGTTAGTTTTAGGGTGATATTCTAATCTCTGCAAATATTGTGGGACAATCAAGATAATAAAAGATCAAGCCAGGATTGCAATCGCAGATAACGTTAACAGGGATGACTAGTTAGACAATATATCCAGTAAATTCTAAGAAACCAAGATTTGTAGCAGAAAGAAGGAAAGATTATCCTAGAGAATAGTTCACTTTCCTTTCTTTGTTTAAGCTTTCTAAAAAAGGTTGACAGACAATGGTTATTCAAAAAGTTTGACAGATTTTGGATCAACATATATCTTTCTTGGCAGTTAGGATCTTGTCCATTCAATATCTGTAAAAGGAGCAGAATATTCAAAAAGAAAGCTCAGAAAACCTATTGCCACAACTAGCTTTGTCTGAAGAAGTCTCTCAAAGTAACCAAACTGTATAATATAAGGTAAGATGAAACATTTATCAAGTATGAATCTGATATGCCAACTAGGCGTCCTGATTGTCTGATGTATCACGGACAGGGGGCTCAGTATCAATCCAATCAGCATAGATGCCATTGACCTGCTCAACATTCTTCCACCAGATAAAGCGTTTCCTACCATTCTCCAGCTGCTTATGCTCAATCTTGTACCCCTTTTTACTAGGTGCTGCACCCTCTGCAGCATTAGCAAGAGTTTCTGCAGTGCAGGCTTTTCCAGATTCCTGTGGAGGGAGGGAACCACGCCTTTGCTTTTCTGCATAATCAAATTCATAAGCATCAAATTAGGAGTTAAAATAATACTTCTTTGAAACCACCATTAGCTAGACCCCAAAATGGCCATAATAAGCCTTCCTTCTTTTGAGTGCTTGGTCATTTCTCAACATAAATAACCTATACAGAGATTAATGCAGAGATGAACCAATGCAGATACTTGTACACTAAAGTTTACGAGTCTTTGATCTGTATTTTGGCACACATTCATGAACAGGAACAGAAAGAATGCCAGTTGGTCATTTGAACCGGTGATTTGAGGCTGCGTTCTTGTAACTTAGTCCCTTGCATGGCTACCTATGTGCCTTATATTTAGTAAAATGTGCAAGTCAAGAATTTTGGCTTGAAAGACCTGACCTTTTACCATTAAATACCTCAAAAAAACCACACTCTACCAATAAATTAACTTCTTCCTCCCACTTGCTGATGTATTTCCAAATAATTACTTAAGCTCAAAAATCATATGAACTCCAAAGAATATTGCTTCATACAAGTATCCTCCAAAATGTGAGAATTTTGTAAGATATCTCCATGGTTTAGGTCATTATAGATAGCCTTACCCCATTGGGATACCAATTGCCGTAAAGAAAATGATCTAACCATGTAGCCCAACAAAAAATATTCAAGCAGGTGGAGTCCAGAAATCTAGATGGATTCCATCCGACTATAGTTTAGCAGGCAAGGGGGGAAAATGATGGTGATTGCCAAAGCTGAATCATGCCTTTGTGACCAAAAGTACAAACCGGCATCAGTAAGCAAAGACCTTTTGATTGWTTCTCCTTGTGATCAAATAGTTTATTCTTGTAAGAGTACCATTGCAAGAACAGGCACGTAAAGGTTTCTAAGTGCTAAAAATCAATTAATTACCGATAAATTGTCCTATAACGGAGAGAATTGTTCACTGAAAATTTCTGATAAATTAGGTCAGTGAGAATCAACTCTTGCATAATTAAACCAAATCTGCGTACAATACCTGCTTCTCCATGAGCAAAGCGACAGTTAACCCCGTATACGCAGCTACCCGTTCTTTCCCAGCTACAGCAAACCTTCGTCTTCCAGAAGCACTTCTGTCGTTGCATTTGATCAGCATCTTGGCTCTCGACACTAGCCCAATTATTCACAAGAGTTATCGCAGCATTTTCCCGATGTACACCTAAGCTTCCCGCAACATTTTCAGCACTTGAATGAGAAAAACTGCATTTATTAKCATATGGGCATCTTCTCCCGTCCATGAACCACGCACAAAGTTTCTCTCTACTTCTCATTACATGCCCCTRGGAACCCAGAATGTCACCCCAGTTAGAACGTAAGTTTCCACCATCCCRGGTGCCATTATCATGGGCATATTTGCAGTTTCCCCCACGATGGCACACGCCCCTTTTAAATTGTATGCATTCTTGAGCCTCGCTAGGCCGGACCTGTTTACTAGAATTCGAGTTCATCTCAGAAACTTTGGCTTTCTTCGGAGCCTGAAACTCGTTTTCACAGACTGGTGAGTGCAACAAGGGCTTTAAGGACAACTGGGGGACTTGAGAGAGTCGCTTTCTTGCGGGTTGAGAACAGGTGGGCTAGAGCTCAAAATATAGGTTGAACTGAAATCAGAGGGTGCTCAGATGGAATTCAGTAACGAACACCAAAATTAGAGGAAAAAAATCAAGAACGAATATGAATGTATTCTTCGGTTCCAATAAACAATCTGTCAATCGAAGATCCAATAGTCGGATCAAGATGCGTCTGCAGCAAAACAAAAGAAAACCAAATTCATGAGTTCCTAATCAAAAACCGATGGGGAAAGATACAATCCATGTGAAAATCCTTTTGCAAAACTTGCAAGAATGATCATATCTGCAAGTACGAGAAGGAAACGCATTTCTTACAACCATAKCCCCATATGAGCGGCCTTGAAATTACCCGCCAAAAGAAACACGAATGATAAAATAGCAAAAGGAAATAAAGGGTGAAGCTCTTAACCTGCTAAAAATATAAGGGAATATGAAAATTAAAGAGCATATTTTAAATTTTAAAAAATATATATTTCGATTAACAAATTCAAGCCAAATATTATTAAAACTATTCTTTTTTCTGGTAATATGAGTAATTATAATTTATCTATCTATACGAAAAGTCATGATCATATAGAATTCTACATGAAAAAAAAATAAAATCATCAAAATTATTATTTTCATTTATTAAAAAATATTCTTCTTACAATACGAGTAGCTATAATTCATCAATATATACAAAAACTCTTACAATACAAATAACAATAACTCATTAACATATACGAAAATTCATGATCATATAAAGCGTTTCATGGAAAAATGATAAAATTCATTGAGCATAAAGTATTCCAACAATATACATTAGTTAGCCAAAATCAAGATCCCTGTTCTATTTCTTTCTTCTCCTCCCCCCTTTCGCAAGTTTTTCACTCTTTTCTTGCATTCTCAGATGGAGTGCATTCAAGGCAGCACAAGTACTTTATCTGTTGATTCCTCAAGATCATCCTCAAGCTGTAATCCTTTTTCTGGCTTTTCAAGATACGAAAATGGCATTGAGGCGAAATCAAACTTTTCTTTTCTGTTAAGATCTTATGGCATACAACTTTATATTTTCTGTTCATACTAATCTCCAAAATTCGTCCAACCAAGAACATGAACCCGCAATCAAATTTGAAATTCATCCTGCAAAGGCGAGGGGATCCTTCGATTTTGTGTTTTATGATAACTGGACTAACAGTTTATACCTCCAGTTGCTCTAAAACAACTATCCACAGTGAAAACATTGTCAAACTCTGCTTCAATTCAATCAATACAGGAAAATACGTTGTCCCATAGAACTACTAAAGCAGAACAAGATGTTTCAGTCCCAGAATTGAAGGCAGCACATTGCCAATCTCATAAATTTACATGTTACTCCGATAAATTCCTCTCACCTCATCTAACATGTACCAAATGAATGTTTAAAAAGATGAATAGAAAATTAATCTAAAGCATTTACTGGTTACTGTAGCTTCTTTATCCCCGGAAATGAAGGAAGGATAGTGATGAGAGCATCACCATATCCGACAGGATCTACATGATGAAATCAGAATAAGTTGAACTTGAGCGAAAAATATGAAAACCTTAAGAAAAATATAAACAAGAGGAWAGGTCAGGAGGAAGCATACCACCATCTTCTCTTAGGATTTTGACTACTTCTCCAGATATGTCAGACTAAAAGAGGGGGGAGGGGAAGAATGTGCAAAAATGTCAAGCTTAGACATCTTATACGGATGGGCAAACTATTTTTATGAGCAAAAGGAAAAGGATAGATGAAAGAAATGGTTAAATGAATTCAATAAATTGCCAAGATCCAACCTCGACAGGAATTTCGCCACCAAGCTGTTCAATGTAGCAAAGCACTTGGCCTTCCTTTACTTCTTGTTTCTGTTAAGCAGTATGATAAGTTTCTCAATAGCATGGATGCTACATGCAATTAAATATTACCCTATCACTAACGCTGTAACGCTAGACAGTGGATGCAAGATATAGGCAAGCGAAATATGTGAGATGCAAATTAGACTAATAAAGGCACTGCGTATTGCAGGCTTGATCTGTTAACTGCTTAGCATGCAGGAGAACATCAAAAAAAAAAAAAAAAAAAAAAAAAAAAAAAAAAAAAAAACACGAAGAGAGAGGGAGTTTCAATCTTGGTTAAAGGGTGGTCAAAAGGTGAAAAATAGCTCGACTAACCTGTGTTTTTGCAGGTCACCTACCTAAAGAATACAAATACTTGAAATTTCAGAATAAATAGAAAAGAAAGGGCTGCATGTGATTGGCTGTGATAGGCACACAAATAGATGCAGCAGTGCAAGCTGGCATCAGAAGAGGGATAGGGATTTCCTTATTAATTCCCGTAGTACACCAAAATATTTCTAGCAATCAACTTCTGTTATAATGCATTCATTCAATTTCAGTATAGGTATAGATTGCTATGTGAATATTATATTAGATAAAACATTTAATTTTACAAACTACGTTCCATAACAAAATCAAAGACCGTTTTCAAAATGTTCGAGAAGCTTCTATGACAATATAAGCATCAACTCGGAAAACCACTAATTTATGTATCMATTCAAGATCCATGCAGACCCGSATCAAATAAACATGAAAATGCTGACCTCTTTACAAGGAGGGGGAGCACGCTTTCCCTTAATAGTCCTAGATCTCCTGAAAAACCCAACCTGCATTTGCTAGCTAATTAGCATCTAAATCTGCAACATCTGTAAAACAAGAACTAAAAAAATGATAAAAGCAACTATAAGATTCACACCTTTGGAGATTGAAGTATTGCAATGCCATCATCTACAGCCTTATAAAGCAATGTCTGGATATCATGCGCAGGTTTTGGTTGGTAGGCTAAGGATGTTGATGAAGCTGATCCATTTGTATTGGGCAAGTGAATGGGTGTACTAATGCTAATTGGAGCAGATTCAACTGGAGCCAGCAAAGTTGTATTCTCCCGAGTCAAGTTCCTCTTTACGTATAACCGAAATCCCCCTACCTACCGGRGGAAGAAAGAAAGGTTGAATGAGAATATAACTAATTTTTTTCCCAGGGGAGGGCACTTTGTTCAAGACAAGGTGCTTTATACAAAGTGTTATCCATTTAATCAAAGTTTTAGAAGACGTGGAACAAAATATAACTTCTCCCTCCCACAAGTGACCTGTTGGAGGAACTTCTGGATAGGAGAACAAGGTTGCAGTAAGCAAGATAAAGTTTACTCACTTTTAGTTCAAACTCAGCAATTGAGGTTGTATCACATATATCTGTTACAAGAAACTCCACCTGTAGAAGGAGATTGCAATATAAGCTTCATATAACTATATAACAATATAACATATCATCTAAGCATATATTGATCATCCACATGCAGCAAAAACATATCACGGAAGATCCAATGTTTATGGCAGGCACCTTATAAGATCAAATATTTTTTCCTCAGCGGTCAATGAATTTTTATCCTTAAATCTGGAAGTTCAAGCRCAAAGCTGCAAATAAGCCAAAAAAAATAACATACAAAGACTGAAAAGCTGCATGGAAGCAACTCTAAATCGAGGACAAACAAGTACAGAAGTAAAACAAAGTCAAAAAAATAAATCTCTGTAAAAATGAGGTGTCTTGGTTTTTCTTTTCCAAAAGTTAGGGGAAAGCCCATTCATATGAAGAATAAGCAGAGAGATTCATTTAGATTACCAGCTTCAAGGAATTCCTTTTTCCACCTTTTTTTTTTTTTTTTTTTTTTTTTGTGTGTGTGTGTGTGTGTGTGTGGGTAGTGGGCCGAGGGGGGGCTTGGGGATGGGAACTTCAGACTTGTGTATAATTGTGACAGACCAATCTTTAGATAATAAAAACAACAAGCTCACCATGTAATCACCAATCTTCTTAATTTCCTGATTTCTTGGCATCCCCATATTCCCCAAGTCATAATACACAAACTACTATTCATCTTACATGTTCATGACCATAATTACAAATCAAATGATTGCTTTGCATCATAATAAGGTACCAAGTTTCAGTTTCATTCAAATATTACAACTTTTAATTATTGTCAAAAAACAGAGAACTGTACTATTTCAATAATTCCAATCCATCACGTGTGTCGTTAATTGCTGCAGAAAATAAAATTACCTCGAATGAATTTGGAAAGAGTTTGCTCACTGCATTAGGAGATCTAGTTTCTTCGGCAGATTCATCTGACTCTAGAGCAACTATACAAACAAAATTCGGAACCATAAGTATTGGTTAGATTGATGAACGAATATGACATTACAGAGAAACAATCCCTCACCGCTGGCTTCAGAAGTTGAACACTGGCATRCAATTAATGCCTTCTTAGGCCTCAGTGAAATTCCCAAGCCATCAAACTGAAACAGTCTGTTGTTTGTCATCGATAAACCATGAACTCGCTGCAATGCAGCCAATTTTGATCCAGTAGAACTGAAATTCAAGCTTGGTATATTAAACCCTGAAGCCCAAAAACTACCTAGAATATACAAAAAACATAAACCATCACTTCTCTGTTTATCAAGTGCGAGGAACCATACGTAAACAAAGCACAAAGGTAGTCTCTTTAAACTGTAATAAAATAGCTCAACAAAGAAATTAAACTTTTTCTTCAACCARAGATGATCAACGTATACAATCGTGAAAGAAACATTATCAGTAAAAGAAGATGCAGGGCTTACATGCAGCCATGGAAAATTGAAGCTTTACTCAGTGACGAAACAAATCAGAAGAGTACCCAGAACCAAAACCGGAGCCACAGAGATTTTCTCTTCCCCTGTTTCCTCCGTTATTAGAATTTCGGTGATTTCTTGGATGAATATGATTTGCGACCGTGATTTTCTTGAAAATCAGAGAAGCGTGAAAGATGGGATTACCAAGCCCTTTAGCTGACGGCCCACAGAAAATTTCGGCCAGGTATCTTCGGGCATTCAAGCATCGAAGTAAAATTTTTGATTGCCCAAATCTATTAACATCTTATTTTTTTCAATTTAACCCAATAACTAATCCCTCAAAAATCCCAAGAAATTATAAAATAGGGKCATACCGAGTTCGATCAGAGCTGAAAGAGCTGAGGAAGTCAGAAAAAGATGGCTATGATGTGTTAATATGGTCTAAATAACGCATGCATTGGGGAATTTATCAAATCAAATTATTTTATGATTACGGTGAAAATTAAATTATTTAATATTATAATAATTAAAGTAAATTACGGCATGTAAAATCTTTATTAACGTAAAGGAAATTGAATAATTTCAATTCATCATAGTATGTTTAACTTCGACTTAAATTATTTTACACGACCTTATTTTTAATTTTACATATCACCATATTAAGTAATATATATATCATTCTGATTTGATATATTATCATAATTTAATATTTGTCTAGAAAATCAAGCATATAAAGATTTTGATTTATATATATTAATTCTTTACGCTGCATGAAATAAAAAATGAAAAACTTAAAAAATTAATTATAGAATAAAATGTGTCATAATTATAAGTATATTGATGGTGTTTTTTTTTGGATAATTGTGATGGTTGAGAATAAAAAGTTTTATAGTATGTTAGATTGCATTAAGTTAAATATGATTTTAAAATATAAAATATTTAGAATGGTAAATAGATATTCAGACATTTTGAGATTATTTGATYTAATTCAAGCCGCACGTGAAATAAAAGAGAGAAATTGAAATTACATATTTTTTWATAAAAGATTATTTAATCTAGATTTATCGTCAGTTACAACTTTTTAAAAGTGCCACCGATCACTCTTAATTTGACTTTATTCTTTATTAACTCTCCTATCAACAAATTTATAATTTCTCAAAATCTTTTTTATCTAGATTGTATATTTTATTACARGCAAAAATATTTTGCCATGCCAGTTTGAGGTTCAGCCAAAACTCACACTTGAGTATGCTTTGAGGTCGGACCCATTTAACTCTACTTCACCCAACTCAATTTGGTACCACTAAAAATTATATTATGAGAAAAATATAAAAAGAAACATTTTCTTTAATTTTTCTTATATATAAGAAAATTTCCAAATATTTTCCTCGCTGGAAAAGAGAGGAAAACGACGGTTAGGAAATTACCACGTGGGCCCGCTAAGAGCATTGACAGTGCAGATTAGAGGTACAATACAGCAACTCTACTACCAACCCCATAGGATATCAGCTGACTCACTTTCCAAGATCCATCTCCAAACCTGCACTCTCTTCAATTTCTTCTGTTTGCTACTCTGTTCTTTTTGCTTTGGTTCTGCAAAGCCCTTTTGTTGGAGGATTTACTTGACGGGAGGAGACACCAGATATATGCAAACATATATATGTATATATATAGATATACATATAGTTATATATTTTGAAACTTTTAGAGAGAGAAAGTAGAAAATACACAGAAAAAGAATGTCTCTAACAAGTGTGAGGATGACAGAAGAAGTGTGGTTGACATGTCTGACACATGCATTGTCGACGGAGACAGAGGAGATCATGGGCCTTCTTCTCGGTGACGTTCAGGTAGTCAAGAAATGAATGTTACCCTGTTCACTGATTCTTCTCTTTAGGGTTTATTGTTCGCAGTTGCAAGACTTCTTCCTTAGGTATGTAAAGTTGAAAACTTTGGTAGGCACACATGTCAAGTCTTTAGCTTTTGAAGTTTTTAGGTGGGTTCCAAAAGGGTTTTGGATTTCTTACTATACTTGCATTCGGGCAATTGATTGGCCGTTTAAATGTAAACGATTAAAGGGCTATCAATTCAAGTTACCACACCCAATCTGTTTCCATTTTATTTGGGCGGAGGTAGGTACGCGGGTGGGCACTGGATTCAGCAATTTACAATGTACGTTTATTCATGCTTCTGCTCTTCTTTCCTTTGGTTCAATTTTCATTTGCATCTGTGCAATTTGATTTTGAAGTGTATACTGAATTGGATTTTGTAACTATTTGCATTGTATGATTGCTCTATGATGCTTTTAGTTTTCTTATTTTGAGATTCTGAGTAGTAGTTGGTATCGGTGAAGATCGAGAATTTATGGCCTTCCTCTTTTTTTTTTTTTTTTTTTTGGTTCTCTTTTGTGGTGATTGTGAAAATAGATATCTTCTCTTGATTGCATTTTGGCACCAAGAGCAAATATATGGCGTGGCTACTAATATGGAGCCTTGGCAGATAATGGCACTCCAATTACAGCCAAGAGGAGATACCTAACTGCAATTATGGTAATAGTTTAACAAATTAGATAGTTTCCAATAACTACCAGTTGACAGCCGAAAGCTGTCTAAAGCAGTTGTAACTTGGAGATCCAGAATCAGCCACTTTATTGTACCCTACGACTTAACACTTACTATACTTCCAAAAAGAAAGTAATAGTAATGCTCTGCACATGTTAAGTACTCAAGAGGATTTTGATAAAAAGGCTACTGATTAGTTATTTTCTGGGATTTGCCCTGATTTTCATGCAACTGAATTGGTTGTCTAGACTCCCGTAAAGGGAATTGGTATCCTGAAGTTCCACGATAATCATTAGCTCTCTTTCATCTCAGAAGGTATATACATAAATACCGTGCATGAACATATTTGTACATTTCTATGTGTATATACTTGTAGTTTTGAATGTGCTGTTTGCGTGGAGGGGGGAGAAGGAGTGAGGGAACTAACAGGGAAGATAAAACTATCTTCTATCAGAAAGAAGCTTGTGAGGACATGGAAGATGGTAGTCTAGATTCCTAACAGACCTTTGAGTGTCATGTATATTTATATATGCATGTAGTTGGCAGCTGTGTGCAGACAGACGGAGACGGAGAAAGCAAGTGAGCTAACAGGGGACAAAGCATTTCTTTTATCAGAAGGAAAATTGTGAGGATATGGAAGATGGTAATGTAGTTTAATAGGCTTTTAGTGTTCATAGAAAGGTTGGTAATTGTGGTTCTGTTAGGAATATTTGCTCAATTTTGGTAGACATTTATCCCCATAAATGTAATATGGGTAAATCACGCATATAAGTTCTGTACATGTATCTGCTACGTTATTTTTTATTGATGTCTATTATTAGTGGCAAAAGGCAGCTAATCATAAAGGATGGAGTGTTGGTCAAATCATTAATATCGTAACAATACATAAATAGACAAATTAGCATGGTTCTGTTACCAGTTAACAGAGCAGAGTTATGATTCTAGTACTGTATAAGTTGTTATTCAGGTCAATCACGTATAACAATGAATTCCAGAATTATCCACGCTAGGCGAAGCAAGACGTTCAAGACGATGAAATGGGTCATCTTGTAACGTCTTTCTACTAAGTGTTTCGGGAATATGAAAATTTTGTTGACCTTAAGAAAATCTCATGGAACCCAAAATAGGTACTTTGCTTATCTCAGGCAGCAGTTGCCTCATGCCATCATATCTTCTCCTTCATACAGTAACCATCTCAGTGGTGCTTAGTAGTTATCTAATTGTGGCCTGTAAGTAAGCTTGATTCTCTCTTTGCCTTCCTTATGTTCTTTAGATTTTGAAATTTCTGGTTCTACTCAGTTGGCTGTTTGTAAGCATATTCTTACGTTGTTCATGCACTGAATATTAAGTTTTATTTACTTTGCACTTGCAGCGCTCAAGAAATGGTAGTGCAACTGCACTAATATGGGGTGCGTTACCTCAACCCCGTTCTGATCGTAGGAAGGATCGTGTAGAGACAAATCCAGAACAGTTGACTGCTGCATCAGTTCAGGCTGAGATATCCTTTTTTTGAAAGAATTCTTAATGCAATCTACACTGATGCTGAATATTCTCATTTTTCATGGCCTCTTCAAATATCTGTTTCTAAGTAAAATTGATACGATATGCTTATAACGTGAACTGATTTTTCGACTTCTTTTGAAATGTTGATCCCTCTTTTTCGTTCAGCCAAAATATGAAATTTGGTCAGGTCAATCATCAAATTTTCATGCAGAAAGATGAGAAAGTTTTATGTTAATAATTTGTTGCTAGATCTTCTACAAGAAATCATCTTATTACCAAAATTGAAACTAATAACATGCTTTTGTATGGTGTTGGGCTTTCAAAGATTGTCATCTGAATGTGCAATTAAGGTGTGTAGTTTGTTTAGGGTGGATCCAAAGTCCGCAGTTTAAGGGTCATATTCAGATTGATGGTTGTACATATAATTGTTCAATTAACTGCGTGGGCACAGAATGACATTGGCAACAGGAAGAACAACAAGAGTGATCGGTTGGTACCACTCTCATCCTCATATCACAGTCCTTCCCTCCCATGTTGGTAAGAATTAAAGCAACAGAAATATTTCTTAGTTTTAGTTTGTTTTTGTTTTCTGAGAGTTTGGTAACAGGCTTTGTCTAACATAACCACAGCTAATTTGAAAAAATTGCTCAAGCGTTCACAAGCCTATCTGCCCCATATTCCTTAGACCTTCCATCATCTGTTCATTTATTTTTAGGTTGCTTGGTTGAGATTAATGGATGCTTCTGTTGTGACTGCAGATGTGCGGACACAGGCTATGTATCAACTTCTGGATTCGGGGTTCATTGGGTTGATCTTTTCCTGTTTCAGTGAAGATGCACAAAAGGTTTGAAAGTTTTCATGTTGAACTGAAGACGCAAAAATAGTCTTACTAATTTTCATAATCAGTTAGACCCGCAACTGGTTTCTATTTGAGATCATAAAACCTTGCAAATTTTCCTAGGTTGGAAGAATTCAAGTTACTGCATTTCAGTCTTCAGATGGAAAGCAGAACCCTACACTGAGACCTGTTTCTGTTTCCGCTGTGCATAAGAATTCTGTTATAGAAGTTGAATCGTCTTTAAGTTCATCAGAGAAGATGCTGCCAAGGTCTGGATCTTCAAGAGGAGAAACTCTAGTAGAAGACACTGGTGATTCCAAAGCTAGTTCTGCAGTTTATAAGGTAAACATCTTGATCCTTTCAGAAATGTCAACTTCCACTATAAGAATCCTTTGATGTCTCAGAACTGAATCTTTATGGCTTTTGATTGGTTAGGCTGGAGGAAGATCATCAGACCTGGGGGGCTTTTTTGCTAATGTTGATGCCAGAACAGGGGAAAACTACAGGTCCAACAGTACTAATGAAGCAGTAGATATAGACCCCATGGACATGTCAGAAAGTATGCAAGAAGCAATGCATCGTTCAAACTTGGAGATGAGGTATAATTGAGTATATCCTTGATCACTTCATACCTTCTATCTTTGCTGAAGTTATATGGATTTAATAGTAAAATAGTTTCTTTATCTCTTAACATTTAAGGTGTTCCAGGGAGTTTCAAAAATTCTAGTGTAACTCATCACTTGTTAATATTGGGGTAAGCATGAGAGAGTGAGCAAGATAGAAAAGATATGACTAAACCAAGAGGGAGGATACTCTTAAATATCCTCCATAACCTGATGAGATTCACTAGTAGAATATATTTGTGGCTGTCATCTTTACCCTTCTCAGCAATATTCAGGTTTTGTTTCCCTTGACTATTGTAATTGAAATTCATGCCTCAAGCTTGGACATTGATGTCAAAAGATCCCTGTTTAGCTTGTTGTTTTGTGAATATCTGATTATCAATCTTTTGTCTTCTTGATTTTTTTGCTCTTGCAAGACAAGTTAAAATTTTGAAGTTTTTAAAGAAATGGATTGTGCGAGTGATATATACTGTTTACCTGGCTCTAGCATCTATGGATAGACAATCTTGTATAGGTTGGTCATAGATGAAACTGCTGGACATTAGTAAAATTTGTATTGTATTCGAGGTAAATTCCATCCTTAACCTGGCTGCATTGGCTAGCATTTTCATGGATTCTTTTGCTATCATGATCTTGTTGAGAGCGTTTTCTTTCCTTTTGTCCTTTTTTTCTTTTGATGGAATTTATTACACCTGATTGTCGTGAGGGCCTCTTCAAAGATTTTCAGGCTTGAGAAAGATCTTGGAGAAGGTCTTAATGTGGTTGTCTTGTGAGCACGGCCTGAATGTTCTGAGTTTTCAATTTAGTTCATTCAGTTGAAAGTATGAGTAGTTAAGAAATGAGATGAAGATCATCTTTGATGGGAAATAAAGATCATATGAATACATATTTGCAAGTAGATTTATTTTCTGCTAGCATAGTATTATGATCTATATGTGAATCTCCAAATGGATTTTGTTTGGTTCCAGTGGAGCAGAATTTGTCAGGAAGGAAGTTCCTCTTCATGTCCTGCCAGCCTCATCTCTTTTCAATCTAGATTCGCCTCTGGCTTCATTTGCAGATCTACAACGAGTCTTATATGAAGAGGAACGGTCTGCTTATAATCAAGCAATCGAACAAAATATGAGGTGATGTAATGATGGCATGCTGATTTTCTTTCCTTATAGTTCTTTAAACTAGTTTTGCTTTAAATGTTTTTATATAGTGTTTCTCATGATTTGTGCATATTTTGCAGGGATGGACAAATGCACCCTCTCACTTATATCCACCACACATCAACATACCAGGCCTCCATGTGCAAATTAATGGAGTATTGGTAAGCAGGAACCCTGTCTCCGCAGCACCTTTAGGATGGTGTACTGACACTGACAGCATTTATTTCGAATTGCAGCTTAAGTCCTGCCATACGCACTCTTCAGGTTCAGTTGAGAGAGAACGAGATTCGGGTAAATTACATCATAGTAGTTTACTAGCAATTCCCTCCAGTATCCTTATATATCAATGTGAAAATCTCAACAAAAGTCTAGCTACTATGGTTGTTGCCACAATTGATGTGAGAAAGTAGAATGAAATGCACCCTGTGACTTAATGCATTTTACTCTTTTGGATACTTTGATTTTCCATGTATATTCTTACAACTTTTGCTCATACTCTTCAATATTAACCTGTCAAAACTCTGCCTTGTATGTGATGACCTATTTGCTGTGGTTTATGTTACTCTGATGTGGTTGTGGGTTGGAATAGTTGTTTGATCATCTTGTATGTCTGCCTTCATTAACTTGCATGATTTCTTTGTTTCTTCCGGAACAGATGAAGCTGCTTTCGGATGAAGCCAAGATTTTGGAGTCCGAAGTTTCAAGGGGGAGTGAACCCAATTCAAGTTCTCCTCGTCCTTCTCTTAGCAGCCGTAGTAGTGCTTCTTTTGGTCATCATAGGGACTTATACAGTCCTACTGACACAAGCAGTACGAGAAACATTGCTGGTTCTGGCAGCCGTAGCCGAAAAAGTTCATAATTTGATCTTGCATCGGGTTTTGTCTGAGTAAATCACAAATGTTATAATAGTTTTCCCCTTTCCAATATGCCATCTTTTTGTTACCCCATTTCCTACCTTGCAAGTATTGCTAGCCCTTTTTGATTGGCAATGGGATCATTCCGAGTGAATTGTATATGGTCATTTAGACAAGTTCTTTTGTACAAGAATCATATATCAAGATTGAAATATCAGATCCTGGCTCTAAAATTTATGCAGCTTGCTGCCTGTTCGTTTGGGGATGGATCTTTTTCCTTTATATTATGTATGAACTACAGATTCAAGAACAAGAAGCGTTTTTTGATTTTCTGGAGAAAATCCAAGTTTTCTGTATGAGAGAGTACATTAAGAACTAAAGAAGCATATCTAAATTGGAGTGTCTCCAAGTTCTTCATGTGGAAAAAGTTTCAAGAGCTAAAAGGATCATATCTAAGTTTCTGCCTTTTTCCCTTTATTGAATTTTGATTTAAATATGATGTCCCTAATTTGGATTAAACCTGTTTCCTATCCAACGTTGGATATCAATGATTATGACTAAATATGTTTTACCTTTTGTTAAATACTCTACTACACAAATTTACAAAGGTTTTAAACGTAGAAGGAAAAGGGTTGCTTAAATGTGTAGAATTGGTGCATTTACTTATAGACAGCAAAATGAATCAGAAAAAGGAAAATGTTGAACAGGTTTCTCCCTCCCCCCACCCTACGCAATGATAAGTATAATCTGCAAAGACCATGCCAACCAGCCTGTTGCAGGTAAGTCCAACCACTATGAACAAGAAATTGAGGGAAAGAAACATAGATAGTAGAAAATCATCAAATTAACTTGAAGAAAAACCATAAAGAACAAAATCCCAACATTCTTGGAGAAAAAAACATAAGTTGTAAGAACAGTGGTCACACATCACCGCCTCGTACAACCAGAAATACATGAAAGAAAGGGGCGTTCCAACATGAATTATTGTAAACAAGAAGAAGTCATCTCATATTTTGGGTGGGTCAGATGCGTTGCTTGGATTGCTGCCACTGTCAGCACTTGCAGGATTGCTAGTGTTACTTCCAGGGTCTGTGTTTCTGCTACCATCTCCCCCAAAAGTATTCTTCATAATATCAGCTGCTCCAGATGCCACATTTGCTGCACCAACTGCTGCTCCCCTGGCAAGACTCATTGCACCCTGTGCTGCTCCTTTCCCCACATCTGCTGTTCCTTGAGCCATATTCTTCACATGCGACCCAGTCTTGATTGAAGTGAATGCAGTTCACAAGAACTCTTTCAGAAACTATACCTTGAAATCGCYAAGGGAAAAACCAAGAATGAAACTGAACAAGCTATCAACTTTTACCTCTTCGAGAACACCTTGGCGCTGGCCTTGGCTCATGTCATCTCTCCTCACCTGCAATCAAACATGAGACATCACCAAGYAATGTAAAGCTTAGCATAGTTCACAGGTAATTCAGAAAGTTTAGAATTCAATCTCTCCATTACTTGAGCTTGACCGGGATTTTGGCTTGCCATTTCTGTTTCTTGCTCTCTCTGTTTCTTCTGGAAATATATTAGAGATCGATGAATTGAATAATTCAGTATGTCGCACGGCAAATTTATAGCATTTTCTATTACAGTTACAAAAAACCTCAATTTATGGAGTTGTTAACACTTGGCATGGTGACGATTGCTCTCRCCCGGAGGCTCAGCATTCAGCAATGAGTACTGCGATCAGCAAATTCCAGAGTTACTTAGTCAAGATGCAAGATGATTCATATATCAACAAACGACCAGCTCATCCAATCTCCTCGTAACAAAATTTTCGGCCATCATCTTTATCCAGAATAGCTGCAACATATAGGACATTATGCCCCTCTGGAAAAAACATAGGACATTATGATTGCTTAGACGGGGCAGCCAAGATGAGGTCGTTAGCATATCTTTATTACTGTTATGTTAAAAAATTAATAATTAATAAATTATACTCCATTCAATAATTAAGAGAACATAAAATTAAAATAGATAAATAAATTAAAAATAATATCTATCAAATAATAAATTAACTTWTTCATTTCATTAAAACTTTTTATTTACTAGATCGTGTATAATTTATGGACTACCAAAGCTGCCGACCTCTTTTAACCCTGATCCTAATGGCAAAACGTGTGCAGGCAAGCTTGTGAATGGCACGTCACTATCCACGCGTTAAGAAGCAGGACACGTGTCGACTAAYTGCCTCATCACAACATCTATTTAGAGCCAGGGAAATTGCTCTTCCTTGCTTCAGCTACATCTTCGACCAACTTGTCTAGTTTGGAACTACTGATAATAGCACCGATATTTTTGAAGACCTGGAAAAGTGAGAAATGGCATCCCATGACCAGAGCTATAAAGCTGGTGAAACCAAGGGTCAAGCTCAGGTACTTGTTTCTTCCCTATTGAACTCTAAAGTTGAGTTGATGATGCTGTGTTATTTGCATTAGTCTTGATACTTATCTTGCTCACTGGCATTGGGTTCTACAGGCGAAGGCTGGCCAGATGATGGATGATGTCAAGGAAAGGACTCAACAAGCCAAAGACAAGGCGACCGACGCTGCCCACTCAGCTACCGGCCAGGCGCAAGAGAAGAAAGATCAAACCGGAAGTTATTTTTCAGACAAAACTGGAGCTGCTAAGGACAACCTTTCAGAAACWGCTCAGACTGCCAAAGAGAAGGCTTCTGGAGCTGCCCAAGCTACCAAGGAAAAGGCTTCTCAGATGACAGAGTCGGCCAAAGAGACTGCAGAAGCTGGGCAAGAGAAGACTGGAGGGATTCTTCAAAAGACTGGGGAACAGGTTAAGAACATGGCTCAAGGTGCTGCTGATGCTGTGAAGCACACCTTTGGAATGGCTGAAAGTGAGGAGAGTTGGGAGGACAAGGACAAGAACAGGAGGAGCTAGGATATTTGAGGTTCTGGAAAGTGGCCTATCGTTTCTTGTATTTGTTTTCCATTTCCCWTGCTGTTTTATGATTTRYATTGCACCTCTGTTTCTGAGGTTRCTGTACTTGTTTGGATAAATATGCTGYTCACTGTAATAACAACTCAGGAAATTCTTCCTTGTGATCACTTCCTCGTTTTCTTTTACTTCCTTGCTTACGTTCTAAARCTAAGCAYTGTCCAAGCTATCACGATGAATGAGCTATTTGAACGGTTGGTAATGTCCYCTGAAGCTTCGTCGTGCTTACTACAATCATACCTGATCAGCATCAGGCTAGATATGTAATTAAGATATCAATCCCCGAAGAACTCAGATAGTTCATTCGTCATCCTTTTRGCTCAGAGGCTGGTTGATGGAAGTAGACATTATTTCAGTGAAGACTTTCCGTTCTGTAGCTAATCCGCCTCCGGAGCTTGCTAAAGAGTCATCGTGTTCCGGTGTTCAGCGTGGTGTATTCTAAGCTACATCGCAATTTAAGGACATTGTGCGACCTCGGAAGATGCTCTGCTAAACTACAACCCAGCCGCTACGGAAGAACAAATAAAAAGAAAAACCTGCTTTGCTCGTAAAAATGGATATATATACGTACTGAGAAAATCCAATAGAAAGAATGTGCAAATTATCCTTTCTTTTGTTTCCTTGTTTTCCCCACGAGGAACAAACTATTTGTTACAGGAAAGATGTGAAAAGGAGCATCTGTTCTTATATTGAAACTAGGACACTAGAAGTACAGGGACAGGGTTCCAAATGTTTCACGATAGACGCTTGATCATGCCCCTTCTTTGCTCAAACTTCACACTCTCAGCAATGCACTACCTATTTGTGTCCTTCCAGCCTCTCAAGTAGCAAGACTCTATTGCACTGAACGACCATAGCCCTCTAAGATCGGTTAGCCACTTGGATTATCTGAAAAATCGAAAATTTCATTCTATATCTTCAAAATCTTCAAAATCACTAATACCACTAAGATTTTCAGGCTCTTTTTCATCTTCATCAGTTCCATAATTTTCAGTGTCCATCGCATCGATATCTTCGTCGCTTTCATCCTTATCCTCGTAGATGACTGGAACTACTGCATCACTTTCCTCCTCTCCTTCATCAACATTCTGTGCACAAAAGACATTATTTAAGACCCTGAAATCTTATAATGAGCAATCATCTTAATCAATCTACTTACCCCTGCAAAAAGCAAGTCTAGGCTGCTTGACAGTTTAAGAGCTTGATTGAAGGTTGAAACTCTGGATTCTATAAGCTGCAGAAGGAACAGATAATTTAGGAAAAACTGGTGAAGATCATATTAACGCAAACATGAAGTTGACCAATTGAAACATTTGGATCCATGTGTGATTACCATGGGATATTACATAACTTGAATTTAGTCAAAGCAGATGCTGTTAAAATCAGTTCAAATGTGGTTTATCCTGGCTATACCACAAAGGTTTAACAAGCACCAAGTATTCTATAAATCTTTGCCACCTTGGGACSAACTTCTGGTGCTGTCTTTCAAACGCTCAACAAACCCTTACCCCACAAGAAAAAATTTATTAAAGGATAGATGTTTTGTTAATTGGGTTCTGACCTGATATAAAGAGTTAAGGGCAAGCAAAGAAGATTCTTGGGACATGATCCCACCCGCATGCTGAAGAAGTAAACTTCTTAGCCATGGAAGAGCACAAGCCAGCACAGCACCTCTGAAATGTATCGTCAAAGAAACATCAAAGTAAATAACCAAGATTGATTTAAAATACAAATAAAACAACAGCTGAAACCACAGATATTTAAAATTAAATGGAGAAATCTTCGTGAGGCATCCATCTATGCCCAAATGGGATCTCAGAATCTCACTAAAGAAGCAATTAGATATTCCACAAAAAAAGGTACATAAATCCTTGATATTAGGAAACGCAGAATTTGGTTAAGGAGACCATTAGCAAAAGAACAGCAACTAATTATTTCTTCCTACCTCGACTGGATAATAGACAGAAGGGACCGCAAAAGCTTAAGAACATCAGAGGAGTTCAACAGTGACACTGAATTTGCAACCACCTATGAGGTGAAAACATATGCAATTCTTCAGAAAACCACATAATGCTTGCTTTTCAAAAACTTGCAGCTAAGACAAACTTGCAACAAAACTAAAATGGTCAAGTTAAGACCTTCTCATCTTGTCTGTATAGGCAATCTATTAGAAGGGCTCGATCATCAGCATGCAGCGCTTGCTTAAGCAGAACATGAACAGAATCTGCACTTGGTGGCATTGTACGAGGAGAAGATTCTCTATTTTCAAGGGACTTAGCTTTATTGTCCTCTGCCAAATTGAGATTTGCAAGTTTCTCGCCCATTGTTGGCTCATCTAAATCATAATCAACTTGAGTTCCATCCACCYTATCTTCATGAGCTGCATAACAAAGTAAGAGCTACATTTACCTTTTAGAAAGCTCCGATCCTACTACTTATTGTAAACCAAGTCATATATCTCCAAGATTAAACATGAAAAACATAACGCAAAAGCAATCTCAGAGCTCTACCAAGCGGTACTCACCATCTTCAGATTGTGAAACCACGTCCTCTAGTGTCCATTGGTTAAAAGTGAACAAATCTGAGAGTTCAGCCCAAATAATATGCTATGCGAATTGGTAATAACTATTTCACCAACTATTCCAATATAATACTTCTGGATGAAAGCATCCTACAGATCTCAACTAAGGTGAGATGGAATACTCACATTACAAAATTCACATACAGAAAATCACCAGGTTCTCAGGATAGCATTATATTTAACCTTAAGAAGTCCAAAGCCCAGAGAGGTCACCAAGCATCAGAGKAGAGGGAGAAGATATTAAGAAAAAAGGGACTCAAACCATTTTGCTTTGAAAGGAGGAAATTTGTCCTACCAGTTAAACTGTTGAGATCAGATGCTGCTCGCTTCTTCTTTGCCTTTTCTTTTTGGTTGAGTCCACCTGAAACAAAAGTTATTAGGTTTGCGTAACTACTCAAAGGACTTTGCTGAGAACTGCTTTAATTGTAGAACAGTTGAGGAGAATATCACACAAATAGATTCGACTCTGACTTCCTTGCACCATAAGATTGGGCATGAAAGAAAAACCATCTTGTAGCATTCACACATGCCTCAGAAATTGTAGGAGAGTTCAAAACAAATTAAGTTAGAAGCAGGCTTCTGGAAGACGAAATTACCAATTACATAAACTCTGATAAACTCTGATCGATAACAGTTCAAGAAAACATATGTGAAATGCATGATAAAAGAAGGGCTCACAGAGAGAGAGAGAGAATAAAATGTCAACCCACCCTTGTCAACATGAACTCCATTATCTTGAACAGCACTAACTGCTTTTACAGTCTCATCTCCAGAAGCGATAACAATATCCTCCCCGGGGCTGGTGACATCCAGCAAAGTAAATTGGGGTGAATCTGCTGAACCATAGGCAACCAGAACTCTCATTTGCCCATTTGTTGCTAAKGCATGTACTTTAGCAGCAATTATGCATATACGATTCTTTTTGGCTCTTCCACTATTATGTGAGTTGGTTTCACTACTACTGGCTTTGACAGTGATTTTAGTAGGATTTACTTCTTGAGAGACAGATTGCAAGTTCCAAAGATAAGCTACACCTGTCTCTGAAACTGAGAGGACTACCAAACCATCTTCTTCATCGCAACCATTCTTGCAATCTATAAACATGGGAGGGTTCTTCATGTTTAAAACAGGCCCAACACTTGCAATACTTGTGCCAACATCACAGGTCCACACCTGCAGGTGTTTCTCACCAAACCCAGAGGCAACTATGAACTTGGCAGCACTAGAAGCTGAAACATACCTCGCAGGACCCTACAACAATCATTTGAAACTATCAACTCTTGAAACATTGCAAAAGAGCAGCACTCAAAAAGGGAAGGATATCATTGGCTTACCGAAGTARAGGAGAACTTCAGCAGTTCTTTTCCATCTTCCAAATTAAAGACTCCTATCTTGTTACCAACTGCTGCTACTATTTTATCATCTTTCAGACCAAGAGAAAATACGTGTTAACTAAAGATTTTGAGGTCATGGTGCAGAAAATCAATCTCAGATTACTACTAACCAGATGAAACTGCTACAGATGAGATCGACTTCTTAGAAATTTTGAACTCTTTTGTAACTTCTCCAGTTTCAGAGTTCATTTCATGTACCATTCCACTGGTACCAACAGCGTGAAGTCTGCGGCCGTCATTTATAAATGAAAGATGAATAGTACCACTGCATGCAAAACGGTGGAAGGATATGAATTAGAATTCCACATGCAAGCCAAATATATACTTCCAACCACTCTACTAGGAGCTTTCATCACATGAATAGCATGAACTTAGAAGATATGCAAGCAGATATGAATATAGAASAGCTGCTTGGTGTACAGTATTTCCAATCCATCTTTAAGCAAGTACAAACTTAAAAACTTGTTATCAAAAATAAAAAGGAGAAAAAAGGAGGAAAGGAAAAAGAAAATATACCCAGGACAGCATCCTGTAGATTTCCACATTATCTGACCTGTAGAAAAATTTAAGACAGAGATATCTCCACCATTCGTGCCAAAAGCCACTAAGCAAGTACTTTTCTCTTTCCTACGCTACAGAAGAGAAAACACAACTCAACTATAAAAGTTCTTCAAATTTTATAAGCTTCAATACAAAGGATTTTTCAAGTGCATGCTTACCTTCTTTCCTTTAGAGCCACAAGCAAGACATGAAAAAGTGACATTTAAATTTTCATCTGAATCTTTCCATTCTGCCAACTGACTCCCATTACGAGTGTTCCAGACCTGCAAAGAGTCATTTTTCCTTCGTTGGTTACACGAAAAAAGAAAGTTGTAAAGGAAGTTTATAACATTTGTAATGTAATATAGATTAATGCACTTGGGAACAAATTCTAATTAAACAGAACTAGAAAAGCTATGCATTACAGATTATCACACTCGCGAACAAAGTCTAATTTAAAACAGAACTTGAAAAGAGATAGGCATATGAAGCAGGGAAGCACCCTCCCTTTTTTGCTTAAAGTTTGCTTAAACTTTCCATTCTTTAAATGCATTGGGCTGATTATATAAACCTTGAAGATTGGCCTTTTTAATTATGTGAGATTTCCAACATCCAAACAGAATGAAGAACAACAATTTAATTTCCTAACTAACATGTCATAAAAGCTTCTTTACCATAAGGAATTGTAAACAAAATTTCATCAAATACTTGCTCTTCTTTCAAAATTACCACAGAAGAATCATGCCTCATGCAAAAGTAGCTTTCCAAAGCAGCACTTTAACACTCCTCCACATATGCACATTGAAGAAAAGCTTAGACGCCAATATCTAACAGTTAACTCTATCCAGCCTTCTTGAAATAAATTATACTTCGTTTCATTTCTCCAATGGTATTTTAACAGCGAAAATTCACAATGTAACTGATGCAGTAGTTCCATAAAGTACATTAGAATTGCGATTAGAGTATTTCTGGCCAATTGTTTTTAAGTAATCTCTCATCAAAATTGACTCTTTACTAGAAATTATTCCCCAAACCGAAAAATTGCATAGAACCGAGAGACTATCATCTGGGAATCCAAAGAAGTCTCGGAGAAATTTTGAGTGGAATTATCCAAATAAAAGGGAATAAATAACTGGAAGAGTCAAGCTAAACATTTTCTTTGCAAGCCATAATAATTCGATGAATTTATCTACACACCATCATCTCGACATAAAAAGGGCTCACTCTTTCTTCAAATAATGTTCTAAGCCACCTAGAATCTTCTAATACAATATTAAGAAATCATAACAAATATAAAAGTTACCTCCAAGAAAAGTGATAAATTCCAAAAAGAAGGGGAAGAAAAAAAAAAAACAAAGAGAGAGAGAGAAATAGACAAAGGAAGCGAATAGCTAACCTTAACTGTTCCATCAGTTGATAAAATCGCGAGGTAGTCACCTTCAGGGGCGAAAGCTGTTATTAGAGCTTTCAGTTTCTCTTTCGCCATGAGAGAAAGACAAAGAGAGTGTAGCAGTTAAAGCGTCTGAGTAACGGAACGTTGAAGGCGTCGACGAGGAAGCTCGCACAGCAGTCGTCAGTGGCCTATGTAGCTGCAGAAGCCGGAAAGCACAACGGCCAGAGAGGGTTTTGGGTTTAAAGACCTTAAACCTTTCTCTTTTTCCTTTTTACTCTTTTTTATTTTTCAGTTGACCCAAAGCAAAAGCACATTTCATTGCCTTTCTCATTTTTCCTTTTTAAACCCTGAGAAGGAAAATTCAAAATTAAACTTTGCGTTTTGTCAAGTGTTTTTTTAATTTTAGAAYGAATATAATTAATAATAATACTAATGAATAATTTTTTTAATATCATTAATAGTATTAAATGTTTCTTATTAAATATCGTTAAATAAGTATTTTAAATATTTTTATTTCATTAAATATTAATAAATTTCAAATTTTTAAACTCTAAATCCTAAAATTCTAAAATTTTAAATCCTAAATCTAAACCTTAGAATGAAATAAAAGAAAAAAAATTAATACTCATTTGAATGAAAAAATATAATTAACAATTTTATTTAAATGGTATTTAATAAAAAATATTTAATACTCGTATTAATGATGATCCAATCCATTGAAAAAAATTACTCATTAATATTACTATGAATAGATTCTTTTCAAAGTAAAAAGTAACTCTATTAATAACTATTTATTTATTGCTAAACCATAATCCATTGAGTCTGATTAGTAATTACCTCAAAATTTTAATATCGTGAATGGAAGTTAAAACTTTTTTAAGCTTTTAAAAACTATATATGAATATTAAGCAAAACAAATTATTTCAAAAGGGAAGAATGAATTTGAAAAACAAAGAAAGTAAATTATGTTTTTCAATAGTAAATTCACCCATATCCAATATATATTGGGGAAGCTTTGCCCTTGTATCAATTCTTCCAGCTCAAATCTCGAGTAGTCGAAGCTCAAGATTAGTATTTATATATGTATATTTTATTTGTAGTGCGTAATAATCTTTATTAACATATATATATGTATTTCACATAATCACTTAAAATTTTAGACGATTATCTCGTTTATACGACGATCAATTGATTTCTATTGATTCGAATTTAAGGGCATAGGTTGAACTTTATCGAGTTTAGCCTTAGTTAAGTTTCAACTAAGCCACGGGTTGAGCTCGAATTTACGTGCATTTAAGCCCGATGAGTCCGAGCACAAAATAATGTTATATAATTTCTTTTTATTATTTTAAACTTTAATATTAACTTTGTTTTTATTATTTAGTTAAAAACTTATATTATATATTTGCTATTATTGTTAAAATTAAGTATTTGATTATTTTAAATTTTATATATATGAGTGATGTTTATAATATATTTTTTCTCACTCGATATAAGAAAATTATATTTAATTTATTTATTGTTGTTTTAATTGTCATATTTGAAATTTTTTATRATTTTTTAATTTTATTTTTATCTTTAATTTTCTTTTYACAAATTGAGACTAAATTCAAACTCGATCTGAGCTCAAAYTATGCTTAGCTCGAACTTAGCAAATCCAACTAACCTACCCCGATCGACACCCTACTCATTCTTATAGCATCAACAAGAACAAAAACAACATTTTTTTTGCTCTAACAATATATGTAAGAAAAATTCTTCCAAGAGTGGTTCGGAAATGGTAATATGGAGTAGCCGCTTAAGAAATCTCTAACTCTCCGCTGGGACTCTGATCAGTTCTTGGAAAAATCTCAAAGGAAAACATCATTCACAGAGAGAAAAACTGGGGAGGGAAAGATAAAAAGTAGACACAAGGAGGCTAACAACATTCTCAAACTCAGTGGAATTGCAAAGAAAAAATGCTAGTTTAAGCCTAGAAGAGGAATACATATCAGAAAACTTTATTTTACAGGAATGCAGAAACCAAAATTGAAATGATGATCCATTTCAAAGATTCAACCTGCAACACCTTATACATATCTATCTACTTCCCATGATCCATCCCAGAACCATATATGTCTATCTATTTTTTGCCTCTGTCAACTTATGCTCTTCCCACGTATTATTCCTTCTCTACAGACCTCTTGGCAGCAGTGATCGAAGCTATACCGTTGGGACAGTCTATGATCGCGAACCCTCTAGTCCCAGCCTTCCATTCAGCCAATGGCAAACCTCGTCCATCTCCTTAGGCACCGTGTAATGGCCAAGCCTGCACAGTTAGGTCAATGTTCAGAAGGATTGCAACAGGTTTTTACTTGTTTAACAGTCTAATGACAAATTAGATACCCTTCATAGGCTTTGAATGTAAGGCATCTGAATCCTGCTGAGCTCAAGATTTGGGTGGACTTCTCTCCATGTTTATAAGGAACCACTTCATCACCTGGAACATATGAAGACAGGGTAAAAATACTTGCAACGATTATCAGGAAATTGTTTCCCTTTATCATGTCTAAGTCCAATCTTAGAGGCTAAAATTATTGAAGCTCATATGTGTGAACAACAAAGAATTAGAGCCTATTTTCCTATGAGCATCGAGGTAGAAATCTTAAGTTCCTGATGCCAGAAACAGCTGAAAAAATGTTGAATTGTTAACCAGTACAGAATACAGTTTATCTACAAATCGGATAGCAACTTTATCATCTGTCTAGCATGTCCGAATGGATGCATGTCGGGACAGGATAAAAAGCAAGACAGCAGCAATAAATGGAATGCAAACAATTTACAACCTAATTCATAATTTCAGAAACAGTGCRCATGGGATCAGCTATATATACTCTTTCCAGTGACTTAAATTTCTTTACTGCCCTCATGGACCAATATAAGAATATTGATTACCTAGTTCCTGATACATTTCCATTCTGTATAAAGAGTGAAATTCTGAAAGTAACAGAACGGATAAAATTATCAACTCTGGCACTTAATGTGAATACATACACATTCCGTGACATAGCAAAATTGGCAAGGATGCAGCACGTCTTGCAGCCTCATGTGATCCTTCAATCTTGTTCCTGACATTCCTGCTCAATGTTAATTGTTAATAAGCATGTGAATCTTTGAGCATTTCTGACGAACAAAAGAGCGGGTGATGGAAAATATACAAATCCATACAATAGAAAAACTAAAGAACAAATATATAAGTACAAGCACATATCTTCAGTCTTCCATACAACCATATTTTTTCTCAAAATAAGCTGTTGTTGCTCTTTATAATGTGAAATATCTGGATTGCCAGATTAGATGTCAGACAGAGGTATGTTCAAGTGATTTAACTTTCTAGGACTACTTATTAAAATGAAGCAGTAATTAGTAACTTCAGTATAAGTTGGTCTTTCTTTATACAGGTAGAACAGAAAGAAAAGTTGGTCATGGAACTTCACTTGAGAAGACATGAATAAATTCCTACCTGGAACCAGGAAGCCAGCCACTAAGACCAACTATAGCCCTCAAATTGACAGGATAAGGGTTTCCATTTCCATATTTTCCTTGGGCAAAGCAAGTTGCAGAGTAGAGAGCAGTGGCAGCACCCATGCTGAAGCCTCCAATACCAAGTTTAACTGTCAGAAATGYGTAAGTTTGGTTAATAGAGTACTTGAATTGGGRTTGTGTAGTTATAATTTATCAGGCCACACATTTTCACCTCGGACATCAATGTAAGTAATAATATTAAAAAGGGCAGGCCAATCAATGCTGGCACACTTTACAGTTAAAAACAAAGACTCAACTCACTCAGCTGATCTTCTGCTGAACTCGGTCAAAAGAAATTTGAAAGGGAAAACAAAACAGCATGGATCCTAAACATAAGTAGAAATTGGCCTCACTTTTGTATTTGGTACCCAAGGAGTTGCATTAATTAGTTGAAGTCCACAAAATCTTTCAAAATATGCTCTAATTGAGGGATTAAAAATTGCAAAAGTATATAATATACCATCAGCAGGCTCTGTGGATAACAAGTTGGCAATATGTGCAACTGAAGCATCCAAGCCCTCAAAATCATCTGGAACGTCTTCTGAAAGTTCTCCAACATCAAACCCTGGCAAAAGGTGCAAAGGTTTATAAATGACAGTCTATGAAAATTATGTATCCAAGATCTTTGGAATAGTCTTACAGGCAGTGCAAGGAAATCCACCAAGTATAGCAACAGGGCGTGTTGGCGCAGTTGGGCATATCCACTTAATCTGCATGAAGAGCTCAATAAGAAAACTAGTAAAAAAGAAATATCAAAACAAATGAAATGAAAGCTCAGGAAATACAAATTCTTACATTTGGTAGTGGAAGGCCTTCTAGGAGCTGGGACCAGCTGCAGGAACAAAAAGAACTCAAAATTAGAAGACCATTCTCTTGTTTCCTTGTCCTTAGAAAATTAAAAGTGGCAATTCAAAATGCTGACTGCAAAGAAATATTCATACATGCATAAATAATTACTTTTTCTTTTTCTTCTTTTTAGAAMTACTTTTCATGGTTGATAAACATAATTGCAATCTACACAACCMTCTCCCTGTAGTCCTAGCATATCTTCTTGACGAAGATATTCACTGAAAGTTTAATTCTTCACTATGCCAAACTTCCACATACTAGCAACAAAGATCCTGGAAGCAACTTCTTACAGGAAACAAATATCAAAGCAACTGGAAGATAAGGGGTATCTGCTTGTATTTATTGATTTTGCTAGCATGCCACTGTATGGAAATATCTCAATGGATCTGCATATGCACGTATGTATTCCATATCAATACTTGGACAAAAGTTTCTCGAATTAGTAAGTTGGCAACAGAATAGTTGGTGAAGCAGTGGTCCCATATGAGCATATGCACCTTTTCTTCAGATCTCCAAATTAAGCTCAGAATCAAACAAGAGAACAAATTAAAACCAAAAGAATTGTAACATGCTGCTATTATTCTATGGCGCCACACTTTCTCCTGTCAACTCAATCAAATCAAAAACTAAGATTATTTCTCGCCGCCGCAGTCGCTTCCTACAAACTCAGCTATACAAGAATCTCAATAAAGTGTAGCCAGCTCAACAACAATAGTAATTTAACATCAGATGAGCTTGTAAGTATAAAGTATCAACATATTCACTTCTCTACGTTTTCCRTCCCTCCTTTTCTTCCTTAAAGAATTCCAGTATATACCTAGAACTGAATGAAAAGAAGCACCTGAAAGTTTTACAATAGGACAGAACTACAAAGTAGTGTTGAAGAACAAAATCCAGTAGTACTTGCTTATGATTACCAATTCAAGCTTATTCTCGAAATCTAAAGAAAATGAAAATTAGCATATCTTCCTCAGAACTTTCAAAGTATACGACCTGTGAGCAACATACTATTTGAACAGTTCATCTAACGTCAACATTGCACAACAGCCTCTGGCATGAACTGTGGRCATTCCTATAAGCAAAAACCGAGAAACTAACTTCCTCCAGGGATATTATGAAAAACAAACGATGGTTCTGGAATAATCTGGCCAGTACCTTAGGCAATCGACATTATTATTGTATTTCAAGCAAGACAGGATAAAGATTGACAGAGTCCTTTGAGTGGAAGCACAATTTGTTATGAGTGACCAATTTTACCTGGAACCATTATCACCAAGCCCATGCAGCCAAACAATTGTGGCCTGGTGCTTCCCTTTAGGCCTCACCACATATGTCCTTCCAAACTCAAACGTCCTTCTGGATGTTCTGCTTCCTGAAATTTATGCAATTGCTCAGTGGCTACTTCTGACTAATAAGAAAAAAAGGATTAATTTGACAAGGATGAAGAAGAGAAAAGGTTCGTCCTTTCCTGCATACATCAGAATGAGGCTGAGTAATTACAGCTAAATGAATGCAAGAGTCATTTATATTCTTAACTACGAGCAATTACAGTGGCTATAGCACAACTATTGTCCACGTAATGCAGCAAAGAGACGTTGAAAGAGATAAACCATTTACTGACCAGAGCCCATTGAAGAATTTGTATAACTCATCTCCGCTGCCAGGAATGCGAGACGGCCTCCAGATATTCAAGACCACCTACTGAAGTAATCAATAGACTGAAAAGGGTAGTGCTATGAGAAGAAACACAAAATGGAAGRGGCTATTTATACTTAGAAACCAAAGTTAGGTTGAAAATGGAATAAAAACAAGTGAATATGCAACACTAAGAATGTGAGAAACAGCTGCACATTGTGCCTAAAACCGCCTAGAAATTCAAAAATAAAGAAAGAGCATCCATGAAAAGGAGAGGCAAAGACAAGGACAAAAGCAGGCAATCTTTTCATCGGCAGAGAGAAAGAGAATCAAAGCAGGAAAGGAAAACACAGAGCACATTCATCCATCCATTCCCAGAGACACAACCCAGCTTGGAAATGGAGGGCTCTAGATTTACTATACCGCGTAGAAGAGAATCTATGCCTATGGGCAGTGGCCATAAATAAAGTAAGCCACAACTATAACTCAAGAATATTGCTGAAAACAAGAAAGAATAATCCAATTTGGTAAAAAGAAAATATCTTTCTTTCAATCATTTGTTTATGTATATCTCTGATGATTGATGGATACCCATTATCTTCAAAGTGAAGATCAACTGTCCATTTTATCATCATCGTTGTACAGCATAAATCTGGACAATAWTGGGATCATTTATAGGGGAATAATCAAGCATTTCAAAAAGACTCACTAGGCTAATCTTCTGGGTACAAGAAATACCAATAACAGCAGATACAAGTATATGAATGTGTGTTTACACTGTCCCCGTAATCCTCTATACAGATATCTAGACAGTGAATATGGCTATCATTTACCAACCTGAAGTTCTTTAGGTGGTGGAAGGGACAACATCGGAAAAAGCATTCGAACTTTTTTCATCTGCACTTTTCTCTTGCTTTGCTGCTTGCCACTTCGTAATGTTTAGTTTGCTCCAAGTCTTGCATTCATTCATTGCGAATTTTGTTCGTTTGTACTCATGAAAAACACCACAAGCCGTGAGAGTGTGTCCAAAACTGGACCGCGCACCGAACTCTCCCTTGGCTCCTCTTACCATCCCTTTTCTCATCTTCGAACCACCACTTTTTCACCTCTCTTACCTCTCCCATTCACAAATTACCACTGCTATATTAAAATCTCAAAAATCCCAAAAAAACATTCTCAAACTTTCTTTTTTTCTTGTTTGCATCCCTATTTTAGTTGATTCCCTCCCTTCCTTCGGAATTTACGAAAGTTAAAAGAAAGTATTTTTCTTAACCATTTCACTTTTTATTGAAGAATAGTTCTCAAGTAAATTATATATATATATATATCAATATCATAACTATGAACTTGTAGTTAGATTACTGCAATAATATCAATCCGAATAAAAAAAATTCACAAAAAAAAAAAATTATTTAACTTATTCAAACTTAATATTAAAAGATTACACCGTACTTCTTATCAATTATACCAATCCTGGTTAATTTTTTAATTTATTACTTCCTAGTTGATTCAATTATGATAGTGACAAAGTACTTCTTATTTATTATTTTTTTTAAAGCGACAATGGCCGTTGATCATATGAAATTGGAAGAGCTGCTAGATACAAAAGAAAACGTGCCGCAGAAACAAACCCACGCACGGGTGGTCCATGGACAATGGATTTCTAGGCCCATCAAAGTCCTCTTTTTTCTACTAACTTGGGGGCCATGTTGTGTCATTTTACACTTATTTTGAGATAATGGGCTACAGTATGCGGTTATTTCTCTTTTTATTTTATTTCTAGGCCCATCAGAGTCCTCTTTTTTCTACTAACTTGGGGCCCATGTTGTGTCATTGTACAATTATTTTGAGATAATGGGCTACAGTATGCNATTCAATTATGATAGTGACAAAGTACTTCTTATTTATTATTTTTTTTAAAGCGACAATGGCCGTTGATCATATGAAATTGGAAGAGCTGCTAGATGCAAAAGAAAACGTGCCGCAGAAACAAACCCACGCACGGGTGGTCCATGGACAGTGGATTTCTAGGCCCATCAGAGTCCTCTTTTTTCTACTAACTTGGGGCCCATGTTGTGTCATTGTACAATTATTTTGAGATAATGGGCTACAGTATGCGGTTATTTCTCTTTTTATTTTATTTTATGAGGAATATAAAASTTTTTAGGTAAAAATGAGTTTTTTTTCCTTGCATTCTTTTAGTACTTCATTATTTATTTCTCTTCCCTTTAGAATCTATTTTGATATAAAACATAGACCTTAATTATGAGTCCTTTAAGGTTTGAAAGATTCTTATACGTAAAAAGATATTTATCTTATCTTGAAACATTAAATTACATTATTTGACTKGCAACTTTTAATATRGTGATCCCATAAATCTTTGTCTTAAAATTATWACTCAAAATATAGAATAAGCATAACAAACTCATCTATAGAGTTCTAATAATAATTTTTACTAAAGCATCATTAAATTGTTGACTTGAAATTTATAATACTATTAACGTGTCTATCAAGGATTGGATCGATCTGAAAAGGCATCTTAATTTGGAAGAAAAAGGAGTTTCCATAAATAAAAAAGAATTATATTTTTTCCCTCCTTTTGGGGATTGGATTGAAATCTTTTAGCATGTCAACTCCACTATGTCAATGTACAAACAAAAGAAGAAGAATCCATGGCTCTTAACGCTCAAAGCTTCAAAAATTATATATATAATAAATAACACAATACAACATATATGCTGTTGGCACTAGCTTCAATTTAGGGGCAATAAAAAATAAAGTCATTAGTTGATGTCAATGATTCAATTTGGAAATTTTTGCATATAAAGTTGAGACTACTATCCTTATTGAGGATGCCTTTCAACTTCTAAATGATAGCCACCTTTTTTTCTTCTTTTTTTTTTTGAATTATTTATTTATTTATTAAATGAGTTTCAACTTTTGGGATATGAATATGTGATCATCATCSCTTTATTCTCTCTTCTCTGTGGATGAATTTTACTATGATCAAGTTCCTTAGAGGGGCACCATCATTTTTGTTAAAGGGCTTAACAGCTGGGGCAACTAGAGGTCCAAACATCTTATCCAAAATCTTCATTCTCCATTAGGCCTCTCCTAGTCTAGGTATAGTCTAGGCATTAAGATAAAAAGTCTTCAGTATCTTCTGATATTCAAATTCGAGCTCAAAATCATTTTATTAATAATACTTTGAATCAAAGCAAATTGGAATTGGAATTCAAAATGAATTTTGAGTTTAGAATTTTTTGACCTATATATTTAAAAGATTGATTTGACTCACGGAATTGATGTCCATGTATGTATACAATTGTATTTATTCGGACAGAGGGGTTTCATTCTCCATCCCATCCTAGCAAAGAAATTTRTWMMRCTTTTCTTTTGYGATTCCTTAAGCCTCAAGTAATATGGATTCTAAGAGAACTACTGGGGTGAATCCATGTCATTAAATAACTCTTATCAACCAAAAAAGGAGCAAGAAATTCCCTTGTACAGTCGTTTTTACCCACAGAATTTTTGCACAGAGAGAAAGAGGGGAAACAGATGGAATCAGAACCATTGTATCACATAGAAAGCTTTGAAATGGAGGGGGAAATGGAGAACTTCTGCRTGGCTRGGGAAACTTAGTTTCATMACCCATAAAGGGAAGGAATTCGTAGGAGTGGTRGTCTAAGATTGTCTCTATGGATTTTCCTCTCCAAAATCATATTCCAAAGGAATTCATAGACAAAATCTTGGTGACCTTTGTCGTTATTATTTCAAGAATCGATTCCTCTTTGATTCTCGTTTCACTATTCYGCATATTTATCATTTCCCCGGTTGCTTGGTTTATGAACTTGCCACCACAATAGATGTACGTTAAAAGGCAAAAAGGCATGATTTGCCTGTCCAAACAAGATADCCCTTTTCCTCTGGTAATTTTGCCTTTTTGTCATGTTCTGGTACAGCAATCAAAACGCACAACATATACACGTACCTAACCCAAAAGGAGAGAGACTTAAAAAAATATTTGAATTTAATATTATATATATAGATATATCGCATTGCAATTAATGTATACATTTTTTTCCTTCTCAAATTAATCTTGGGCTGAAATTGGGCTTTTACAAGCCCAATAAACAAAGAACTCTACAGTTCCAGAGGTMAAGGAATTCGACGCTGCCTGCGTACCAACTGCTCTTAATAAGAGTGGAAGTATAAGCAAACTAACGCTAGCTAAAACAAGTGCAAGTAAAATTATCATACTCTCCATATTTATGCACCAGAAAAGACCTAGTGCCGAAGGATGTTTTGCCAAAAAATGTTACAATGAAAGTCTGAACGAGGAAAAATACAAAAAAGATAWCCATTAAAAGAAGCATTCAAATGATACGTCTGTGCCAATAAACTGTAATTGTAGCAAAAACACAGAAGAAAAAAAATTGTAGCCATCAATTATTTGATTATGAGCTAAAGAAGCTGAGAGTTATTAATCCGAATGGACAACTGGCAGATGCTTGAAGTCCCAGAAGTGTAAAAAGAAAATTATCAGACTGAACTGTTGCCTACGCAACCTTAATAACACAAATCCATCAAAAGCAGACAAAACACAGCCTTTGAACCCCGCGGCTGCTGAATATACTAACATGATTCTCATCATCATCTAACCAGACTTTATTCCGGCAGATTGAAGGATTCGATCAATGGTGTTCATCATCTGAATGTCCTTCAGGATCCCCTCCGGGACCAACTACTTCCAACTGCGTAACAAAAGGGACGGAACAAACAAAATCAGCTACAAGGTTGTATCATTATGAAGTAACATAGCCCAATAAAACAAAGGCGGAGTTCCTGGTGTTAGAGTTCTTCCCCCCCCCCCACCCCTTCTTTCCTTCCCCAATCTCGGCTGCCTGAAAAACTTTGCACACGTACCCAGGTCTAAATACAGGAGCCTGTATAAGGTTTGAATGTGACTAAAATGGCTCCCATAACCGAATTCAAAGGAAAAGTTAACAATGTAAAAGCTTGCCCAAATTTAAGCCAAATAGTGTTAACATGATGACTACCCAGCCAATCCATAAGGCAAATCCATATGCTTCTATTATAACCCAAATTGTCCTTGCAATTACTCCACAAAATTGCGCAATCAACAAGAAATAAATTTACGGGTATCCTGTACTCACCACAAAGTACTGTGAGCACACAGGACATTCATGTGGTTTACCCTTCTCTAGCCAGAACCAGACCACGTCATGCTCATCTTCTGTGATGAGGGAAAACAGAACATTGAAATTTGGTGTAAGTAACAAGTTAAGCCAGCTGCAACGGAACATTCTGTATCAAATGCAATTCATTTCTCCCCTGATTTCTACTATTTGATCTCCTCTAAGTAACATTTCCACCTGATCATGAAATGAGCAACCGAATAAGTAACTCGAACTTACCGCCTTCACCTCCTGGGCATCCGACAATTCTTCGATCATAGACTGATTGGATAACTGCTGGAGCTTCCTGCAAGTGAATTGTGCAGAAACATGCATAAGTACAATCACCAGAAAGCCAGTGATACACTATAAAATTCAGAGGATCTATCCAATAGTTTATTGGATAGTAAAGAAATTCATAATCGAATTATGAGTGAGCGCTGAAATTCCGCAACTCTCTCGCTCCCCTTTTGCATAACTCTCTGAGTCTCAAATTGAATGTGCACATTTGACTTGACACAAAGATTTAAGAGAGCATTTAACAGCATTCAAATTATCACCTTACCCTCAGTAATTAGAGAGACCAGTACTCGGACTCACTTATTAATTGAACTCATATACCCTAAAATGAAGAGGTTAGTGGTGGAAGTTTAAAGGGAGAATATGCTTATTCACCATTGTAGACATTCATTTCAGGATYAACCAGAACAAAAATATGGATATTCAATTTCGGAAGGAGGAAGCATCAATTCTCAAGGTAAAGCAAAAAATCAGCCGTCCATTTTTTTTTCCTTCACCTATTGCCTCTCTTCTAAGTTTCGTTAAACCAAGCTTTGAAAAAGATTCGCAGAATTTAGTACAAATCTTTATATCAGACATTCTTTCGCCCCGGACCCCACCCCCAAACCCCAAAAAAAAAAAAAAAAAAAAAAAAATGCCCTTAAGTTAGTGGCACCTCTGTTTCTTGTGCACATCATACGCCTCTTTTTATATCTCACCATCACAGGGAGACAGCTCGTGTAATTAGCAAGATCCCCTACTTATGTAATATAATACCAGGATGAATTTCTTCATGTATAAGTAAATTATCCATAATCCCATCTATCCAGAAGAGGAGATATAAGGACATCACTAACATAAAGATTAAATAGTTCTTCGAAAAGGTAGAAACATAATCTTATGATTCAGCCTTTGCAGATTAATTTGAATCAATGAATCTTTGAGCCAATTGGTTCTCTGTGCATAGAAGGAGTGGCACCAGCGCCACAATAAAACCAACRTGTCCTTTGCCCCTAAGTTACTAGCTTGTATGTGTAAGCCCTTTGTGCCCATTGCCAAGAGAAAAGTTTACCAKAGATGGGAGGTTTTTCTCATTATTGCTGCTAATTCTATTCGCAGAGAAGTTACTCAAAGTGCATRACTAATTCACACAAATTCTAATGTAATAAGCTTTATGAAAGAAACTTATTTTCATGTCATGAATTGAATGGATATGGTAACTAGCTATCTGGGCTAAGGAAAAACCCTCAATACATTGACTGCATCACCAGTGATATTTGTTCAAGTAAAAGCTACGGTTATCTAATTCATAATTTAGTCATATGGCATGGGAATGCAAATACTTGTTTTTAATTGGCAAATAAGTTTTATCAAGTAAATGAGCAACCTGGTTTAATGAAGGAATGAAGACTACACTTAAACAAATTGAAGTTTGACGTGACGAAAAAACAAGGAAAAGACTTCTTTAACAGTCATTCCTCGGTTATTCATAGTTCAGCTAGAATATCAGAATTTGTTATTCTGAGATGCAAGATGATTGGGGCAACAATCATATTAACATGATACATTAAGAATGGTAGCTCGGAGAGTTTTTTTCCAGCAAGAGAATGCATAAAGAAGAAAGATTGTACTTTAGGACACTGATCAATAATCAGCAAGATGCAAACAATATTTTGCAATTTGAAGATCCTGGCACTTGACATAAACAGGAAAAACTGTACCATAAGACTATAGCAATCTCTGAATGAGAGAAATTAAATGAGTTGTAATAGTTATACCATGATTTCAATCAGCTACTTGAACAACAAGTAAAGGGTAACTACTTAGAAAATTCTTCTGGTTATAMTACCCAGGCCAATACAAAGCTATCACCAGAGTTTTGGAAACAAGTCAACAGTATAAAGTAACAGGTGGAAACAAATATAGGCAGCTGAATAAATRCTTAAGAAAAAGGGAAATCCAGGGTTCAACCAAACTCTAAACTCATCAAGCATTTACCATGTGGGATAAGATCATACTACAGACTCAAAAGAAAGAGACCAACTAAACATGGCAAGTGAATACCTACGAGGAAGACAATGGCAGCATTTCGATCCTTATTAACAAAAAGTAGTAGCATTAACCAAACAAAATAACTCCATAAAACAAGAATCAATACTGACCTTTGTACCAAAAGGACCGACAGGATAGTTGATACCCAAAATATCCTTTCCCTAATGAACCCAAAAAAAAAAAAAAAAATTAATAACTTTTCAAATTTATATAAGGATCAATCGTCAAGTAATTATTCCAAACAAACATAAGTTAAATTGTCAAGCTCTATTCTTTTCCAATACAAATCCGCATGACAGTATATACGTACAATGGTCAGAAACATAAAAGGAACTTTTCTACTCGTAAAAAAAAGACTTACCTCAAGCTCTGCTTCAAGTTCTTCGCGCTCATGACCAGTCGCAATTGGCATTACATCCTCAACTTTCTTTTTAGTAACCACATTCCCTGCGTCACAAAAGAAAYAAATGCATACACAWATTTGARACCGACCGCAAATAGTTAAACGAAAATCGACGGACAGAAATATAAATACATATTAAAATATATTGTGAAAGATCTGAAATAGATTAGGCCTGGATACTAAAATACCAGATTCAGACGAAAAGTGACGAGATAAGAGAGCCGCGGACGGCCGTAGGGCTGCCGAAGATGAAGTTGCAGTGGCGGCGGGCAATCGGTGGGGTTTGGCAGCGGATCGGAGAGTCCATAAAGTTCTAAGCTGCGAAGAGGCTAGTCTTCTCCACATGATTCTTCTAAAAGCTGCTAAGGGTTTCCCCGGTGTTGGTKGATCTCAGGTCGCCCCCTTCTTTGTTTGTTTCAGAGCTAGAGAGATTCTTTGTTCCTTTTCACCGTAAGTAAATTTTCCTTTCCCTTTCGGGYGGTACGGAGAATGGGGAAATGAAACAAGAGGGGGGGAGTGTGGCAGGAACTGGCAAAGCCTTTGAGGGCTGCGGCACTGCCTATGGGCTGTGGGGTTTGACTCGCACGTCTGTGTGAGAAATTTTTGSGCGTGTGCAGGTTAATCGGTCGTCCATATTCCTAAATTACCCTTGTTAWGTCTACTAAATTACTACTTTACCCTAGTAATATTTCTTTAACCGACTGAAAATCATTATTTTGCTAAGTCAACACTGTTTCTCCAAAGTTTCAGGAAAAACAAAAAAGTAAGATACTGTTTGACAATTATTTGGCATTTGACACGCCTCCAACCAAAAAAAAAAAAAAAAGAAAAGCAAATTACTTTGTCTTATAGCCAAATRGTTAAGTTAGAATTTGCTTTTCCTCAAGCAAATCCTAGWATTTGCATGCTTCAAAATGCACTCACCATCAAGAACTTTGCTTTTTCAACTTGAATATCAATGTCTTGGTATACCTCCACATCTAACATCTTAATCTAGAATGTGAAAAGCACAAATCACCTAAAAGAAATTATCCAAATTACAATTTAAAGAGTCAAATAATAATTTCATGTTGAAAAAGTGAAGTGGTTACTTTATTTAACAAGTCGTACTTGACAAAATTTTTGCTGCTGATTCTTTTCTCCATCCAGTGATGCAAGTTTGAGAGCTTCGGATTCTGAAATCTACCTTGAAAAGGTCGACAGAAATCAGATGATCCTCAAGTGAAACCATGTTCAGCAAATGCAACTACCAACAACTGGTCCTTAGTATTTGATAGGTTGGAATTGTCCTTGAGTCATTCTATTCATTGAGAAGGAAAAGATGTGAATTAGTATTTGAATATTCCTTTCCTCCTCCTGGTTTTGCCCTCTGAGATACAATAATCTTGTTTCGCCTTAACCAATGAACTTCTGTTTTAATCTCTTTGATTTAGACTCCTTACTCGTATCTTCTTCGAGTTTTCTTTTCAAAATCTTGAGGTCTTCCTCACTCYCCATGCCATTTAGCTTCTTGTTTAGCTCGTATGCTTCAGCTAATCTTCTCCGGCATTCCTTACTTGCAGAATCATGGGAAACCACTGGGGAAAGAATTAAGTTTATGTGAGCATATCATTTGATTTACGGAATTCAAGACTAAATTGGAAGTGAAGTAGCATCAAGAAATCAAATAGTAAAGAATGTAAAGGAGGATGAGAAAAGCAATAGCATGACTCACAAGCAACGTGATATTATCAAAATATCAAGATATTTATTCTGGCATGCATAAGAGAATGTAAACATTTCCCCAGAATGATCTGCTTGCGTGTTGTATGGCATAAGAATGTAAATATTCCATCTTCTAGCAAATGCAGCTTGATCATGTTTGGAAACAAATGTCAAAACTTATTTTACATTTCACGCAATTTAGGCACATCTATCTCATGAATGATAACTCTTATTATCTCATTGCGAGACCAGTAATACTTGATTTAAGGAATCAATTTACTGAGAAATTGAAACTACACTTTGTGCATTTAAGAACATTTCACAAGACCACTTTGGAAAACTACAACAGGAATACCAACATGGCCGATACTATGCATGAGCCTAGAAGGAGAGAAACAAAAGTGACTATTGAGACCACTAACCTGGTTTTGGATAATCCACTCCAATTATGCATTTTGCTTTCTTTTGGATGCTCAGAGGAGCAGACCATGGCTCATATATATACTCCCTAGGCATGTCTGCAAATAGAAACGAATTCCCTATTTTGACAGGACAGCTAGACCAAGACAACAAAACCAAGAGAAACCATAATCTGAATACCTTGCAACACAGGAAGAAAATGTCTGATAAAATTGCCATTAGGATCATATTTCTTCCCAAACGAGATTGGAGAATAAACACGGTTATACTGCCCAAAAGACAAAACAAGAAAAACAAAAATGCAAAAAGGAGTTGCATCAGAGCACTAGATAAGGATAAGGGGATAACATCAAACAAACAAATAAAATTCTACAGGAAAGTTCCACTTTGATTTACAGGCTATTAGGATGCAAAACCCTCCCTCTTGCCAAATAATGCATTTGGAAAAATTCTTTAAGAAACTGAAATCTAGTGGCATTTGTTGAGATATTCAAAACTGTTGCAACTCATCAGAGGATTTTGAAATGGTGCCACCCAATAGCCATGAGTCCACCCAGCAAATCAAAGAAAACAACGCATGGTAGTTCATAAACTACAACAAGTGATGTAACAAAAGATATGAACCGCACCTGGTAGAAAAATGAGGAGCAGGAGAGCCATAACCAATTCCCGTTATTAATTGCCCAATCCGAATCAATGAGAAGTCTGTCGAAGACATGACGCCCCTTTTCCCAATGCWCAAACTGCCAGCACAATTACTTATTTTATCAGAAAAGGAAGACATAATGATGACGAAATTATGCTGGAGGCTGAAGTGTTCTACCATATCTCCACGAGTTAGAAAGCATGCAACACAGTGCCGTGCAAGATGGTGCATCCAGCCCCACCTCTGAAGCTGTGATTTTGTTCAGTGAAATTAGACTGGGCTAATAAYTTTAGAAGGCTGTATGAAATATGCYAGTTGGCRAAAACTATTATGATACAATTTGTAAAGAAACTTATTAAGTAATCCAGTATCCACATCCTAACCTGGATCATGATGGCATCAATCCAAGGAAAACCTGTTCTGCCATCTCTCCAAGCTGCTAGCAAATGATCATCATCATTCCATGGTATCTATACTAGAATAACAAAAGGTTATACTCACATAATAAACACCAAGTATTCCGATTGCAACAAATAATTGTCCTTACTTTGAGAAGTTGCAGTTGCTAGTTGGAATGAAACAATTAGTTAATGACGAAGATAAGAACTTACTAGTCTTCAATGCCAATCAGAATCAACTATTTAATTTATGAAAAGGTTCTCCCCAGTTCCTGCCAAGGCAGGAGATCAATATAGTTTTATTTCTTCCTTTTTTCCCTTTAACTTCGTAAGAGCAGTTAATTTTATCACACTTTAATTAAGTTTGTCTTTATGCTGCATTTATTCCAAAAGTTATCTTTACCTAGTTAAGAATAACACGTTCCTGAGTTAGACTCTTCCATTTTTCACAGTTTGATATAAGATTATTTGTACTTTGACTCAATGTGACTTCAAAGTAGATGAGCCCCAAACATCAGCTGCTCCATTTTTGGAAGCCAAGTAGCATAATTTATGGTATTTCCACTTCCACCGTCCACCCCCTAAATTCACAGCAAGCTGAGAAGTGGCATTTTACCCCAAATCTAAAAACATTAGTCACGAGCAAGTAAATTAAGTTAATAACCTTTGAAAATCAGATGCAAAAGAATGGAAAATCAGCTTAATTACCTGCTTGCATATCCTATTACCATTCATCTGATCAAAATTTGGTGTGCCAAAAGCAACTGTGTAGAAAAATTCTCGCCACAACAACTGCATTAGTTTACAAAAGCTAGTCAGATACATGCACCACAATTGTGATGAGCATCTGCTGAACTGACCTGTCCAAGGAGGGAAATTGGTGGAGAAGTGTGACTTTTAACATTTCTCTGGACTTCCTGAATGCACTGGTAGAAGTACCGGGAAGAAAGACAACCAAACTTCCAACAAATTTCAATGGAGTGAAAATGAGATTAAATACTTTAGAGAAAGAAAGCAAAATATCCACAGCCTGTGTGCATTACTTTCAAGTAGGGTGATAAAACAGTTGTTGCTGGTTTGAGAAATGCAGACGGATCACCCTTGGGTTTCTCGAAGTTTGCCACCCACTCCTACAAAAAGGAAACATGTGTTCAGCCACTCATCTGAGAAAGTAAACGGAAACAAGTTCAATTTTTACCAAATCGAACAAATAAACAGAAGACAATGTTAATGCCATTTAGATATGGCATCTTACTTTCTGCAAAGTCAATGTAAGTGAAAGCAACAGCATCCCAATTAGGCATAGTCAATTAGTCACAACAATTGTCTTGCTGGACTTCATTTTCCGTTATAGCAGGTGAAAATGAATTTTTCTTGTTCCCTTTTTTTTTTTTTTTTTTTTTTGAAGAGAGTCAATTGAATACGACATAATCAAAACCCAAAGGAAAGTTAGAAGGAGCAAGAGAATTTGAGCACAGCAATTTCTGAGAGAAGGCAGAATATGATGCCATAGAGTTGCAAAAGCGAGCTACAACTCTTACACAGCAGAAAGTAAGCTATTTGCTTTCCATTTAAGCTGACAGTAGTACCGCAATTACCTTGTCAGCAATTGATTCTTTCAGCCGCCTCAGTGCTTCTGATTCACCACCTCTGAATGGAGGCCTTCCAATCTGTCCATTAAGTTTCCATTAAAGCACAATTCATCTGCGAAGGCCCTCTAACAAATTTCAAAACTTCTTACCTCTTCAGTTTCTTCATAACCAAGGTCTCCAATTGATGGAACTTCTGAGATTGCACTCTTCCCAACATTTCCAACAGGAGGAAGACAAGAAATCGAAATCGAGAGAGGAGATGAATTCCAGGAGGGATCACCAGCGATTCGAAGAAATGATTGATAACTTAAAGGCGCTCTTCCCCCATTCTTCGATGCAACATTTTGGAAATGGACAAAGAAAAATAAAATTAATTAGACAACAGAAGAGATTCTCGTCAAGATGGTCTATGCTCTCTTGCATTTGGGAAGCCCAAAAAAAAAAGAATATTTAACTTAAAAATGTTGCGAAGTTCGTTCCCATATTCACCTTCTGTATAATATCTGCAGGATTGAAGAGTGTATGACTCACTGGAGAAAATACCTCTATACCAGCTACAGAAGCATAAGTCTGCCGAAGGAAAAGTGAGATTATAACAAAAACTAACAGCACCTCATATAAATTGAAAACATCTGTAAGATCACTAAATTTAGGTGTCTYGAGAATACATGCTTTCTCAACATCGCACAACTTAAAACTGCCAAAATAAAATTACTTTRWAAAAAAAGAAAAAAAGGACTGCCAGCACAAAATTTCCTTCGATGAGGAAAAGCCTTACCCTAACTTTGTCATCTAAAGCTTGATAATACGGTTCTGTGTCATACTCAAAGCACAGCTTGTTTATCTGCCACTGCAATGAATAGAGAAGGAAATGAATGAAATGAGAACAAAACTACCTTCACCGTCAAAATTCACAGCAGGAACTTTTAAGTGCGATAAATTCAACTGAAACAAATAGCACAATGGCAAAAATCACCCGAAAATAGTAAGAAATCACCTCCTTTAAGCAGCGAATTACAACTTCACTAGGTTCACTSTTTAGCACCAACAAACGCGAACCAAGCTTCTTGAGACTTGTATCAAGATCTCTTAAGCTTTCTAGTAGAAAACGGATCCGGTTCAATCCCGCACGAGCTGAACCGGGAGAAAATGCAGTTGGATCAGGCTCCATGTAGTGCGGGTCGATCACGAAAACCGGGTACAGAAATTTGGAGTCTCTAGCTGCATACTCCAGAGCAGGGTTATCGTGGATSCGAAGACCCTTTCGAAACCACATCARTGAGTTAGACAATGARGCCATGGCACTAGCGTTTAACGATTCACCGTGAAGAATAGAAGACGGTCCAAAAAGAAACCCTATAAGAAGAGGAACAGAGTGGTTTTTAAACGATGAACATGTTTCGCGCCTTGAAAGGGAATTGAAGTAAGCCTATGGCTAAAGTACGCTGTTGTATGACGTGGCGAGTTCTGGTCGTCTTCTTTTCCAGGTAGTGTTACGTGGCGCACWAACGYCGAGAATTCACAATTCAGACTTCAAAGGACTGATAAGACTGGTTGTGAAGGTGCCACGTATGATCTTTAAGAAAAAGTACTAGATTATGCTGCCATGTAGATATTTTGGGCCCATTTGTCCTATTCAAAAAAGTGATTGGGCTTGGACCCAACTTTCTACTGAAAACAGATCTTGTCTAGCCTAAAATATCATGGGTCCAGCTAAGATAATATCAGTCCAATAATACATTTTCCATTACCATCTTTACTATATTGATCATAACATATAGCTTTTATSTCATCTGACTTAATTAACTCGCTTAATAATAAATAAATACATATTCTATTATTATACATATAGCAAAGAGAGTACTAGAAGAAGCGGAGGTCATTAGAATGTCAGTGTACTTCATCAACTGAAACTTGTGAGATAAATGTCCTACTCGGGTCAAATTCTTTATTGGGCTTTTCCTTAACGGATCCAAAATAATTTACACGAATTACTTTTTGAAGCCCATATAAAGAAACTCTCAAAATGCTAAACCTAAAACAAATAGGCAGAAAGATTATACAGCCTATATAATTAACATACATAGAATCCTACCTACTAAGAATCATTCTATATATGATCTTGCTGCCATAATTTTGATGACATTCGGGGGTCATTCTACAATTTCTGGAAAATGATTGGTGCACCATATTGTGGTTGTAGGAGCATTTGTACAGTTGGAGCATGCTCATAACTTGGTGCTAGATCAAATGTGAAACGTTGCAAAATCATTGCAATTGCTAATTTTGCTTCCAAGATAGCCAAATTTTGTCCAATGCATCTCCTAGACCCCAGGCCAAAGGGCATGTAAGCCATTGGATGTCTTGTAGCATGCCCTACACCTCTAGCGAATCGAACGGGATTAAACTCGTTCGCATCGTGACCCCATAATTCTTGATCATGATGAACGGCTACGATTGGTATGAGAAGCTCAGTCCCTTTTGGTATCATGATTCCTCCTAACTCTAAGTTAAATTTGGCTCGTCTAATTGTTGCAACAGCCGGTGGATATAACCTCAACGATTCATTTAAAATAAGACTTAACTGCAAATAGACGAAAAAGATCATATGTCAACATAGTAACGAACTTGACTGAATAGGTTATGGGGGTCAGGGAGACAGCTGGCCCTCGGACCAGCATGAATCAACCCCCCAAGAAAAGGTGACGTGCATCATATTTTTTGGGCTAAAAACGGAGATGTGACGTGTAGAAGAAATTTTGAACTTACTGTCTTAAGCTTAGCAAGATCATCTTTAGTTGGTGTATCACGTGCTCCGCACACACTCAAGACCTCCTCACGTGCCAGTTCTTGCCATTGAGGATGCATAGCTAACAAAATGGTCGTCCATGTCAGCAAGTTTGACGTTGTGTGCTTTCCGGCGAAGAAAATAGTTTTGCATTCTTCAACAATGTCGTGGGCGGTGATGAAGGAAGAAGACAATGATGTTGTGGCTACTGCAGAGTTTGAAGTTGTTGAAGAGCTGCTACTCCAGTTTGTTTCTTTCAAGCTGGCTTTGATCATGAGTTCCAGCAAATCATTGGGACATTCGTCTGACAACACCTGACTCCTCGGGTTTTTCCTCCTTTGATCAATGAGCTTCAGCAAAGATTTCCTAATTTCTTTGTCCAATCTCCAAGAAATTCTGTTCTTTTTAGTGGGCAAGAACCTGTTACATCAGTAATAAACAAATCGGTTTAAACTCCGAGATTCTCAAGTTAAGCCTGTTGGGACAAAAACGAGCTGTAGCATTCGTGGTTACCTGTACCCAGGAATGAAAACTTTTTGATAAGCCTCTGTGGCGTAAACCATTTGTTGTGCTTGGAGCTGGAAAATTGCTCTACCATCTTCGTAACTACTACCAAAGGCTGTGTGTGTAATGACATCTTCGGCTAAGTTTTGGAACCACTCGGAGACTTCAATTTCGGCTTTGCCGTCCATTGATGACATTTTGGACCATTGTTCCAACATTTTCCCCATGCTTTTCGCCATTACGGGTATCATCAGCTACAAAAGTAAACCAAGAAAGAAACACAAATCAATTAATATATCCCGGTTTACAATTCTTAGACAGCAATGTGGGGATGATATCTGATGTTTTGTTTTTTTCTTTTTCAAACTATGTGGATATGGTGGAAGCTTAGCTCTGTCTAAACTTCGAGTCACTATACTACATGAGCATGAATATGATAGACCTACCTTGAGATTTTCTAAGTGAAAGGTTGGTGTGATGATCTTTCTATGGTGAGCCCATTTTTCTCCTTTCAGACTTAGCAGACCATCGCCTTCAAGCTTCCTAACAAGTGGAGGTGACTCGTTTTTCTCAAAATACTCCGACTTCATGATGAAGATGTCCCTTATAAGGACAGGATCAGAGATGGTGAGCCGAGCTGTAGGTCCAAACCATACAAGAAAGGTTGCACCTGCAATGAGCCAGCTATATGCCTTCAACATATGACTCCAAAATGTTTACAAGAAATTAAAGAAGATCGGAAATGATGCCATCCAACCGCTAAAAATCTAAAAGAAGTTCCCAGTTAGATCAAACCAACACATCTTTGCAAGAACTGCAGTAAAACAGACCAGTCAATCCTCAACTGTGCTAAATAAACCTTAGAAGCCATAGATGAGTTTAGATACCATATATTTTCTTCCAGTGATGATAGAATGAGAGAACTCGAGGAAGGATGTTATGCGAGAGAGGCATGGCTTGAGATGAAGCCTTCAACATCAAACTTGCGAGCTCCTTTAGGTTGCCTAAGAAGAAATGATACCTTGGCCCTTTGATTCCTTGTTTCAAGAAGTGATTTTCAATTCTTCTTGGCATCCACCAGTAATGAAACAAGAACTTCAACAGAGAAACCAGTAGAAAGTATGAGATGATGAGAAGCCACAGCTCCATGCTTAATCCCTCGATAGGTTCAAATCCTAGCTGTGTTTGTTTCTGCACCGTGTGTGAGAGAGAGAGAGAGAGAGAGAGAAGAGAGAGAATAAGTTACTACAATGACTAGCTCTTGTCTGTTATATAGGACGGAAGAATAGTATGGTTATCCAAGCGATAAAACACGACCGCATAGGCGTATTAATAAGGTCAACTAAGTCAGATGTCTTACCTGAGCTTAAAGACCAAAATACCCCTGGATACKAACACTCCCTTTAGGAAATAAYTCAGCTTAAAGACCCATAGCACCCTTGGATGCAAATATACTCCCATAAGGAAAGAAATCAAAGTTTATCAGAAATTTATTATTTTTAAGCAGAATAATTATTTTGTAACGAAAAAAATATTTTTTTCTTTTAATTTTTGAAACGAGCATGAATCGAATCATCTACTCATTCTTCTCTCACTACCTAAATATATATATATATATATATAAGACTTGATTATATATCAAATGGGTTTTTTTGGAATGAAAGAGATTATAAAATGTGGAACGCAAGATAATAATATATATATAAAAATAAGATTGTGAAAAAAAATTAAATTTCAACGTAAATTAATTTTAATTCGTGCAATATATTTCTTATAATATAAATCAATCTATAACATGAGCATTAATGTGGCACGTGGAATTTAGTTAAGCAAAAATAAAGGTGATCAATCTTTCAAATTTCAATCACTTTCTTTGAGGTTCATTTATAGCATAATAAACTTGAAACCTAACTTGCCCCCACCAATGCAAATGAGAACCTTAGTTTGCATTGTTCAACGAACATTTCTACCATCAAAATTTTCTCCAACGAGTTTACAAAWTCTTAATTAACCCAAATTGATTAATGTATATATATATGTTCAAGAATGTACCATATTTAACCTAGTAACGTCTGACAATTAATAAGCATATAGCTAAATCAAAATAAGGTCTCAAATTAGAATAATAGTCAGACTTTATGTACGTAATTTGGATCGAGTTAAATTAATTTCAACGAGTGATTCGACTCTGATTAAGGTGAAGATGTCACCTAAAATTTTTTTCAAAATGACCCCACAAGCCGAAATCGAATTCAAAGTGTTAGTGTTTTGAATTCCACATATAAATGATGCAAAAMGGTGACAAAATTTGATGGCACTAGCTAGAAAGCGGTACTGGATAAGGAGAGAGAAGCGTGAAGGGAGGGCGTGTAGTCAATATATAGAGACCTATAGGCTAGTAGAAAGAAGTTGTATCGAGTGAGTGAGTGAGAGASAGGGAGTGATAGTGCTTCCCAGCTTCTTGCTTTATTATGAAGATACGACTTTGAGTTGGGTTTTTTGCAAGAAGAGAGAATTTAGACACAAAGGAGGAAGGAATTGGGAGTTGGTGTTTTGGAAGGTTGCTATTGAATTGATGCACATGGGAACAAGGCTGTCTATTTTACTGCTTCTTTTTGCTGTTTTTGCAGGGCATATGCCTTGGTTGTCCCAAACCATAGGTGCCCCATTGTGGAGCGTTTCTCTTAATCTTGTCCCAATAGTACCAAGGCAAGATGGGGCCATTTGTCCCTCAATGGTCCTCTCCTCTTTTTCAAACATTTCTTTTTATCTAATAGATTTAATAGTTGAAAGTACGATAGAATTGATTATTTTTAATACTAATTATCTTGTATAACAAGTTTATTAATGGATGTCTTTTTATGCATTGAATAGTTGAAGCAGAAAGAAATGAAGAAACAGAAACAGAAGTATCCTAACCACGACGAGGTGTTTATGCTTTTTTGGCCATGTCCAGAAGCAGAAGTTGATGGATGTGTAGTTAAATTCTGTGGTTCCTACTTTTTGGCTGAAGCCTCCTTCTGCAGCCTTTTGAGTTTGATCCCAAAATGAGCAAAACCAATCATGTTTTGTGTCTCGACTTGAAAAGAATGTAATCTAAGACCCTCATCTATCCAAACTGTCCATCAAAGGGACCCTTTACAAGTGATTCCATGTGCTTACAGAAAAAGAGGACCAAAGGCATGGAACCCTTGGGGATYTCCCTTTATCAGGTCTCACCAAGGAGTGGGTTGCTCAAATTATTAATGTTGGTTCATTTTCGGAGTACATTTTCGAGAGACAAAAACAGTAATTATATCTTCTCCAAGATTATAATTGAGCAAACAACATCATAATGCATTATGCAATGTATCGAATGTATCCTAAAACTTATCAATCCTACCTACTCGAGTTCTCTTATATACTCTAGCACATTCATGCATCAAAATGTTCAGCATCATAATTGAAACTTGACTATATATGTAGTTCCACTATCACATCAACTCAGCAACAGTGTCCCCTAATGCATGAAAAATGCCAATTATGTGTTGAAATGTGAAAGTTCTCTCTTGGTGTTTCTTGTTGCTTAAGAACAGGCCGATCAGGCGCAGCAAATTTCTCAGCTAAGGCTGAGATGCGGGCATGCAGTCATCCGTGGTAGCTGCGTGATTTACTCCTTGAGATATTCATGTCCACCTTATATTCTACCTCTTCTCGAATACGCAGTCATCCGTGGTAGCTGCGTGGTTTACTCCTTGAGATATTCATGTCCACCTCATATTCTACCTCTTCTCGAATGGTTTCTATTGAAAAAAATGCAGCTCAAACATTTTCCGAAAAATTTTATGATCCATGAAATTTACATTCTTAGCTTGAAATCATCCTCCTTAAGATTATAAATGATCAGCTACTATGTACTTAAATATTTGTGAATTAGATATTAAAAAATGAATGATGTATTGGAACTCAATAATTTAAATTTTGTTTGACTCAACACGAAAACTCGTTTCTTCCTTTCAGCTCAATGGATTAATACCAGATCGATAATATTATAGTTCATAGAGCAGCTGGGGATCATGTGAGGGCTGGTCCGGAGAATTAACTTGGCTTCTTTGTGAATGACAGATATTTTCTTGACTTGATGTTTTCCCTAAAAGACTGCTATACCGACCTAATTGTGATGTATCTTCCATTATTATCAACGAAATGACATCATAATGCTCCAACTTGCCATTGGGAAACCAAAGAATTCTTCCTCCTTACATTTCTTTTTGTTCTTTTCTAATGATCAAGAATTGACAGTAATCATATATATACATATATAGGGACAATACTTTGTAGCATAAAATGGCAATGAAACCTTATTATGATCTCGGGATTAAGCTCGAAAACCTCTCTTCTTAGTGCATTAATGATTGGATATGCCCTTCGTCGATGATTCAAGAAAAGCCCTATTGTTATTAAGAGRACTCGAGCAAGCTTGTTAACTCTGAAGGCAAAGGAGAGGGGCGGGAGATCTCATACAAGATTTGTATAAAAAGCTCTCATCCGTTGCACGTAAATTAACCAAACAAAAGATGACAGAGACGAGGACATGGACGCTTTTTAGATAATTAGATAGAGAAGTGATCGATTTATCAGCAACTTTAAAGAGATCTCAAAGTGGGAACAGGATTGTGTTTGTCTGAAGACACCGACCCGCATATAACAGCTTTTGCAATCATGTTGTCACAGGTTTTGCATACCATTTTGGCCATCGCAATTCGAAAGAATGAAATTTATTATACAAAACTCCACCAACTACAAGAACCCTTTTACCAATTCCTAAGCAGAGAAGATGTGATCAAGATTTAACAAATCCATGTAACTGCTGCAGAGATGTTTTGTCTCTTTTAAACCTTCTTTGCTCTATATATATAAAATATATATATATCTGATGTCTCTCCATTTAAGACCATGCAATGCCGAGATCTTCATCCCCAAGTGCCAACTACCCTTTCCTTAAACTAATGTATCACAGTTCAAATGTTTAACCTCGTTTCTGTTCATCTCACTTATGTTGCAAGTTGCAAGTGATTCTTTCTGTCAGACAATGTCTCTCTTTCCTCTTTATCAATTGAAAAGTATGATAAAATTCAAGAATACGATGACTTATCTCTAACAGTACTTCTTGGGTTTTGGTAATTCTACATGATCACATGGTATTGGAACTTTTGCTATTGTTGTCTTCTTCTGTGAATAACCATTTCCATGGCTCTGATACATGGGAACAGGCCAACTTGCAACAGTTGACATTATTATCTCCATACCACTGAAAGTGCCAACACCTGTTTATCCAGAAATCATATATAAATTCCTCCATAGCTTTTTGACACAAGTCTTGCAGCCTTTAGGCCTGGTTGGCTGATGATTAACATGATCAACATGATCAACAATCCCCTACTACATGGTCTGGCTTTCCTCGGATGGACTAGATGAATAGCAGTTGATTGATTTCGACTGTGGATTTTTTTCTCGATATTTAAAAATTAAATTATTTTTCAAACTTTATTCTTCATACTTAGATCACTTCCATTTTTCATACTTTAGTTTTATCATATGGGGCTAAGATATTTTTCAAGAAAAAATATTTATGTTATAATTTTAAGATTTTATTTATTCATTTTCGTTCGAAAAATATTAGAATGAAGAAAATATTTTGAACAATAATTGGTGCATTGGCATTTTGCTCTGTGCCATTGTTCCTTTTCGTTCTGGGGTTCATATGAGGAAGAGTAGGCCCATTACCTCCTTTGGATTAAATTGGGCCATATAAGAGGCTCCAGGGATGCTAAAATAGTACTTAACCGGCCCAATTCAGTGAAGCCCAAAGTCAAAATCGACGGAGCAAATAGTGTCCGAATAGAAGGCGCCAGAAGTTATTTGGTTGATGGCCCACCCTTTGCCCAATGACTCGGACCGATTCTGAACCGCTAATTTCCTTCGGCCAATCTTCGCGACACGCTGTCTCTTACATACAAACTCATATTATGATCCCTGGGCCGAAAAATTGCTTCACTTCCCTGGTGATCTCTCTTGCTCTCTCATAGTAAGAATCATGAGTATGTTCCGTCTCCCTAGCTTAATTTCACTTTCGAGTTAATTTCTTGGTTAAGTTATGGAATGCGCACTTAATTTATACTTTTTGGCTCACAGTTTCTGGAAAGAAGATTAAGATCGCAGTCGAAGGCAAGTTTTGTCGATTAAAAGTGTTAATTTATTGAGCTTGATTGCTTATAAGTTTCTGGACTGAAAAGATTTGTCTTCTTTTTGTGTTTTAATTCGGAATTAGGATTTGAAAAATTCTATGGATATATTGCAAGAGTTAATCGTCGAAGAGAGGCTGCTAAGGTTTCAACTTTGAATGATGCATCTATAAGTAATAACTTTAAGGTATTATTTGTTAGTCATCTACAACTATGTGTTTTTTTGTTTTCTTGGAGGGGCTTCAGATTATGTTAGTCCTGTTTTGCTGTGATTAGGTAAACTTTTTATGGCAAATGTGCTAATAGTAATGGGTTTACTGTGATATGCCAAAGTACCAGGATTTAAGCATATGATAGGTTTGGTCTTCATACCAATGCAAAGTTCCAGATATGTTCTTTGGTTTTGTACTATCTCAAAGTCAACTTTCTTAATTCTTCCTTTATATGGGAAATCCCAACCATTTCTGAAGTGCAGTGTAACTTCTCCACTATAAGTTGAACAAGTGTAAATAAGTCCTATATCTTGTCTGATCAAATTTGTGAAACCTCTCCACTATAATCTAAAGCATCAAGATAAGAAAGGTACTATGATATGAAATTGAAGCTGCAGCTCATTTGACCATCATTCATTCTACAAAGAAAAGGAAAACCATTTATTGCTGTTAAGAATAGAAATGACAATGCTGCTATACAATACAGAGATTCTTCAACCATCATTCAAATTCATTATGCCAGTTCGTCTGTTCTGGTTCTGTTTATTTTGCTGTCTATTTTCAACTGAACTCAGGAACTACTTAGAAGAATGTTCTTTATTGTTCATTGATATGCTTTTGCCAAAATATGCAGGCTGCTCGATCCCCATCACTTGTTTCAGATGGTAACCTAGAAGGACTTGAATCTTTAGGTTTCTCCCTCAGGTCATTAGCACTCCTTGGTGCTAGTGTTTCTGGGCTTGTGGGCTTCGGAACAATAGCTTATTCTGATGAGATAGAGGAAGGACTGCATTCACCCAAATATCCGTGGCCTCACAAAGGCATTCTCAGTTCATATGACCATGCTTCGTGAGTAAATTCTCCTGAAATTAATAGTTTTGTTGTTTGGTAGAATGCAGTTTGGAAATTTTTAGAGAAATTAAATCTGGCTTTGGAACTTCTTCATTTTTCATCCACAACAATAGGTCGAAAATGACTATTTGAGTTTGTCTACTGGAGGTGGTATTTCAAAAGTGAACCTCTAGGGATGTAGTGTGTTCAGAGTTCCTCGTCTATGCTATAATTTTTTACTATTTTTGCCTTCAAGAAAAGGATTTCTGACCTTTTCAATGATCATGTCTTCTCTTTATGTTCTTTGTATACAAATGCTTTGTTGCCTTCACTGCAATGTATTTCTATGAGCAGGATTCGTCGAGGTCACCAAGTTTACCAGCAAGTCTGTGCATCATGCCACTCAATGTCACTGATATCCTATCGTGATCTTATTGGCGTGGCATACACCGAGGAAGAAACCAAGGCTATGGCAGCAGAGATTGAAGTAATTGATGGACCAAATGATGAGGGAGAGATGTTCACCCGTCCTGGCAAGCTCAGCGATCGTTTTCCGTCACCTTATCCTAATGAAGAAGCGGCAAGGTTTGCAAATGGAGGTGCCTATCCTCCTGATTTAAGTCTAATCACCAAGGTGCCCTTTATCATTAACTAAAACATAAAAACTATACATTCCCACCATTTTCTGATTCTTTTTCTTTCTCTCAGGCACGTCACAATGGTCAGAACTATGTCTTTTCTCTTCTGACTGGTTACAGAGATCCTCCTGCTGGTATCTCGGTAATTTTTGCTTCTGAACTGCTTCCCTTTTTCATTGGTTCTGTTCATCGTTTATGAGATGACAGAAAAGACAGAGCATCAGATCAAGTGATTTTGTTTTTTCATGTTTTCATATAAACGAACAAGCACAAGCAAAGTGTAAAAACCATAACAAGACCACCCCAGTACACTCAATAAGATATACTCATCAAAGGGTATTGCTTTGCTCTCAGCTTTATCTAAAACAATTATATTCAACGATAATTTAGCTTCATACCCCATCCTTGAATTACATGGTTAGGTTCGGGATGGGCTTCATTATAATCCTTACTTCCCTGGTGGAGCAATTGCTATGCCTAAAATGCTTAATGATGGAGCCGTTGAGTATGAAGATGGCACCCCTGCAACAGAATCACAGGTAACATTTTTGAAGTCCCAAGTTTTTAATGCTTGCATAGGTCCCTCATGGCTGCCTGCAATTATTTTCTTACCTTGTTGCACAGATGGGAAAAGATGTTGTTACATTCCTGGCATGGGCCGCTGAGCCAGAAATGGAGGAGAGGAAGCTGGTAAATACCGATTAGATTTTCTCTATCTCTATCGAGCATCATTTCATACCACAAATCCCCACCCAAAAAAAAAAAAAAAAAATTGCTGGTCACCCACTTAGAATTAGAACTGATGGTGGATTTATTCCTTTTGCAATTGGAATCTTGCAGATGGGTTTCAAATGGATTCTTGTATTGTCACTTGCACTTCTCCAAGCAGGTTACTACCGACGCTTGAAATGGTCGATTTTTAAGTCCAGGAAGATAGTCCTCGATGTCGTGAATTGAGTGTGTATCCAATATCCATCCCGGGCAATAAAAGTCAGAAATGTATTTTCCTTGTAGTTGTATACCGTGTTCCGGCCGTAAATTTGTGTGTACCCTTAATTATATATGAATCTTATCAACTGTATGTTTCGCAATCTGCAGAGAGAAATAAAGTGCATTTAATATAAGTTTTATTGAAGATGAGTTTGTCATCAAGGTCTTATTTTATTTTCTCTCTTTTTTTTTTTTAAAATACTCATGAAGGTTGAATTCTTCTTCACAGAATGGAGAAAAATGGTGTTTCTGGACAGATTCCCTGCCCTTCCTTTCTCTGCTTTCTTTACATAAACTTCATAATCATTTCTCAACCTGACAATTTTTAATATGATGTAGACTTTGTACGCCAACTCTATTGATAATCCATTTTTTTTTTCCCTTTCAACACTAGGTTAAAAATAATTTATGTCGTTGTATATTTCACAACCTTTTCGATAAACATCCTATTTTAATTCAATAAGGGAACTTTAAAAGATAATAACCCTCCTCGAACTCTCAATGTATAACATAGAATAGAGAACAGTACTAAAACACACCTGATAATATCACGATGCCATCTCAGGACGCTCCGGTAGGTCGTGCGTGCAGTTGCATCAAATATTATAGTCGCACAGTGTGCGCGAATGCTGCTGCAAATTGAAAGGAACAACACATCGAAGTAAGAAAAGGCACCAAATAAGCAAGACATTTCACAAAATAACAAACAACTCATTAGTAACCATCTCAGTAGCCACCGGACTCCGCCAGCTCACACATATCCCAACAGTTAAATCTAATATTCCCACCAATAGTTGAGAATTCTAGTAGATGAACTTCAGCTGTACCTGTGCAAGCAAATGAAAAAATAAAACAGTCGTAATGTACATTATGACTGTTATAAGAAATTACCAAATATAATGAGAAATGCTGACGATATTTTTTTTTTCTAATCGTTTAAATATTAGATATGATGTCATTTAATCCTTTATAAAACATTTGTGTTGGCAAATATCGAAATAATATAATAAAATATTTATATAGTGACATATCACAAAAAATAGATACGTTTTAAATGTGTATCACGATTATAGGTGACAACATTTGTAAATGTAATTACCTACAAATGTCGCCGTATGAATCATACCGCGAATGTCGTTTTAAACCAGGTTGGTAAGGCCACCGACTGGTCATCTTCCTTCCTGCAGTGGATTGTTTRGAATAATATTCCATTGGGTGATAGGTGGAGGCAGATCGGGGAGCATTGCTCAAACTTTACTTTCCAAAAGTTGATTCCAGCGTTCAGGCGTGGTGTTCAGAAACAAGTTTTGAAAGGAATCAACTCTGTCAGGAGATCTCCTACCCCTTGACAAACGAGAGATATGGTCGCCAGATTGATCCTGAGATGACCAGGTGGGGCCTGATCCGCTGGTCACGAGGGTTCAAGCTGTTGTTGCAATGGGGGTAATGGAGATGAACCTGCCGTTCAGGACCTACTATTTGGAGGTATCAAGTGTTTTAATGGAGGTTGGTTTGTTGATGCGACTTCTGCAGGCTCTTCCTCTTTGTTTTGACATAGGAATTCTTGAAATTCGTCCGTATGTTGTAACGCTCTGAGCATGTAAATGAATTGGCAGGTTCCTATTTGATATGTGAGTGTTCTGGGCGTTTGTGGGATGGCAAGAAGGCGGTGGGTCTAATGTTGGATTACCTTGGTTCYCAATGATGAGCTTGATGCCTCTCGGACTATGCATAAGCTCAGCTGCTATATAACTATCCATCAAGGAAAATCAATATTACCTGTTCTTAAAATAAGAAGGGCGAAAAACGCGGAGCCCGTTGGCGGCTTCGGCAGAACGAAAAATATAGCCCTCAAACCAAAGTTGGAATAGGATTCTTTAAAAAAAAAAAAAATGAAATTATTTCCGTAGATGAAATTATTCAAAGTGACATGACAATAGAATCCAGTTGGTTTAATCAACTAAATCACTACTTATATTTTAATTGATAGTTAAATAATTTTGAATTAAAAAATACTAGAAAATCGAGGAAATCTTTTTAGGAAATTTATATAAAATACAACATTATTTCATTGGCGTGACTATGTCTGCACTTGCCTATATTTTAAAGCAGATATAAGAAGTTCGAGAAAAGAATAGAAAATCATGTTCAAATTCTAATGATACAAAAATAGATTAAGGTTTATTGAAGAAAGTAATTCCCTTAATAAAATGTGGTATTTTGATACATAATGATTGACTAACAGAAATGACTGTAATGAAACTTACAAAAGCCCTCTTAATTTTTGTTTTGCAATAAAACTCAAAAAAAAAAAAAAAAAAAACCAATCTCCACTGCAACAGGGAGAAATGTACTGATAGCTTTGACATAGTCGCACGAACTGTGCGATCATGCACAAGTAATCCAAGATCTTTTAACACTATAAAGAAGAGTATATTATGAGAATCATGCATGTTTTGATTTACGAACTCCAAGCAATCTAACATCGTCGATCACCGGACCACACAAAGAGCCAGAATTATCATTCTTAGTATGGTAATTTGTGCTCAAGAATCTGACTCTTGTTCGTGTTGAAACTGCCTTGAATCGAAGGTTGGCTCTCTTGAACCCACCTTTMCCGGTTGAAGTATAAGGAACTTGAATGGTGATTGTGCCTGCAAATGCTTCTACCAACATTGGTCCTTCGCAGGCGTTGTTGGCATCGCCGATGGAGAATACAAGGCTGTATAACTTGCCGGGAACAGTCCTTACCACTTGTGCAAGTGCGCTTTCTCTTCCGGCTACTAGTTCTACGGCGCGTTTGCCTTCTGGTACGGCAAAATGGTCGGAGTCTATGTATTTTACAGCTTTAAGGGATTCGATCATCCATCCTGGTAATGGAGAGTGGTCGTCCTCGATGTTTGGTGGAATCAGGGCACCCCAACTTGTGTTGGGAAAAATGTATGGACCTTCTTCAAAGTTTCCATTCTTCAACATGTTGCCTACATTGTCAGAAACCAATGTCAAAATCCTTTTTTCGAGTTTAAAGCAATAGAAATGAAAGAAAAAGTAAGATAGAGATGCACCTCTTGTATACTTAGGAAGATGCAATCTCTTAAGAGCTACAGAATCAATGAGAGGGCCACAAGCTTGGTCCTTTTCCCTTCCTGGATTATGGATCACAAGCTCAATATCATCACTCTCTGCTAAAAATCCCCAGGAATACGAGTCCCATCCATCACTGCTATACATGGTCTGCATTGGCAGCATTCCAGAATCACGGGGCTCTGAATTTGGTGAAACTGAAACATTTAATCGCTCTTCTTGTGCACAAGTTCTAGCAGCACTGAAGGAAAGGGCATAAAACCTCCCCTTGGCAACCTTAACCTTGGTCTTAATCGATGCTTCATCCCCGAGCCTAACTGCAAAAGCTCCTTCGGGCACTACTAGTAACATGTCCCCTTGTTTTTTACCAGATTTTATGTACTCTACAAAACCCGAGACCTCCCAATATGGTATGGCGTGCGGATCTATCACTCTGGTTCCCTTCATTTGCCAACTTTTCGGGCCGTGCTCAAAGTTTCCATTAGGCAACAATCCTGCACAAAGAGTTGGCAGTAGGGTTCACATGGCAATGGCCAAATAGTTTGGCAATCACATGATTCATGAAACAGGGAATAAAGAAGTTTGTCTATTTCTTAATGCAACATAGCTTACGTAAAAAAGCAGCCAAGTTTAGTTAGATAACATCTCTACTTTTTAAAATTTGGACAGATCAAAGGGGTTGGCATTCTTTATTAGAACCCTCATGTGGATACTAAATGCATGTTCGACTAATTACATGCCAACTTGGGATGGGAAGAAAGCTAGATCTACCTGTGGTTAACTCTGCTTGGTTACTGCATCAGCGCGTATATATATACACTATGGTTTTTATATATTCGTTACCATGTATATATGGATATCCAATCTTCAGAAGATTTCTGAGAAAATCTTTCTTGCCGCAGATATTAATAGCAGCCCAGCAACTCACCATGTGGGATACTGGCACTGCTAAACTTTATGCAAAAGGCTAATAATGCTGAGAAAATTCCTATAGCCTAGTTCAGTTTTTCGAGATCCAGAAGTATCGGATTGTACTCTCAGCTTTTGATTCAATATTAAGAGAGATTAGATGAACTTGGTAACATTTTCTTCATGGATTTCTGTGCTTGTTCTCCTCCCTTACCCCTCAGAAATAGACCATAGAACAATGAATGCACCAGAGTAGTGCTGGATTTTATTCTGAAACTAGAAAATTCTTGATCCATGCAGTCCCCATTGCTAACAGAAAAATAAGAAATCCGCCAATGATCCCTCGGTCTGGTTGCATCTCCTTAGGAGATAAAGCTCTACGACTAAATGTTCTCTTTCTTGAGTCTCTGAAAGACCTTTTCTCCCTTGCCAATTCCCTAATCTTTCTGCTCAGACAATGAAGAGCTCGATCAAAGCCATTAATGCAGTAATGAATTACTGCTATTCCTCATTCAGAAGAGAGTTAATTATGATCCAAAAATGACAAAACATTTAGAGATTTTTCCTGATACCAAATCAAATACAAGTATAAACGATATCAGTTAAATCTAAAGAACAGTATATCAGATTGGGAAAGCTTACCATCTAATGAAGACACAGCGACATGAAAGGTGCATAGTAGCACTAATACAACTGTTACACTCTTCATCGTGTTCTCCTTTTACTACGAGGAGTGAGAAACATAAAAAAAGAGAGAGAAAGATATGTTTGGATCGAAATATTCAAGCGCTGGCAGGGCCTTATATGAGTTTCATCTTATAAGAAAACCCTCAATCTTAGTTTAATTTGCAGCAATTGCCACTAGAGCTCTCACCACGTTGACCGTCAGCAGACTTCGGAAGAAAAAATTGGTTAGCTTGTTTGTGCTTGCAAAGATGCCACGACTCCAAGAACACACAACCTCTGCTGCATGTGCAATCCTGCCGCCAACCAAACAAAAAAAAAAAAAAAAAACCTAAATTTTCGTAAAATCTAATAATATATGATGGTCTCATGTTACCCCCAAATCCACCAAAATAAGCCACTAGAGTATTGATAGATGGTGGCATGCATTTTCAGTCTTTTAAGATAAATTAGTTATATTTTTTAAAAAAATTTTATGGTGGGTGGCTATCGACACGTTACACACAATATAATAATACGAAGTTATGTGTAATTTATTAATTTTATTCGATCAATAAGTTATTATTTATCTTTTATATTACACGTGACTTCTTATCATTGATTGTGTTATCGTTGCTAATCTCYGCACCACATAAGACAGCTTCACAAGGTTAGTCATGTGAGCCTTTATTTTATAATAATGAAGTCAGAAACTTAATTTCGAGAGAACGAAAATAGATACCTAAACTATTGAGGAGGAAAGAAAATACTATATTTGAGATAAAAATATTACTATATAAGACGCGACTATCACTTCCGTCCCTAACTCTATCCTTATAGACAGCCCTTCGTATCAAATTATTCCACAAAATTTCTTCTCCTCTACCTTATTAACTCTTTTAATTTTATATATACATATCGTGTCATGTCATGTCAATATTGATTTAGATTTTGTATATCTGGTGGAGTTCAAAGTGACCTATCCAAGGATGGAATATTTTGAATTAAAACTTGAGGAGATGCCCCCTAATCCGATATCATGAAGATTGCCTAGGTTTTATCTGGTGGCGGTCAATGATAAACTATTAATTTAAAACACATTATTTCCGGCTAAATTGTTATCCGGTCGGTCGGAGGGAATATTTCTTACCGTTACTTGTAGACGTCGATTCTTATCAATCACTTAAAATCCCCTTTTATGCATTATACATATTAATTTAAATGAATAATTTAAAATCAAGGAAATTTTCGAAGATCTTCTATAATTTTTTTTTTAAAAAAAAGGGCTATTTTTGAATCCTCCAGCACATGGCTTTCAATATAATAACGTAGGATAATACCTTCCAGGAAGGGCACTGAAGTCCAAGAACTGCAGACAGCCGGAAACAATATTCAAGAAATCTGGAAAAGAAAATGCATGAAGTGTCAGTTCAAGAAAGGGATATTTAATCATAAGATTAACAAATCAAAATCCTGTTTTATATTTAATTTTTCTTTATAATGTTATGTTAAAAGAGTTTTAATTCGTACTCTTTTTAGGTAATAATTYGACTAAATTAGAATTAATCTCGTCGGGRMGAGATATTAAAAATTTTTTAAAAAGAAGATTTGAATAAGAAATCTTTGGAATGGGACATTCGAGATCTGATAAGGGGCAAGGCATGTGCAAGTAAGGCTTTTTGGTTGAGAAATCAATTCAATTCAAGAGTACAATTAACATACAYATTAGGGCTTTTCTTACTTCTCTCATACCTATGCTTTTGTTCCTTTTTGGTCGGCAATAATTCTTGGATTTTTATGCAGAGATCATGTGCAATAATGAGTGAGGGATGAGGGGACAGTTAAGGCTTTAACTTCTTGTGAAAAATTGATGTAATTTACCAAAGTACTTGTATGCTGAGACTCAAGGGAGAATTTTGGCTTTTTTGCACTGTATGGGGGAGGAATGGAAAGTGACACCTTGAAGAAGAACCCTTTTCATGGTTTTTATTCAGCAAGGACTTTGTGTAATTGATGCTTTGCCCGTCTCTTTGGTTATCCCTTTGGAGGGGGTCTTAAGTTTGTCCCTTATTTATTTATTTGATACACGAGAAAAAGAAAATGTAAATTAAATATTTTATTTCTCGTCGAGTAAATTGTAAGTAAAACTTATTAAATTAATACGTCTCAACATATTACGGATAAAAATTATAATTTCATTTGGCTCGAAATTATTACGCTTTTTTTACGTATCTTTTAACTTTGAATACAAAGAGAGGAGAAGGTGTTGGAGGAAGAGTTAAAGAGTATATAAATCTCCTATTTTAATTGAGACGAAAATGATTACATTATTAAACAGGTGGAAAGGTTGGGAGCTAGTAGATCTTCAAAATAAGATAATTGAATGGCAGAAGAATCCTCGTCCTTCAGTGAACTTCGGTTCTGATCAGGCATGTGGAGAACTGAATAATCTGACATGGTCTTACGAGTTTGGATCCGCCTTTGCCTTTCGATTCGTATGGGACTAGAACAGTCGTGATCCATGCAAATACTTCGATCAATACTGAGCCTTTACGATTATTTCCGGCATCGCCTATGAAATCAGAGACCCGGAACAGTCCTTTCTCTTCCAGCTGTAAGTTCCTCCGGCAGGGCAAAGTAACCATAATCGACGTATCTTGCTGCTTTGAGGGACTCTTACCATCCATCCCGTCAATGAAGAATGATCATCTTGTGTGTTCGTCCGAATCAAGACCGCCCAGGATGCGTTGGGGAACAGATTTGGACTCTTCATCCTCACTCCTTGGACTCTGTATTGGGCCCGAACCAGAAGGATATATATACTGAAAGTAAGGGAATAGAACAGCCCAATGACCACTCGAACCTCTCAATTGATCATTGCTCCATCAATATTTAACTTGTACTAGCAGTTTACAAATTACAGAACAAGATCATAATACCGGACAGTATCAATAYCTGTTCTGTAGTTGTCTGAGATAATCTTGTTGTTTCTCGGTAACTCAATTCTTCTTCACCCACTTAGTCATCAATCAGACCATGGTTTGTGTGGAGAATTGATTGATTAGGATATGCAATGACAGAAAGGGCACTTGRGCAGGTACATTTTGAAATCAGAAACCCAGTAAGCTGGGTGAAGAAACCTGCGGCATGTTTAAAAKACACAGCCACTCCCTCCACTACAGCAGTAGTTCCTGTGCCGTCGAGTTGTTGTGGAAGTAGTATGATTGCCAAAATATTACTATAGATACAGCAGATTCTTGTCGAATATGAAGAATGAAAGGTTACGCAGATTCCGGCATCTTTTGATGTAAATTGTGGAGACAAAGAATGGAAGACAACTGAAGCTGGCTCATTGATTATCCATCATCTTGATACATCGAAACATTGACTGGGAACGCTAAATTTAAGCGTTCGGATTACAGATACAACAACAAAACTTATTTCTACGATATAAACAAAAAAGAAAAAGGAAAAATTACATGATCCGAGATTTGTAGTCGACAGATTGATAGGCTAATTAATTTATAGCAAAATTACCTTAAATCCCACAAATTATTACCTCAAATTAGTGTTCTTGACGACCCGAAACATCGGATGCAAGTCGAGAAGCAATGACTGAGTGGTACATTATATCATGGAACGTTGCTGTCTCTATTGTCTTTCGACGCAGCTCTTTAGCCTTTTCCTCAGTAAAACACCCAAGAGCAAACTTAGATCTGGGCCGTCCATTTTCCCCCTCCAACAGGGCGGATATATCGTAACCCGGTTCCTTCTTCAGATTGTCAGAACTCTGAATGTAGTCGGTATCGGAGGAGATTCCCAACAGTGGGGTCCACCAGGCGGAAGAAGAGGATGGTTTCTTGCGTGTGAAGTCGGGCTTGGATTGAGTAGAGCACACAACTGGAGGGAGGCGAAAGTTGCTGAATGCGGTGGTAGTGGTGGGGGGTGTGGCCATGGGCACTGATTTGATTGATTGATCGGAGACGATYACGGAGTAGAAACTTMGTTCAAGAAAAMTTGCAGGAAAGAAGAAGACAGTGATGCGTAAAGGTAGACTCAAAACTTMTGGAGTGGATAAGATTGTACACGTGGCTAGTATTTGGATATGTTCCTTTTTGCTTTTTGCGCTCTTCCCATTTAAGGTTTGTTTACTAAGAACGCCAACAGATCTGGGGAAGTTGATAGCGGAAGAAAGAGATATTTGAAAATGGGCTTTTCTCTTTTGTGCAGGATTCTTAGATACTTTTCTTGCTCATTGGCCCAAAACCAGTTTGGGTCATTTGGGTGGGCTTGAAATTATAATTTGACGTGAACTTGAAGACATTTTAATACAAAAATATTTATTTAAATTACTCGATATTCAAAATTAAAAAATATTTATAAATCTCCGAAAATTACCATATTCAAACTTAAAACATTTTACTGCTTGATACAACAACAAGCATTGATAGGCTTTACTTACTCACATATGGAGAAATACATTTCTAATTCTTACTTTCCTGCTGCCTGAAATTTTACATTGTGAAGGCCAATATCCACTCAGAACCAAACAATCTTCATCTTTTACAAGCTGATTGCTTGAACTGATACATGATCATAACTTTCTTCCATGCATTAAACTCTTTTGGGCCGCTCTGTTTAGATCTCTATGCTACATACTCATCTCCTTCCAAATATATACGTGATCTCTGCATAAACACAGTCTGACCATTATATTGTTTGGGGGTACATCCTCTGGAGAAACCTGCAATATGTTGTTGATTAGCTGCCTGTTTTCTCATTCTATGCAGCTTCCCAGGTTTTATACAGGTCAAAGAAACTGATGTTCACTTTACCTAGGGACGCTTCTCTTCATTGAAACTGAGAGTCCTGAGTTTTATCTCTCCCCTACTGGTTGTTAGTTCATCCAGTATCTCAGCATCAGAAATTTCTAATCCACCTTCCTGATTTCCAACGTAGGTTTCTTCCCTTCCCTAAAAAGCCAATTGTAGAAGTTACAATTTGTGTAAAAGAATTACAAATTTTTGAAAATACAAAAGCAAAAGGTTAAGATCTCTGGCATACCCTGAAAGAAAGGCTGAGTGATCTCTGAGGAGWACCAGCAATTTCCTCGTATTCAGCTGCATCCAGCTCTTGCAGGTGATAAGGTTGAAATAGCTTTGGCAGCAAATGTTGTCTTATACTGATGAGAAGAAAAAATGGCAAGGGGAAGAGAATGCCAGCTATAGGTATCCAAGTSACTCCATAYCACACAAGAAAGTATACAAACTGCAAGAGTGTGAAGATCGCTATGCAMCTGAATGGTACTGACTCCACAAATGAAGCATGAACCTTCTCGAGGACCCTATTAAAACATTTCCAATTATTACATGGCAGTAAASAAAGGAAACTCTTTGAATAGGTATTGATGTTAAAAGTAAACTTACTTGTATCTACGGCCTGGGGTAATGAAGAGAAGTAGCATCCTCTCCCAGAACTGGTTCCCTGGGAGGCTGTCAATAGCCATGTAAGCAAAGTATCCCCAGAGAACTGATGATGGTATCTTCTTTATCACAGGCATAGCACATACTGATGCTGCAACCATGAGMGATTGCAAGAGATTGCTCACTCTTTGCTCGTTAACACGAACAGGTAAATAGGGATCCAGGTGTTTCTCAGGATCAAAGGTTTCCTTTCCCTCGTGCCCTTCATTCTTTATTACTGCTTTCTTCAAGTTTTCCAACTCTTTAACTGCAGTTGCCTGCAGAGACGCATTGACAGGTACACCATAACAATTGAGAAAATTACAGCACAGTAATTGAAGTTTTGAGAACTAATATGTGCATAATTGTATATAAATGAAGTGCACCACTTGAATAACGAACAAATGCGACTTATAGCAATGATCTGAGGCAGGAATGTACAAGCAAACAAAATGAAACATAGTGAGCCAGATATGTTTCAGCTGCATCGATAAAGATTAGCAAATTATAAAAACTTACAACAGGAGAGTGGTCCAATTCTATGAACACAGCTTGCATCTTCCCATAAATCTCAGACTCGCTAGCATTTTGCTTTATACCCTCCTTGGCACTCTCAATCATCTTCCTCCGGATTAGCTACAAACCGAGGAGAGATTCTTGTTAGTTCGACCAATACCAAGACAAAATAACAACACTTACAAGACGGTTCTGTAGGTAAATGCAACCTACCTGTTTCTTCAGAACAGCCAAGCTTTTTGTGTGCATAGGTGATTGTGGAATTACACCATTAGAAGGAGGTAGTCCAAATAATCCGCAAAGCAAAGTCTGGGAATACTTATACATGTGAGATGATCAGCATCTAAGAGTTCAATGCAATAGTGGCAAAAAATAGAAGAAATCAGTTCCAGATACCATAAATCCCAGCAATAATATGTCATAATGGTAAGCAGAAGGATTCTTTAGATTGAACTCCTTCTGCTGTGCCATCTGTGAAGCAACGCTATGGTCAAAGAAATAGAGTCCTGCTATCATCAGGGCTGGAATTATTGCAGCAAAAATATAAGCTGGAGGGACTTTCCCCATATCCTGCAGTACAGATAAAAATAGTTTGTATGTTCTTACAGTTCATTTTGATCATGCTCTTGTCAAACGAGGAATCTGAAAACTAGTAATACATTCTTTCTCAATTTTAGTTCACCTTGATTACAGTCCAGTGGTATACAGATGCAGAATCCCAGGGAAGGGGGCTGAAGAGCCTTCTTGGGACTCCAGATGGAACTTTGCTTGGTATGCTGAAAGACATTGCTGTCCATACTACAACCATTAAAGGAACTCCATAGTCGGCGATGAAGCTCCTAAGGCTCCCTGTTTGACATGATGTAAAATTTTAGATTCTATGACACAGTAACTAATAGAAGAAATGACCCAACCGGCAAGTGTGATCTACATACCTGTACCATACCACCAGGACCTCGCCCTTCTGCTTTTCAAGGCAGTATAAAGAAGGCCAAAGGAGAATACGAGTCCAAGTAAGCCATTTGTGTAAAGCCACTGGAATTGATACCTCTCCAAATTCGGATCCTGAGCTTCGGGAACCTTGAACTCGCTCACTATGCCCTAAATTAATGTGCAATCTCATGTCAAGATTCATTGAAACAGATCTGAAGAACGCTGATATTCTGGACATTTTCTGTTTCAARATTAACAAACCTTYATTGCCTCTTGGAGGAAGAGCACAGCAATTAACATGCCAAAAGTTTCTCCTGCAATTCTTGTGAATTTGTTTATAAGCGTGCAGGCATTAAAAATTGCAAGAAGAAACAAGAAGAGTGCTGTCCAGACACAGACCCTGCAAAGATAAACTTGCAATGGTGAAGTTTCTAAGATCTTGAAACCAATATTAGACGGAAATTGAATGTTAAAGCCATATTCAGACAATGCTTGCCTCATACATCCTGCCCCAAGCCACGAAGAGTCTGCCCCAGCTGCTTCACGGCCTTTGGCGAAGTTGCATAAAGATAAAGTAATACATTATAATAGGTCAAGGTCGCAAACACTCCCTAATATGAGGAAGAGGCTGTCCTCCAATATATCAGAGTGCATGATTACCACAAATAGCAGTAGATGCTAGAGTCGTCCACTCAGTGCTTCAGCTTAACATGCTTCAAATCTACGTGCCAAATGAATAAAAGTTTGTTACAGGCATGGCTACAGTAAAAACTGAAAACTGAAACATGAAAAGACATACGCAGTATCCCTGCTCAGTGCTCTCCAAAGGGAATTACGTAGCAGAAGAGCGCAAAAAGAGGTAGTTCGTTGAGCCAAAATCCGACCTGAAAAACAAACGACAACAATGAAATATCTTGGTTTAGAACTACATCAAGGCGCAACAACAAATTGGTTTCATTTCCTAATATATTTACATACCCTATTCCCGAGCGAATCCAGCAACCCAATCTGCTTGTAACAGAGTGCTCTCGCCCGGTATCTCCTCTGCAATACCCTCTGCATGGTGCTTTGATGTCGTCCACTTGTAGAATCAGAAACACCCTGGTGCTTCAACAGTAGCTCAGCAAAGTGCATTATTCCCCTATCGTCTATGCATGTGACAAATGCAAGAAGTAAGCATAAACCATATAGATCCTGTGAAAGCCTGGATCCCAGAACTCTTACAGAGGAAGTCAAAATGCTGTCTCGATAGAGATCGATAGAGTGAAACGGAGCGTCGAATAATACCTACAAGACTGCAATAAAATACATAAGTTGGTCTACGTTCAAATACTAATATGATTCACAATATGCACAGCGTAAAAACAATAAGCATCAGTTTGCGGCACAAACCTCATTCTGTACCGCATTCCGATGTTGCATGTTCCAATAAAGTTTCAATGGGATTGAAGCTCATGAAGATCATTTCATAGAGAATGTCTCGTTCTGCATGGAGATTAGCACAAGCACAATCACCCAGAAAATCAAGGATTTCCACCAAGACGTATTCAAGTACGCTGTTCGCGAGAGTCCACATAGTATCACACTGCAGCTAACTAAAGAGAGCTTGTATTGTTGTGCAATTCTTGTTATCAGTACTCTCTGTTTTCATTCCAAGAGACTCCCCGCTAAGACTACGATGGCGTAGAGCAAATCTGCACATACTTACAGCTGCCACGAATCTTATAATAACAGGAGAATACAGAATAATTTTGAAATCGCAACTCAAAAAACAATTCGTCCTATTATAAGTCTACCCTACATTCATGCATCTACTTTTACTACAGCTTCTCTTTCAAAGGTATTCAGATGTTTACGTATTTATCACTACTTATCCCATGGGAAAGAAAACAAGTAGCCAAGCAGAACCTCGGTCTCCTTTATGAGTATGCAGGCATTACGCATGAGCTCATGAGCTGTATACATCCAGAGGATTCGAAGCTTTTTCGAAGCCATAAAGCATTCTTATTTAGAATCTCTGTCTCTGTCGTATGGACCATTCCTCTGTTATGTCATTCCCTCTTCTGCATCTTGTACTAAGAATAAATATTATACTAATTTATCTTTGAGACGAAGCCGTCAGAGAATCATGTTAGTGTTTTCTTATGAAAAGTTTCGAGAAATAATATTAAACATATGATAGCAGCATGTTAATACGCATTTGAAAATATGTTACATTATTTTTCCACGTTATAGCGCTAGCATGCTGCATGAACCATGGCAACACACGGTTTGATGAGTTTTATTCATTGTTAATAAATATTAACTCAATTTCAAGATTAAATTATTTTAAATTTATGTAAACCTATCGTGTTATAAGGATAACAGAGCTTAATAATTTTTATATTTTTAATCCTTTTTTAATATTMTAATTTTATTTATCAAATGATATATTCAAAAGTTCTCAATATAAACTAAAATTAAAATATACATTACTTTTATTATGCAGGAAGAAATAAAATATATTTTTTTATTTGAACTTGATCGACAATAAATGATTTATTACGGAGAAAACCCAATATACCCCTTAAATTTGGAAGGAATTGTAGTAAATATAAAATGAGAAAAACGTTGTTGGGAATGGTCTTTTCCACATGGTCCTTGGRATGAAGCAGCCGTCGATCTTGAACTAGTTGTTCAATTTGAAGGGTATAATTGGCAATCACTCTGGAGAATGTTTTCTGGTCAAATTCTTACATGTCAAATCTGCCAAATGGACCAATCACTTCAAGACATTGTTTTCTTCGTAAGAACATTAGTCAGAGAATGTTTGTGAACAGAAAAATGACAATCAATTGAGATAATTTCGTACAGCTTTTTGTCATATTAGATCATTTTCGGACAATGAAATTATTTTCTCGTTCCATAAATATAAAATAACTTTTATATTAAACSTTATGTAGTATAAAATTGAGTCAATTAATTAGCTCAATTTGTGAATTTCGTGCGATCGTTTAAATTTCATAAATGAAAAAATAAAAATGCATCGGTTAAAAYAAATGGGCGTTTGAATCATTTTATGGAGCCAGGTGGGTTCAATAAGGTTTTTMATTCAATTGACTTATTGGATTTTATTTGTGAGTGAGTTGAAAATTAATAACTCAGAAATTTTTTTTTTTTTTTTGGGAAAACTATCTCAGGAAAAAACTCATAAGAGCAGCCTTGGATCCAACCAACTGAAATTAAAACTCACACGATATCTAATTTCTTTTAATTTCAAAGAAGAATGAACTAACCTAGACAATGTGATACTCCAATCGTCGGTGACATGGTGAAATTCTCCTCGTCCCAGTCATCGAAAGGAGGGATCTTGAAAGGGTTTTCATTTCATATGAGTTTTGTAAAGGTTTTAGAGAAAATGGTCAAATCAATATGAAAGACGATGAGAATGCGACTTTATGTGGTTCCTCTTGCCTAATTACGATAGAAATTCTTTCGACAGTTTCGATTGAAATTGAAAAATTATCGAAATATGAAAGCACGAATACAAATGGGGTTTTTAATTAATAAAGATGAAATTTGTATCGGAGTCTACATCAGACTAGCTAAACATCCAAAAAGATGAATCACCTACAAACATAATCCAATAAAACATGTCAATTGAGTCAAAAATCCATTGCTTAACATGGCCAAGCACATTGAGCCATGGATTTATTGTTTTAATTTTTTCTTTTAAAAAATATTCATGATTTTTCTGATCAACCTTGCTCGAGTTGCCTATATTAAAAATTAAAATTTTTTTGTTATCGATGATTGTATTTTTTTTGACTTTTATTACACAATTTGTAACGTTCAGGATGAGAAAAGCAAAAGACTACGAGATGAATATATATATATATAATACGTATATATATATTTTTTTTTTTCAAGAGGGAAAAGAAAAAAATAATGTAGGATGAAAACAAATGAATTTGATGAAGTATTATTAGTTGTAATATATTATGAGAGAGAAGAAATTAGGAAGAGAAATAACATTCTTGATTTATTAAAAAATTGAATTAAATTTTGATATACGTATAAATAATTCAAAGGTCTATGCATTACAAACAGAAGTAATAATAAACAAATGCAAATATTTCATCAATGTCTCAAATATTTCATCAATGTCTCAACTCTCAATCATGATTTTCCCCCCTTGTATTTTATTATTCCAAAAATAAAAACATAATATTTCTTTAATTTGGATAACAAGCACCACATAAAAATGGTTTAAAATGTTATCCATGTTTAATTATTTTATAATTATAATAAATGGAAGGAAAGAAACACAAGTTATTACCACCGTATTTCTTCAGATCATTTGAGGATTAGGTGAAGGCTTACCAAACAATTAATTAAATTTTTTTTTTGAACATTCCAGAAGATATCCAAACTTTTTGAGGAAGTGGGAGAGGTATGTAGATTGGGGACTCCCAGATTACGAGCGAATTGAATTTTAAATCTATTTTCGATCTTATTCGGATTATTAAATCTTAATTCAATTGAGAGGGGGGATTGATTTTTTCAATATTAAATAAACTATCTCATTTTAAATAAGAAAAATGCTTAATATATTATTAAGTTTACTCGGATCAAAATGGTAAATTACGTAAATTTATGTCAAGAATAAATTTTTTACAATTATTATTTTTCATTTACTATGGAGCCTGAATGATATTTGATTTTTTTTTTTTTTTGACTTAAAAAGGTTGCAAAAAGCAATAACAATTGAAGGCCGTTCAGAAGTGCTGGGCTAGCGGTTAAGATTCTGAGACTATGGGTCGAGATGTGTATTGAGCCCATTTGGATAGAAGAAAGTTCATTTCGTATGGGTTTGAGCAGTGCTTCACAAGTTTCTTATGGGCTTGAGCGCCGTTTTATTAGGAGTAATGAAACTATTTACTTTCTTAATACTTATTTAGCAGAAGATTATGGTAAAAATATCAGTAGAACAGCGGACCAATGGTTACAAGAGATGCAATACTTTCTGGTCATCAATCTCTGTTGGTCACAGGGAACCAGAGGTTGATGATGCTCTCTCAGACCATTATCTGTCTTCTTGGGGGTAATCAAAGTCCTTTATGCTTATTCCGTATCTTCTGGAAAAACCTGCAAGGTAAAGTTTGTCATTAATGACCAAGTATGGAGGAGGTAAATCTTGATGGCAGTCAAAGAAACTTGTGTTCCTTTTACCAAGGGTCGGTTCTCTTCACTGAAACTGACATTCCTGTGCTTTATCTCTCCCCTACTGGTTGTCAGTTCATCAAGCATCTCAGCATCATAAATTTCCAGTCCGGGTTCTTGATTTCCAATATAAGTTGCTTCTTTTCCTAGAACAAATAACGGAAGTTGCAGTGGGTGTAGAAAGATTCAAACTTGAGAAATAAAGGGATCAAGATCTCTGGCATACCATGTAAGAGAGGCCGAGTAATCTCTGAGGTTGAAAGTTCCTCATACTCAGCTGCATCCAGCTCTTGCAAATGATGAGGTTGAAACAGCTTGGGGAGCAAATGTTGTCTTATGCTTATGAGAAGAAAAAATGGCAAGGGGAAGAGAATTCCGGCTATAGGTATCCAAGTCACTCCAAAGCAGACAAGAAAATATACAAACTGGAGAAGTGTGAAGGTCGCTATGTATCTGAATGGCACAAACTCCACAAATGAAGGATGAGCCCCCTCAAAGACCCTACCAATGTATGCAAATACTTCAAGTCAATAAAGGAAGGAAATTCTTTGAAATGAAGCTGATGCTATTTTCTTTGACACCACGATTATAAGTACACTCACTTGTATCGGCGACCTGGGGTAACAAAGAGAAGTAGTATCCTCTCCCAGAACTGGTTGCCTGGGAGGCTGTCAATAGCCATGTAAGCAAAGTATCCCCAGAGAACTGATGTCGGTATCTTCTTTATCACAGGCATAGCACCGACTGATGCTGCAACCAGAAGCGATTGCAAGAGATTGCTCAATCTTTGCTCATTCACGCGAACAGGCAAATAGGGATCAATGTGTTTCTCTGGATCAAATGTTTCCTTTTCCTTTTCATGTCCATTATTTTCGTTCTTAGTTACTGCTTTCCTCAAGTTCTCCAAATCCTTAATCACACTTGCCTGCAGAATGTATCCACAGCAGTAGTTGAAGATTTGGAAACTATTATGTGCTTAATATTGGACAAACATGAAGTGCAAGGATATAACAGTGAGTTGAAGTAAGAATATACGAGCAATCTTTATCAGATATAGTGAGGCAGACATCTTGCAGCTACAAATTCAAATGGAGTGTAGAATGAAACTTACAACAGGCGAGCAATCCACTTCTATAAACACAGCTTGCATCTTGCCATAAATCTCAGATTCGCTCGCATTTTGCTTTATACTTTCCTTGGCACTCTCAATCATCTTCCTCCGGATTAGCTAGTAACAAAGGAGAAATTATTGCAAAATAACAACAGTTACAAGACAGTTCTGTAGATAAATGCTACCTGTCTTTTGAGAACAGCCAAGCTTTTGGTGTGCATAGGTGATTGTGGAAGTACACCATTAGAGGGAGGCAGTCCAATTAATCCACAAAGCAAAGTCTGGGAAAAGTGAAAAGAGGCAGATAATCAGCCTCAACGAGTTAATGGGAATGGTGGCAAAGAATAGAATTAATCAGTCAAAGATACCATAAATCCCAGCAATAATATGTCATAATGGTAAGCAGAAGGCTTCTTGAGATTGAACTCTTTTTGCTGTGCCATCTGAGAAGCAACGCCATGGTCAAAGAAATAAAGTCCTGCTATCATCACGGCTGGAATGATTGCAGCAAAAATATATGTGGGAGGAACTTTCCCCATATCCTGCATTATAGGTAGAGTTATTATGTGATTTCTTACCGTTCAATTTGACTGAAAAGAGAAAAGAAGCACCATGCAGGTGTGCACGCTCTTGTAAAAGAAACTGAAGAATCCACATGGCGCATTTCCACAGAATTGGTTCTTTTCTGTAGGTCGATTTCACTTACTTACCTTGATTACAGTCCAATGGTATAAAGTTGCAGGTTCCCAGGGAAGAGGGCTGAAAAGCCTTCTTGGGACTCCAGATGGAACTTTGCTTGGCATGCTGAAAGACATTGCTGTCCATACTAAAACCATCAAAGGAACTCCATAGTCAGCAATGAAGCTCCTAAGCCATCCTGTTTAACATGATGATAAGGTTTTAGGTTCTATAACTTTAAACCTAAGGGAGTAATGATACCAACTGACAAATATTTATCTACAGACCTGTGCCATACCACCAGGACCTTGCCTTCCTGCTTTTCAAGGCAGTATAAAGAAGGCCAAATGAGAATATGACTCCAAGTAACCCGTTTGTGTAAAGCCACTGGAATTGATACTTCTCCAAATTTATATCCTCAGCTTTAGGAACATTAAACTCGCTCACTATGCCCTACCAACAAAATGGAATCTCCCYTCAAGCTTTTATGAAACCTTAATTGATATTCTCAAAATTTTGTGTTTTCACATTCAACAAACCTTAATTGCCTCTTGCATGAAGAGCACAGCAATCAACATGCCAAAAGTTTCCCCTGCAATTCTTGTAAATCTGTTTATTAGTGTACACGTGTTAAAGATTGCAAGTAGAAACAAGAAAATAGCCGTCCAGACACAGACCCTGCAAAGACAGATTTCTAAAAGTTTTAGGATATGTCCAAGATCTTGGGCATATTGAGAAAAATGAAATCTCAAATTCCTAGTACCATCCCGCCCAAGCCAAGAACAGCTTCTGTCCCAAGTCCTCCCATCCTTTGGCAAATTTGTAGAGATAAATGTACATTATAACAGTCGGTTCTGCAACTCCTAATATGAGAAGTGGCTGTCCTCCCAATATAGAGTGCATGATTCCACAAATAGCAGTGGATGCTAAAGTGTCCGCGGTGCTCAAGCTTCCATCTACATGCCAAAACGCAACAAATTGAGAACTTTGTTACAGCGTCACTTGACAAGTAAAAACTGAAATGGAATGGAAGAACATGAATGGGTTCTTACCAGTATCCCTGCTCAGTTGCTCTCCAAAGGCAATGACAGGAAGAGCAGAAGCAAAGAAGATATATGCTGTTGGAGCCAATATCCTGGCAAACATGAAACYAATGAATTTTGATATATAACTACATCAAAGTAACAGCAATACACATGGTTCATATACTGCACGGTACTTAAACAATGAAAGGAGAGATATACCCGATTCCGGAATGAATTCCGGCAACCCAATCATGCTTGTAACAAGATGCTCTTCCTCGTAAATCCTCTGCAATACCTCGGAGTGGTGCTTCGAAGTTGTCCATTGCTGAACTATATATAAACAACCTGGTGTCCGTCAATGCTTCAATAGTGTACTTCATGATATACAGTGCAATATCCTGAAAAAACAAAGAGAGAAGMACAATACCTGTTCCCTGCAAATCTGTCCGGAAACGACGAGCCTGATCTTGTTGTGTTATTCTTTGTTCACTACTCAATGGCTCATTGCACCCTTAGAAACATCCAGGAAGGAAAAGAAAAGACTAGTGGTATACGTAGAGRGAGTGCAATAACTTCAAATATCATTTCTGATTGGTTAGCCTGAATATGTCACAGTCTATATATACTTGATGAAATATGAATATATGAGAACTTGTTTCTACCACGTCAAGAAACTATTATATTCATTATTGTACGTTAATACTTAATATGCATGGCCAGATATGTGTTTGCGAGAGGAACATTTGTGTAGCCAATGCATGAAAAAACCAAGTAAACCATGGACGTCCACTAGTAGCCAATCTATACGTGAGGCTGATTTCTGATTATGGAAATGTGATCTCATCGTGTCACCTCCTTTAAGTTGCAAAGGCCAGAGAGTGATCTCTTGAATGAGTTATTCGAATTGGAAAGGGTTAATTTACAGTACATCGACCATTCTTGAGCTGGACCATGCATGCATTTTATACTCGAGTATTTATTTGATATCTGCCAAAACCTACTGAACGACTCCCGTAAGATTTGTTTTCTTCCCAAGAAAATTCACAAAATGCATTGAAATCTTTGAAAAGGATGGCTTTTCTTGTAGGGTGTGCATTAATGGTGCATATCAAAAGCAATCTTAGCAAAAAGAATCTTGAACAGGGTTTTGCGGTGGAAAATGGAGGGGAAGATACTGTGAAAAATAAGTGTTAGTATAGGAGAAAGGGCCGGAGAGCAGCGTCTTCCCGTACTAACATAACAACCACCTACCCAAGAAGTTGCGTATCCCATTCGGAGAAAGTGAAAGTTGCTCTAACTTTTCTTCCTCTTGTTAATCAATTCTACCATGTCGACAAAATATGTTTATTAGGTCTTTATGTGACCATAAATTGTCTAAATTAAATTTTATCTTCACTAATATTTTATATTTTTTCAACGGAGCTTGAGGTTACTATCACAAAATTCCCTCTAATTTTCTTTTATTCAGTGGAAGAAAAGAAAAAGTTAGTCACAGTCAGCAAAAGATATTTGCTTCGATACTTCCACTAAGGACAAAGARGTAGATAGAAGAAAGATATGTTTTGATAAAAAATATTTTTAAACTAAGCCTTCGTTTAACAAAATTGGAGTTTTGAGTAGTGAAGAATTAAGTCTAAAAAYTAACTGAATCTCTACTACAATCCATTTATACACAACTAATAATCAATTCAGCAATACTGCTAGACGAAAGCTCATTTGATTGCGCTTTCATTGTGGATGCGTATTATGAAAATACAAAAAGATAAAAAAGGGCGAGTGAGACAAAAAGAAGGTTAGTTGGTGAGTAACCCCAAAAAAAGGGCCAAATGGAGCAAAATATACCCAGAATTTGAGACCGTAGAAGCATATAACATATTCAAGGAAAAGAAAACAACAAAACGATATCAAGAAAGGTGATGCAATGGTTTACTTATTGTGTTTCATCTACAATATCCTGCTATCCGAAATCAACAATCTTTGTTTTTCTTAGGTAAGTATGAGAGAGAGAAATGCAATTGGAAAAGAATAGTACAGAACAAAATAAGATCAAAGTAATGCAAGTGACATTGGGGAATTAACTAAAGTTTTGAATACTAAGATGGTGTATGGAAACAGTAGCTCCATAGAAATCGGTTTGTATTCCTGCATWTCAACTGCTAGGAAGCTCCTGTAAGTACTTACTTCCAGAGCTTCCTCAAGGACATGTTTTTCTCAGTGTCCTTCTTCATGACTTTGCCCACTGCCATCTCAAAATCTTCCTGAGTAACATGGACCCTCCTCTCCCGCAGAGCAAACATTCCAGCTTCAGTGCAAACAGCCTGTGCAAAAAGATATGGTCCCAAAGATATTGATAAGAAATGGTCCAATTGACCCTTTGAATACTGCCAAATCAGCAAACTCRGTAGTTGCGAAAAGGTATGAGCTAGATGACTATTTTTGTTCACTTCAACTTGACCAAACAAAATCATTAACCAGGGTAGACGAGCCAAAATGACAAGGAAGCCACCTTCACCAGATAACTTTACACAGGTACAATCTATAGGTATTTCAGAAGTGGCTCTTCTCTTCCAGAACAAGCAATGTATTATATACTTTTTTCTAATATCCAGAATCAGTTGATGACCAATCATCCCAGTTTGACACACATTATAACACAAAAATGATGTGGAGTAATACTCAACCACGAAGAAAATGAAAGACTCTGATTGAACCCAAAAAATTGACAAAGTTGAACTTACGGAACTTCCAGATGTATGATTTTTAAGAGGGATAAACAATAAGATTAATCCATGCCATGCGAAACCATTAGTAATGACAAAGAACAGAGAATTTGAGTGTTTGAATTTCATCTGGGGCCTATATATATGATAAGAACACAGTGGATTTTCAAGAGCAAAAAGTTCACTACTAAAGTAATACAAGCAAAAGAGAGAGCCATACCTTCAATTCTGCTCCAGAGGCACCAGTCATTTTTTCTGCAATCTTCTTCAGATCAATTCCACGCATCAGATTCATCCTTCTTGAGTGAATCTTCAAGATGTCAAACCTAGACTGCAAAACTCAATTACAGATTCAGCCAAATGGACCAAACAGGATAGTAGAATTACTAGTTTTTTATAATCCTGAAGGAAAATCTTGAAAACGACCAAAATCAGGASCAACTTTTTTTCTGGTTATCAGTACGAGTAACTGGTTCGGATGGAGAAGCCAAAAGCAGAAGATGGGGAAACAGAAAATGCTCTGAGCAAATACCTCTTCATTGGGATTTGGAAACTCAATTTTCCTGTCAATTCTTCCAGGTCTGAGAAGGGCTTGGTCCAAAATATCAATTCTGTTAGTGGCCATCAAAACCTGCACAGATCAATTCAATCAAAATTTTGAACAGCTTGCTCAGAGAAATGTTGAAGCTCTCAGGCAATGGCACAGGAAATAAGTGAGAGACGACAAAAATGAAGGCAACAAGAACAAAAACAAACTTTTATCTTGTTGGAAGCTTCAAACCCATCAAGTTGATTAAGAAGCTCTAGCATTGTCCGTTGCACTTCACTGTCCCCATTTCCACTTCCAGATTCCATGCGAGCAGACCCTATACTATCAATTTCATCCATGAAGATGATTGATGGAGCATGCTCCCTGTGAAGTTTCATAAGAATCACTCTGATGAGTCAAGGGGTGATGTCCCGGGAATGATTAATTTTAAGCTACACAAACATTGATCACTTGTATCCCTCAGTGTATAGAGTAGGTAGGAGTTATCTATTCACTAAAGAATGTGCAGGTGTCAAGATTCACAACTACACAGTTAAAGCAAGAAAAATTAATAACGTACCGTGCCATCACAAAAAGCTCTCGAACCATCCTAGAGCCTTCTCCAATATACTTCTGAACTAATTCCGAACCCGATACCCTGATAAAGGTGCAATCAGTATGATGTGCAACAGCTCTCGCAAGAAGTGTTTTCCCGGTACCAGGTGGTCCGTAGAGCAAGACTCCCTTCAACAATTTAAAGGAGTAAGAATAGAAAGTTATGAAATGCTAATGTTAACAAATTAAGTCTTTCCAGTTTACCTTTGGTTGTGCTATTCCAAGACTCTCAAACAATTCAGGATGTTTGATTGGCAACTCAATAACCTGTAAAGATAAGATCACAGCCAGTAATGAAGTGAAATTAAGAACACATCCAGTAGATATGCAATGGGCAAGCAATACTAAATGTTGGACTTCACTGATCAAATAGGAGCCTTTTTGAACTTATTTTCCAGTCTAATCATACAGGATACTACCTCCCCTTCGCTTCCTTTTGATTCTTATAAGCAAATTCGTAATAATTCCTTAACTAGAAGGCAAAAGACAAACAAGAAATGCAAGAGACCAACCTCTTTTATCTCTTTAATTTGTTGATCAAGACCACCAATCATGTCATAAGTTGAGTCAGGAACTTTTTCAACTTTCATTAGGTTCACAAGGGGGTCAACTTTACTGGGCAATATCAAGTGAAGCATATAGCTGTCATTCCGTAATGCAACTCGGGTTGATGGGGTGAGTTTTGTGATATCAATATTTTTGTCAATGTCAACCACGTACTTCCCTTCGGGGTGAACCTAAATCATGGAAAACGCAAACTTCAATTAACAAATTCTAAACAAGGCCTAACAAAATACTGGAGAGAACAACTTCCCAGCAAGATTTGAAAATGAAAAAGGCAAATTCAATTGTCAATAAGCAGGTAAACAAAACAAAATGATGTTATAACATAAAAGAGAGAGCTTCCAGATGAAGCTAATAGAATCTAAACAGTACAAAAATATGCAAGGATGAAATCTAATATCTTCTAGTGATAGAATTATGATTCTTCAGAATAAATTAAAATCTAGCATATGTCAGCAAATGATGATATGTTTCAGACTCATTTCTGCTTTGCAATTGACTTGGCTTGCCCCAATTGTATCTTACTAAATTCCTACACCCAAAAAGTGGCAGTAATTATGAATCGTAGCAGGGAAGGTATATGCATCACCAACCTTAACTAAAACTTTTGATTTCCCCATGACTTTAACAACTTCACCAACATATGAGCCAGGCTCCTGAAGAAGCTGCAGCTCTTCCTTAAGCATTCTCACTGTACATTACAAAAACAAAACAGTTGAAATAAGAGAGCGAAAGCACGGAACCAAGCAGAACTCTAATGTTTAAACTATCATCTTAGAAGAGAAAGCCATTCAACTAGAACTCAAGCCACAGCATACACCAGTCCCATATTATAATTAGAATATATCAATTGAAAATGCCAAAATCTAAATAGTGAAATGCAGTCAAGTTGAATCTAGTGCTACACTCATTCAGTGCCCAAAGATAAAAGATGCAACAAATAAAAAGCGTCATTCTATAGATCTACCAATGTAGCAAAAACTTTGCATTTTCCAGTATTCAAATTAGTACAAACAAAAATTATCAGCAATTGAAGGAGCATTTTCCCACCGGAAAGGCAGGACGACTGCCTATAGAGATGCAATCATTTAAACTCTCGTTCCATTCGTTTGGCTTTCTCAATGACTAAGCACATTAGTACCCCGGAATCGAGTATAATCGCCTCCAACAAAATTTACTCCTGCGTTCTTCTTTTTCTGTTTTTTCCTATGAAAGTAAACAAATGGCAAGGAACCAAGGCAGGCAAGTTTCTTAATAGCTCAAAAGGCGGCGGTTCCAAGTCCTTTAATCTAAAACAAACCCAAGACAAGAAGAAACTCCGAGCCCCATCATCAATATTCCCTCAACTAATCAAATCCCTTGAGCACACAGAGTCAAAATTCAAAAAATAATAAATGCATAATCCCATTTCCTTTCTTTTGCTTATTTGTCTCCCCCGGGGTGTGGGAGGGGGTTGGGTGAAGAAAACGATTGGAAAATAAACCTCTGGAATTAAGTTCATTGCGCTGGGCTTCAAGACGCTGCAGGTCATCGGTTTTCTGCCGAACTTGGAGCTGAAGATCATGGATGCGCAGCAGATAATAATGCCTCAGCCCTTCGCCGTCGGCACTGGCTTGTTGCTGCTGATGGTAATGCTTCAAAGCGCCTTTGGCTTCCTCTGCCGGAAAATTACTCTCAATTGTAGCGGRCGCCATTAGAAATCGATCTTTCAATAGCCAGCTCTTGATGATTCTCCGATGACTTTTGGGAATTTTGCAGTCTCGCAAATTTCGTCTTCCCCAAGCCAAGATAGGTACAGTGTGTTACATTATGGAACTTCCCTTCAAATTGGAATTTATATAATGGACAAAATAAAAGAAAATATTGAGTAGAAATTCTTTCTAGTCCCTGAATTAATATTGTTACACTGTTGGCTCTTCTAGTTTCATGGTTTTTCCTTTCTTGCCCTTTTCCTCTTGAGCCTTTCATGCATTATAATTAAGATTGAATAAATATTAAAATTATAATTGTATATATATATTTTTTTATTAAATTAATTTTTTATAATTTACTTAAATAATTTAAAATTAATTTTTAAATATTCTCATCAAATTGAAAAGTATGTGACATATCAATACATGATGAAATGACAACCTTATCAAGGATGACAGAGTTTAATCAATAGAAATCAATGATTAAACTTAGCAAATCAAATGACGCCACAAAGATAAGTGTGATTTCAAAAAGAATCATTCTAACTATGAGCCAAACGAAAGGAAGAGGTCCACAAATTCACATTGAGGATAAAAAATTCGAGAGGTTCAGAAGTTTAGATTTCAATCTGAGAGAAGCCAAAAGCCCTCAAAAGATTTTAAAGAGTCGAAATATAAAAATTTCAAAGAGTTCAAATCCTGATATCAAACTACGAAGTCATCGAAAAATGTATTCCAGATATTGTATTGTCTTATTTTCTTAATATATTAAATAATAATATATTATTATTTTTGTCCTTTAGAATACTACTAAATTCTCTAACTATCATCAATATGTTCAAATGTTTTTTTTATAATTTTAAAATTACGTAAATAATTATGTCAAAATATAATTTATAAGTTATAATGAATGTTTGAATAAAATTAATTGTTTTAGATGGCTTCTCATAAATTAAATGAGATGGTGGAGTGATTTCTTGAAAATTTTTACTTAAATGAATATTAAAATTAAAATTTAAGGACAAAAGATATGTTATCGACAAGAAATATTTTTTACAAAATTAATTGCTAAACTTTTTGACAATTATGATTAAGGGAGGTAAAGGATATTGGAAGACGGCGCAATTTGAAGTAATGATTTAATTATATTTATTCTCATTATTTCTATTCAAAATCATTAAATAAAAGAAATTATTTTGGAAGACGGCGCAATTTGAAATAATGATTTAATTATATTTATTCTCATTATTTCTATTCAAAATCATTAAATAAAAMAAATTATTTTCTTTCTTCTCATTATCTCATTTCATGATCCCAACCAAACGTCTCTGTGCATGCATTTTACTGTTTCCTTCTTTTTTTCCCCTTATGACTTAACAATTTAAAATATTGAAGAAAAAATATGAGGAGCTCAATGTATAATCTAAATGTAATGTATGTAAGAATAAAATTTTATAAATATATTAAATTAAACTGAAATATTTAAACACATTTTTTAGAACCAATTATTTATTTTCACATAACATTAAATGGAATAGCATAGTTAAAAGAAAAAGAAACATTACATCAGCAATTAAATTGCCATAAAAAATCTCTACTACTCATATAAATAAATCACTTGATTTAMTATTTAATTTTTGAATATTTATTTTTGTAAAATATTCATTTAAATATATAACTATGACGTTTATTAATCATACAAAAAAATTATGTAAAATTTTGGGCCTTTTCTTTTAAAGAAATAAAAAAGAAACAGGGCCAGTAAAGTATTTAATAAGAAACCYGGGCCTCTTCTTACAAAGCCGAAGAAATAGAACTTCAGGTGGGGAAAAAAGAGAAAAAAAAAAAGAAAAAACCCCCCGAAAATTGCTCGCTCTATAAAACCAGGGAAAAGTCCCATCGTCTTCCTTGCGCCTAGCCCTACATTAAGTTATGTAGTGTGAATTTTAGAGTAATTTTTTCTTTTGATTTTTTCATTTTGGAGGTGCAATCCGTTCGGAACTTAAATCGATCAAATCCAAACTAGGGTTTTTCACCTGTTAATTATAGATAAGTATATACATACATCCAMCATCAGCCTATGTAATTTCAGTCATTTCAGAAAAAGAAAAAAAAATTCAAACTCGATCTTTTTTCTTTGTTTATRGAAGGCAATTGGGTGTTTTTGGTCGTCAATTGTCATTTTTCATTCTGCCTTAGAGGGTATTTTCTTCCCCTTGAATTCTTGAACTGGGATCAGGGGTTTGAGAATTCTGTTTTGGAATAGTTTTTTTTTGGTCAGTTTGATTGAAAGAGCATATCTTGTTGGGTTTTGTGATGGATAAGAAGAAGGTTATCGCTCCACTTGTGTGCCATGGACATTCTCGTCCTGTGGTGGATTTGTTTTACAGCCCGATCACTCCAGATGGGTTCTTCCTTATCAGTGCCAGCAAGGGTAACCARATGAATTCTAAGTAGATGTTCTTTTTTCTCGCCCTATGTTTAATATTTGTAAAGTGGCAAACTCCTTTTTGTCTTTTCTTTTTTTGGGTAAGTCGTGCTTATCAGTAAACTGTGCTCTCTATTCTTAAAGTGGTAATAGTGATTAATGTAMAAAATGAGGATTCATCTTATATTGATACTTGGGCGGGTTTTTGTTAGTGTCTGGATGAGCAGCAAGAATGTTTGTCACTTTCCTCCATGACATTTCCGATGGTGGACTTGCAACTAAGCTGAAGTTATGATGTTTAAGTAACTAAAATTGCTACTTACAGTGAAATTACATTTTTGGGTGAGGATCTGTGGTATGTTAGAATTTCATGAAAGATTTAACAAATTGTTATTACCTTTGGATTAATTTACAGCTGAGAATCATGAAAACAGTAGTTAGAAAAAGAGCTATGGGACCTTGGAGGTGCAGATGCAGATTGCATGAACTTATAGTGTTGGATACTCTATATTAGCTTCAAATAGTTAAACATGTAGGTTAGATGACTTTATTCCTATATACTGCGGGAGTTTTAAATGACTTCATGTTACGTGACTATTAGTCTGACTTCATGTTATGTGACTATTAATCTCTCGGTTTCTTGCCAGCATTTAAGGAATTAATCTTTTCAGGTGGTGTGATAGACAAATAAGGCAATATACTTAATAAAGTCTTGGTTATATGGTACTTGGTCGGCTTTGTACCTAAGGGATCCACGTGTTAAAACCTCTCTCTTTCTGTTTTGAATGTGGCGTGTCTGTGAAAGTACTAAATACAGCAAAGAGCACTTAAGTCCTAATGTCTCACAGCTGCATTTTCCTTGGTTATGGCTCTAGAGCGTCATAATGCCTCAAATCCCATTATTTGCATACTTAAATAAAAAAAAATCTGATGTTTAACATTTTACTGATGTATTTTCCATTACATAGACTAGTTTCTGATTCTAGTTAACGAACTTATTTTGTTTCCAAAAATATCTTAGAATTAGTTAACAGGTTTATTTCGATCAGGATATAATAATGGCAAAATAACAGAAGCTACATACTTAAGCGTTGGAGTTTTATTTCAAGATAGTAACCGTCTCAAGGAGTTAGATTTGGAAAGTAAGTTACTGTTACGAATAAATGAGACATCCGATGTCCTCCAGCTTTTATTCAACGACTTAATAGACTTATAGTATAACCAAAATAAAACTTAGCTTGTTGAAAATATGATAGTACCATGATGCAAAGGATGCAAGTACTGGAACTATTTAAGATGCTTTAAAAGCATCCTCATGTGGAATTTGGTAAAGGCATGCTTTATTAAATGAATTATATTTTCTGGGTTGTGATTGAAGATTATTGATCAGACTGACAGATGGAAATGATATCAATAAGGGAAACTGGAATCCATGTTAAAATAGGGAAATTTTCATGAATTTATCAGAGATCAGCAATGACTTTTTCTTACGACTCGCTAGATCTGATACCACTGTACACGTTCTTGTGAATTTATCAGTAGTATCTTGATGCTACTGTACGGAACTTGTCGGTGTACATTTTCTCATGCTGCAATAATCTTAATCGTGGATCAATCGTTTATCAATGTGAGGACAATGATATTGGGGGCTGGCAGTTACATTTGCCATTGTTATATCTTGGAATATATGTGAATTTGCTTGCCTGCAGTTATGTGTGTAATGCTTGCGAAACACTAGATGCTTGTGGAACACTATCTAATTTGATTTGTGTTCTTGATTAATGATGATGATACTTCCATCAGATTCCAATCCAATGTTGAGAAATGGAGAGACTGGAGATTGGGTTGGAACCTTCCAAGGGCATAAAGGTGCTGTTTGGAGCTGCTGTTTGGATAAGCCTGCTCTACGCGCTGCATCTTCTTCTGCTGACTTCAGTGCGTAAGTATCTATCTTGATTGTACGTATTCTTTTTCATTGAGGAAGCAGGCATCTAGTTAGGGAGCAATGAGATTTTTGCATTATTTCCTAAAAGCTAATCTAAGCCTTACTGGAAAATTTTGGCTAACTTATGATAAATAACTTTTGTATAATAAGAATGAGAACTCATTTTTGTGTTTAGAATCGTGGCTAACCAATGACAAAGAGCATTAGGAGCTTGGTTGGGGAGCTCTTTAGCCACGAAATTTTTTGTATACCCAAGAAGCTTCCCATGAACACTTCTTTCATACATGATGGCTTCTGTACAGGAAACTCTGGGATGCCTTGACTGGGGATGAATTGCACTCTTTTGAGCACAAGCACATAGTTCGAGCATGTGCATTTTCAGAGGTACTTTTAATTGGACTGTCTTTGGCTGCGTTAATGGATTTGCTTTTTTTCATAATTTAAGCGAATCTTAAGGCTGTAAACTGGTTGGTGGAGTACCATCTGAGCCATTCTTATGGCCTTGTACCTTGGCTTCTTATTGATTATGTTTTATTCTTTCATTTCTGTTAGTGCTTTTAATCCCTTGTACTCAAAGTTTCACTCTGCGAATAGTTTTCAGAAACAAAAGATATTTGTAACTTTTGGTGGATGTTGATCCGTTTAAGTTTGTTCGTTTTTGCAGGATACTCAGCTTCTACTCACAGGTGGTTTTGAAAAGATTCTTCGAATATATGATTTAAACCGACCAGATGCACCTCCAAGGGAAGTTGATAAGTCGCCTGGTTCAGTTAGAACTGTTTCATGGCTACACAGTGATCAAACAATTATAGGTTCCTGCTCTGAGATGGGTGGTGTGAGGTGAGTGGAATGAGAATGACCAAGATTATCTGGATTGTGAATGAGCTTGTAGTTTAGATTTATAGGGCTCTGATGTATAACTTATCTCGCTTTGGTCAAAGGCTTGAGCCCTCTAAAAGACCCCATATTGACTGCAACTAAAGGAGAAAGATAATATTCATTGAGCTGTTTCTTTGTCGTTGGATTTGAAATCTGATGCTGGAATTTTTGCATGGCCCGTATGTTTTCTATTCACTTATATTTTTATTTTTATTTGTGTGAAGGATGATTTGCTAAATTTTTTTTCCCACTGCACTTGTTAATAACATCATMTACTCATTGTTTTACTTGCTTGATTCTGTCTGGATGTTATCCTTCCTCTTTTTAAGGGCTCACTTTTTATGCACAAGCTCTTCTCTATCGTTCAATATAGTCTTCAATTTATATATAATTCACCTAATATAGTTAGATTGATGCAGGTTTTGGGATGTCAGAAGTGGCCAAATTGTCCGAACACTTGAGACCAAAGAAGCCGTAACCAGTGTTGAAGTTAGTCGGGATGGGCGTTATATAACAACTGCTGATGGGTCCAGTGTCAAGTTTTGGGATGCAAATCAGTACGTCTTCAATGCATTATACTGGAAGGAATTTTTTGGAAGGTTTTTGTGATATTTTGGTTCTTATGGATTATCATATGTCTAACCTTTCCTTAACAGCTTCGGCTTGGTGAAGAGCTATGAAATGCCGTGCAATATGGAATCAGCTTCCCTAGAACCAAGATTCGGCAATAAGTTTGTTGCTGGAGGTGAAGACATGTGGGTTCATGTCTTTGATTTTCATACTGGAGCAGAAATTGGTAAGACATTCTTGTACTTCTAAAATAGTAGTACCCTTATTTTGTGGAGAGCATAAACTATCCTGCTGGCTTGGTCTCCCTTTCTTTATGGTTATATATGAGCTCTGATGGATTGCGGGGAAAATTTGAACCTATGACTGATGGAACAGAATTGGTGTTTTTAGAATGTGGCAGTGCTGTTAATTTTATCTTTGTTATTGTGGTTACTGTGGGTGTGCTATGAAATACTACATTCCAGACACAGAAACACTATTGTTCAGTCTTATATAAGGAATGACCAAATCTCATCCTTATTTATTTAATGACTAGTTGAGCCTAATTTTATCGTTAAATCTGGTATTATTGTAGGATGCAACAAGGGTCACCATGGTCCTGTCCACTGTTTACGGTTCGCTCCTGGGGGTGAGTCTTACGCTTCAGGTTCTGAAGATGGGACTATTAGGATATGGCAACTAGCACCTCATAGCGAGCAGGAGACTGCATTGGCGAATGGGACCGCTGTGGATGCTGAGGATTCAACTAATGAAGTAACTCAAAAGGTTGAGGACTTGACTATTGCCAAGGAAGAGAAGTCCAGTGACAAGGAGGTGGCTACTGATGTTTGACAAAGTACCTGTCTTTTGTTTTTTCTCTAAGTTTTGTCTGACTGAAAAGTTGTAATTTGTGTGATATTTTTTTTTGAAGGGATAATTTCTTAAATAAGAATATACTTTTTCGCAATGGTCTTTCTCTATATTGGATAACCCCTTCCCTCATCCACCCTTTCTCCTCTATCTCTCTATAGCTGTAGCCTTTGGTTCCTCATTTCCTCCTGGAGATTCTTGCATTACTATGAGATTCATGAGTTCCTAGGCTGGGCTTAGACCATGACTGAACCAGCTGCTGGTAAAGTTCCATGCTAGCTAGGTAGTGCGATGGTTCTCTTTCGTGGCAGAGCCAGGAATGCAGTCTTGAAAAGTAAATTACATTAGTATATTTTCAATTTTGGAGTGTAAGATCACGGCCTCTCCTCTTTCATGTGGCTCTGCCACTCATTCCTCCTCTTTTCCTTGTTTAAGTATAATGAATCCTATAGACTTAATCAAGTTTTGGTGTGATTACAGTGTCTTCTTATTAACTTGTTCAATTTTTTTATAATAATTTCCAACTGAGTTGGAAGTGTTAGCCAAATTTGTTGTGAACAGGCCTTAATTTCTATAGGGGGCAAATTTAACAATCAATTCAAATCCCGTGAAAATCATTATAAAATAGGAAAGTTAGGGGAGATCTGTATAATAACACCATATATTTGAGGCAAGTCATGTAATTTACGCAACTTATTAGGCGGGGATGGCGGCCAAGAAGACGAACTCGTGACGTGCCCTCAGGTGATTGGTGGGCTTCAGTATGTTAGCTGCTTTGTGTTCTTCATTTGTAATATAAAAGAAAATGAGGGTGAGTTCTGTAATACAATCTCACAGAAGTAGCCTCGCTCATAGAGCCCGATCGTGAAGTCTCGACTCTTTTCTCCTTCTATATCCATCTCCGCTCCATCCCTGTCCTCTGCTCCTCAATTGCTGTCCTCTCGAAGTCAATTGAACCCCTGGATTAGCAAAATTTCTGTTCGCGGCAACTATAATTAGGATTTCAAAATGTCGGGTAAAGGAGCGAAGGGTCTTATAATGGGCAAATCCAATAACAAGGATAAAGACAAGAAGAAGCCCGTCTCTCGCTCTTCTCGCGCTGGTCTACAGGTATTCGCGTCTCGCTCTCTCGTATATGTGTTTATACATAGAGAAATGTACGAGGGCTAAGCATATACATGTGTCTGTTTCTGTTGCTTTATATGATAGGGTTTTTGATTAATTTTAGCTAAATCTTTGCATTTATGTGAAATTTTGTATCCTAGCTATCATGATCCATGAATTTACTTTCTATTTTTCTATTTGAAAATTCTGTTGGCTTGTTTCGCGGCTATTCTTCTTTTGCTGGTCTTTGTGTAGTCTCTATGTTTATTTAGCGGTTTCTGGGAATTGCTGATGAGATAGTCGGAAGAGGTTAGGAAGCAGACTTGATGTCGCTGGCGCACCAGTTTGAACTCTCCCTCTTAAGTATTTTCATCTATGAGTACTGGATCTTTTACAATTGGAAAAGATTGTATAGCAAGGAAATTCAAATCACCATATGGGCATTTGATGGTTCAATGCGCTGGAAGGAAGAGAATGTTTGGTATAACAAAAACTCAATCTCTGGGAAGGTCTGGATATGTTCCTTAAATAATTATAGGTAACCTTCCACAGAAGTTTAGTTAGGATATGTTTGTTGTGGAGAGTCCAGGTTTAAGGGTGACATTGCTTAACAGAGTATTTCTTCATCAAAACATGAAGAGAGAACCGGTGGTTTGTTGGATTAGTAGACACTTGGCTYGTGTTCTGTATCACTTTAAATACACGTGGTTTGMTGGATTAGTAGACTTGGCTAGTGTTCTGTATCACTTTAAATAGCATTGTGTAACGATTCCAACAGCATACCCTTCTAATGTGGCTGAACTGGAGATTCAGTTCACCACTTAATTGAGACTTATACCGGCTCTACCAAGTCAAATTATTCCCCACCTATTTGCTCATGGAGGCTGAGAACCTTTAGAGGTTTTTTGATGATAGTATTATCTTCTTCCCCTTATCTTCCATCTCGCCCATGAAATTTCCTTGCTAGGAGAAAGAAGCCCCCTGAAATAGAAGAATCTCTACCAGTCTTTAATCAAAATTTCCTATAGGAGAAATWCTGGTGTATATTTTTAGGTTCTTTAAGAGATTGAGGTGCATGTCAAGAGTAAAGAGAAAAGATATGGCTCAAGTGATAAACTAGGAGCATCAATTTCTTCCCCTTCTTTTTTTTGTTTGGGGGTGGTCCACTCATGTTGATGGAGAAGCTGGACCATAAAGCACGGTAACTTAAGTGTAAAGAACTATATCTGCTTTTGCTTCACCAAATGATTGTTAATCTTAATTCATGTTGTGTGATATAAACCTGAATGCTTAAGCATGAAAAGTAATAAGATTTGTTTAGAAATGCCTTTTAACATCAAAAGAATATATCATTTGCTAAAATTCTGCTTTTGCAATTATCTTATCTTTCCTGACAAACACAACAATTGTGAGGCTTTTTTGTTCACGAGTTTTCTTGCTAAACCTTTGCGTATTCGGTCAATGCAACTTGTTTGATCTTATAGTTTAGCAAGGTGCTGAACTTTTGGTTACAATTATGCAGTTCCTTCTAAGACAACACTAACTGTCCAGCATGGGAATCCTCCCCCCCCCCCCCCAAAAAAAAAGCACCAAAAAAGAAAAAATGAAAACAGAACACCATGTTTTGAGTTGGGTATCTATTGTTGTTTGAGATTTTAACCTTGAATCAGCAAAAGTGCTACGGCTTTAAAAAACTACTCCTTAGAGCTTCTGCCAGTTACTGATAGTCTCTGTACTTTTTGAAGGTGTTCCAATGGCCATCCATTCCTTGTCTTACCCTACTTTTCGTCTAACAAAACTTGGTGTATTATTGCATATAAGTATTCTTCACATAATTATGGCTGCTCTTAGAGTGGATTGTAAATGGGATATTTGGACTTTCTCATTGGATGGAAGTTGGTTATATACCTGTGGAAAAAAGGATGATAGATTAAATTGTCATTTCTTTGGACTGAAATTCATTCTCTGTCCCCAACAAGCTTGTTTTCTTGATGGGTGTTAATGGAAATGAACCAGTTCTTAGGGACAGGATTCGCGGATGTGTTAGTCTCACATCTGTCCTTGATTTTCTCAGTTTTTAATTATCTGTTCAGAATTTGAAAATGTGAAAATAAGCAAGAAGCTCAGGTAACATTCCATCAACCATTATGAGTACAAATATAATTTCAGCAGTTTTGTTGCTTTCTATTAACTCTCTTTGGCCATGGAGAGTTTGAAAAAAGTATATTACTGGGATGTATATATATCTTCATTTCTTCTTTTCCTTGCCTATTTTTTTCCTGCCAAATTTCCTGCAACGAAAACAGGCTTCTCTGGTTGACTGCGGTGTATTATTCCTTGTGGAAGATGTTGTCAGCTATATGCTTGTTTTATCTTTTTACACATTTATCCTTTCTAAACAACTTTTCACGTATCAATATCACAATCATATTGCTTGACATGGTTTTGGTTCTATTTCATCTCCTCCAAGTTTTTATGTTTGGATTTCACGACTGGATTTATCTTTAGATCAGTTCATCTGTTTGCTGCGTCTATTCTAATATGCCTGGAGAAAAGACTCTTTAAGTTAGTCCAAACATTTTGTAAAATTGTTGAGAATTTGTGTTTGTGCCTSTTCTTTTGGCCATTAACGGACCTTATCAAACTACGTCAGCAATGAGCTCCTGCAAATTTTTGTTTGAATTGTCTTTCCAACTTGGAAGGTGAGTTCTCACAATCTCTATATTTTCTTGAATATGACAAATGCAGTTCCCAGTGGGTCGAGTTCACCGTCAGCTCAAGACTAGAGTTTCCGCCAATGGTAGAGTTGGAGCTACAGCTGCAGTTTATACAGCCGCGATCTTAGAGTATTTGACTGCAGAGGTATTGGAATTGGCAGGAAATGCAAGCAAAGATCTGAAGGTGAAGCGTATTACACCAAGGCATCTGCAGCTTGCTATTCGTGGAGATGAAGAGCTGGATACCCTTATTAAGGGAACCATAGCTGGTGGTGGTGTTATCCCACACATCCACAAATCACTCATCAACAAGTCCTCGAAGGAGTAGTTACTTTTCTGTGCATTTTGGTATCTTGTAGACCTTAGTGTAAGAAACTTGTTTATGTGAATGTGATACTCTAGGAAGTTAATTGCGAGGTGGGTACTTGTAGTCCTCTGCCGGACGAGACAGAGAGATTTAAAATCAGTTTCTTTTGTTCTTGTTTTTTCGGTGGACAAAGTTCAATCATCGTTTTCAAAACTTTCTAATATACAACTTAGTTCCAAATTGACAAACCTGATTCTGTCTTTCCTAATACCCTTGCACATTATTCAAATTTTGTATGTGGTCGGTTGTTTGAATGGGGGAATAAAGACGATTGGGAAGCGGCCAGGAGGAGAGGCATGGGGAGGTGGGGGGTTTTTGTGGTGATAAGAGGAAGTTTTTCGAAGTTCATGGGGTTGACATGCTCGGCTAGTAATACATCTAATTGCTGATTCGGTGTGGTCCTTTGGGTGTGTATATGGCTTATATTTTCTACTTTCCCGGTAAAGAAAATAAAAGTTCACAATACCAGACTGAAAAATGAAATGCAGGTATAAGCAGAGGTAGTTACTCGGTGTACTAAGCTATATCAAAAGGGAAGCCGAAGCCATTTTCAGACAATGAAACTTTACATGCAAGAAACAAAAATATCCACTTTATCGAAGATCACTGTAAGAAGACGCCTCCCTAGTCTCTCACACACACATACACACAACATCTAAGAATTGACTCGCTTATAGATGCACTTGTTTCCATCTAAAGACATGTACAAATAATGTTATTTTTCCACTGTTGAGGCGGCAAATAACACAACAAACTTAAAACTAAACCTTCCCATMGAGAAATTGTAAGTGAAGAGAGGTAGGGAATATCTTGAGGAAGCTCTAGAAACCTAATAATCAAGATGCTAAGAAATTAACACGTCAAAATTACCCCGAGGAGAGATGGACTTGGACTCTTCCTTTTGGGATAGAATTAACAAAGAAAAAAAGAGAAAAGGGAAACCCCCAAAACAGAAACTATTTGCATGTCAACAAAAGAAAGCACTACTCAGTCCGCAAACCCGGATCCAATATCAGTCTGCTTATGAAGGGTGATATAGCTGCAAGCAGTGCCTTTGGGCACTCCTCGTGCGGAAGATGGCCACAACCAGATATTGCAACTAGTCTCTGCACAGAATACAAKAAATAAATTATGACGTCGAAAATTTACATGAATACAACAAATAACTAACTTTTGTTGAGTTGTTTACTTCTATGCCAGTCGAAAGAGGGAAACCTGTGTTATACCCTCTCAGACTGATTTAGAACACTAAACTTACATGAAAGGATTATCCCATAAAACCATTTTTGTTAGGGCACATATTATTCTGGAAAATTTAATGTCAACTTTATAAATCCTTTCTTTGTTTTTTCAGGTGTTGTGTGTTCAACATGCACTCTTTATCATTTTCCAGTTCCGTAATTTCTCATACTATACTATATTTTAACTAGCAATCTTTGCTGAAGTATGAAATTTAATCATCACAATTGCCTGCCCAGTAACCCAAAAGTATTTGTAACATATTGATCATGCAAGATTGACAACTTGGGCATATTAGAGCTGTACAATAGTATTCAGTAAATTGCTGGACCAGTACTTACAGAATTCAAAAGTTTTGAAGCCATTGTCTGGACGGATTTAAGAGGGACAAGAGCATCTTCAGCTCCAGCAATAACCAAAATTGGTAAGTCTTCAACTGCTTTAAGCAGTGAATCAGCATAGTGCGACGAGAGAACTGTTTCATGTGATAGTTTCCCTATCTCATGAAGTGCTTCATCCCAACCTTCTATACATAATGGGGCCTGAATGCATACCACAGTGTTAGAAAGTGTAAATGAGAAAAAAGGAGGAAAAATAAAGGACAAAACACACAGGGTTCTCTACACAAAACTCAAATTTATCCACCAAAAACCTTAACTAAAGGAGGATATGATTGAAGTTGGGAGAACTATGATAACATAACATCTCCTAATAAGAATTGTTCACCTTATGGCCCTCCCTAAAAGAAACATCAGAATGATATTTCTTCATAATCATTTCATTCCAAAATATGATTGGCAAATTGAATGAAAAATGTTAATTCATTTGAATACTCCGGGTTATCAAACGTGTTCTTATTTGGCAAGGGGACATTCAGCCCAGCAAATGACTATTTCCAGTAACCTGTGCATGCAAGATACAGAAAGTGGAGGCTCAGTATTAACCCTTCAAATATCTTCTGCAAACAAGATGAGATACCTTGTAGAGGCTCAAGACTTCAGTTGTAAGCTTGGTAGCATCATACCATGCACGCCGATTAACTACTTGAGTAATTTCAGTTCGAAGTAGTGGACGAACCAAATGTTTTTTGCCAAGGGAAGTGCGCAGCAATATTCTAGCAAATCCGGGCACCACTTCTCTTGAAAGGCTAACACTCAACAATATGACACCTCTTATGTCAATCTGAATGATGAACACAAGAAAGCAATATAAAATTTAGTCATTTACATAAGAAGCCTAACAATTTAATATCTCTCTCCCACTAGATAATGAATTCAAAAAATTTTAATCTTGCATCACTAAATCATTACTCACTTTGCAAAGACATGCCATATCTTTGCACCTTGATCTCTTACTTCAGAGGCTGGTTCAGGGTTATAACATGGTGCTAAGATTACCCAAACATGAGATATTCACTTTAAAGGTTGAACAGAGAAAAAAGGTGTAATATCCTTAACAAGTCAAGGTAAAGTAGGTCTTTCGACCAGAAATGCAATGCATTTCCTTTTCTTCTCTTTGAAAGCAGTTTTATAGACTTTATAGCATTGGCAAAGCTTGCAAATTTGTGGGAAACCTGTTTAGAACAAATATCCAGCATACTACTAAAACATCGGGATGTAATCAACATTGTAATTGAGATCACTTTTCCATGAAATGTTTAAATTTGATATAAGCAATTCTTCCTGGAAAAAGAAAATAAATGAAAACTTTCATAAGTAATGTAGTGTGAATATAAATCAACTAACATTGGCAGAATTTCGCGATGACTGCAGCCTTTCTGCAGCCTTCAGAGCAAGCAGCCCCCCATCATCATGACCAACAAGTACGATGGAAGTAAACTTCATCTCTTGGCAGAAAGAAAGAAGCAAGTCAACCTGAAAAGAAAAACACAGAGAACCTAAAAGCTGAAATTGAGGTTTTGCAATGCAACTTGGGAAGGAACAGCAGAAGTTTCTAAGAGAAAGATCATATGCTATAAGACAATCAATAAGCCAGCTAGATAAAAAGAATAAGATAAGGACATACAGATCATGTAAAAAGAGGGTAACTTATGGATACGAAGAAAACAGCAAATGAACTTTGTCAAAAATAACAAGGACAAGAAAAAACGGAAGAAAGGAAAATCCTGAGTAGAACTCTAAGTGAACTCAAAGGATCAACTTATGTGTATACAAATTCTCTTGGACTTCTGCACTAATATTGCCTGGCCTATTAAAGAGGAATCAGCCAATCATTGCATTAAATAATAAGATAATAGATGTAGATAGAGAACATGAAATCAATTTTAAAGTTCAGGGTTGAGACATCACAAAATAGATTGACGAAAGTTGGATTCTGGATTATGTTTACTTCTCCTCCATTTAGTTGTGCTTTTTTATTGGAATGTATGAAAAATGTGTACCTGTAGTATGAAGAAATCAAATCATGTATGGAAGCATTTGTTCTTAGTTCAGCAAAATCCTAATCATTTTCAAGCTTTTTAGTTTCACTTTTCTCTTTATCCTACTCATTGTGTTTTCCATCATCGAAGCAGCCCCACCAGCAGCCAAGCAGAAAGCCAAAACCCAATTTTCCTGAATAAATCTTATATTAGAAAAGGAAAAGGCCATTACCTGAGTATCAAGCTTGTAGGGATTACGCAATTGGTTTTCCTGCCAATCCCTGCAGCGTGGCCTTGATGTCAATCCCCAACCAGGCCTGTCAAAGGCAGCAACAACACAACCATGCTGCCGAGACAGTACATCCATAACATTTCTCCATGAAAAGACACCACCACCAAAACCATGCACCAGAACAATACCAAACTGTCCATTTGCTTCCAAATCTTCTTCCAGCATTGGAGATCCCAATTTGCACATTCCATTGTTCTCACTGGCTCCATTTAGGCTCAGGATAGGCATATCTTCGGAGAGCACAGGAGATGTAGGAGAAGCATCCAAMAGAGGGGTACTAAGGGAGGAGGTATGGAATTGATTACTGAAGCTCCTGCGGAGGTTATATTGGTTTTCAGATAATACTTTTAGCGACGGGTTATCAAGAAAGGTGGTGGAGGATAAGGAACGAGAAGGTGAACCAGGGATCCTAAGCTTATAATGAAGGGTAAGCCCTTGGCATGACACGAATAAGCTATCAATGTCAGCAAGTAATGTAGGTGGAAGTTCCCCTTCATTACRGAATGATGGTCCAGGTTTTCGCCTCATTTCACTGTCACTTCGTGGTGTTCTCCCAGCAGAAGGAGTAGGTGATCGTGGAACTTTCTGATAACCAGAGAAGACAATTTTGCAAGAAAGAGCCTATCAAGCAAGTAGCCATCAGTCAGTATTTAACCGGATTCATAAACGTTAGGGGGGGGAAAAAAATCCAAGTGGTTGACCATCAGCTATTCGGACACGAAAAGGGTTCTAAATGCTGACAAATTCCTTGCGAAGCAAAATGGATGTTCATTTCAGCTCAACTTATCAATCACTACGACACACGCAAAAAAAAAAAAAAGGAAAGTAAAAGAATATATATTTAAAAAGGTAATTTGAAAAGAAAAAAGGTTACAGCCTGAAAGATTGTCCTCAGATATGGAAAATAATAAACAATTGCCATCAAGAGAAATTAYTGATACTGAATGGGGAATAGAGGCCTAGAGGCTTATAAAATTCCAATAAAGAAACTATTGTCAAACTTACAGCTTCCGAATCAACCCGGTGAAACAAGAGCTTTCTTCTGGCTCTGCAGCTATTCCTATAGGCAAGGACAGTGTGGCCAAGAGCAAAGACCACGGACGAGAGAAATAAGACGGGCATCCCCCATGACTTTTTTAAATGGAGCTTCCGTATTGCAAGAGAAGATGAAGCTTCAGCCTCTAGTTGTGAATTGAGAGTAAAAATGCAAGCCTTTACAGACAGCAGAAGAACTGAAACAATGGAGCACAGAGTGACAGTTCCAAGATATGGTCCGTGTGAAAGAGCTGGCCCATCACAAAATAAATACACACCTGTTTCCATAAATCATATGAAATTCAGAATAGCATTTGAAGCCTCAAAAATTGAAGAAAGCACAGTAGAAACCATTTTATTTGTATTCCACCCTAGCAGCCTGATGAACTACAAACGAAATGAAGATTAGCGAATCTAGATTCGAAACAACACTTGTTAACCATCTGAACTGTACCAAAACATAGAATTAGTTGAGTCAGGTCATGTAATTTTTTAAAATTATTAATTAAGAAACAACTTCTTAGTGATTGTTCGTTTCTTCTCTCTGAGGAATAAAATGAAACATTCCAAAGATTGAACCTGACATGAATATAAGAAATACATCAGGTACTCTCTCAAGTAAAAAAAGCTCATAGTTCCTTGAAAGAGATGCCAGAAAATGCAAACGAGGAAAAAGAAAATTAGACCTGCGGACAGACATTGCTGAGTAATAAGGTCAGGCATAAAACGCGGAAAAGATGCAAAATGCAATGGCGATCCAAGCGACATGCTTGAATTGAAACAGAGTAACAAATCGAACAATTGAGTTATTATACGAAACAGAAAAGAGAGAATTGCAATTGGCATTACAGGTAATGATGAAGGATCTGACAATGGAGACCAGAGGAATGTCCATTAATGAACTCTTGAAAGCATATCTCTGCAAATGCTCTCTAAAACTGTGACACCTGACGCAGGCAAAGCTCTGCACTAATATGCAAGGCACCAGCACGTCCCCTATTGCCACCAGCACAGCCGCCGATTGCACCACAAGCGACGCAACCATTGCAACCATAAAATACACAGTCCTCAACGTCCTCCGTACCTTCTCCGCTCCACCCTTCCCCCCTGACCACCCCATTCCCTTCCTCCTCCCTTAGTAACAGCAGTTTCGTCTTTTTCTTCTCTTTTCCAAAACACTATTTCTTTCCTCTTTCTCTTCTCTCGACTTCAAAATTCCTCCAATTATTTGACTTTCCGTCTCAAGACGTTGATTGAATTGTCTTGCGGCGTGATATTCAAGTGGGACCAAGAGAGGAGAGAGATCGGTTATAAAACGAAATCCCATTTATCATCACAATACTCTTTTAGTAGCAATTAACYGAGAGCCGCTGGAGACGGCGGCGCAGAGCCGCCGCGACGACGGAAAACTTCGTTCTCTGGCTAGAATGAATGCATATTCATCTTTTATTCCTTCCTTATACAATTTTACTATATGTCTTTTCGCAACTCCAGTCTCCCCTCTCCTCAATCTAGTTATTAATCCACAAACAGACTCTTGATTCTTCCCTCTTTGCAGATTCTCGGTGTCTCTCTCTCTCTCTCTCTCTCTCTCTCTCTCTGTGCGAGGGTGGTGGATGTGAGAAGAAGTGTACGTTTGAGAGGTAGTGGTGGGTGCTTGGCTTTTTTCTTTTTCTTTTTTTTTTTTTCCCCAAATGTGGTACTTCGGTTTCATCGTTGTCAAAAAGGAATTTTTCTAGAAAAATAAATAATAAATAATTTAGGAAAAAGGGCAAAAGGCAATTATGAGGATTAATTAGAAATTTTTTTGTTAATTAATGAGGTTTAATGAAAGTGCAGTTTGATTTGGATTCTTCGCTAGCGTGGACCTTTGGCATTACCTGGCCGCTCTATATGATAGGATAAATATTGACTGTGCTACCCCTCTCTTGACATGGGTATCTTTTTGTGTATCCCGAAGTTGTCAAAGTTTGCCTGCAACTTTTGTTTGTGTCCCTATCAAAAAGTTAAGTTGATATTAATTATGATACCATATATATAATTGACATAACAAATAATATTTAAGAAGGATTGTACTATAATAAATAATTTTAATTGTCTCAAACCATCCGCTTATTGAGAAAAAATAATTTTTTTATATTTACTTCTCTTTTTTTATATTATAACAATAAAAAAATTATCAAAATATAATTAAATTTACTTAATAAGTTAAATTTACATTTCATTGGAGCCCGAACAAATATTATCAATACATGCATGCATATCTTTGTACATTTTTTTTGAGAAGCCATTTATTAAGATTTCGAATGATTTACTAGTTTATCTTTTGGGCAATCTGTAACATGTTTATGTATTATTAAATGAATACAAGAATAAAAATTCATATTAGTTAATTAAATATTGACATGTCATATTACTATTATTAAAATATCAATAGTGTTTCATTTATTTCAAATTAATTATCATTTTAAACAAAATTAATCATATTAAAAAAATCTAACTTCTTATAAACTTTTAAAATAGGATGACTTCCATGGTTTTATTTTAATTTTTTATTAATATTTAATATTTTGACTAATGCAATATCTAATACATTTGGATAATTAAATAAGATCAATTAATTAAGAATAAAGTATGAAAGAAGATATTTAGTATATTTTTAATTTTCCAAAATAACAAAAAAATTTAAAATAAAAAATTATTTGAAATATCATTTATTTTGAAAACAAGTGATATTTGAAAAATAATTTTATATGTGAAGGGAAAAATATAAGTGGGTTCCAAACTCGAAGTACTTGAAAGTCAAAAGCGTGCTTAGCCAAGTCAAAATGTAGAAGAATGTGAGGGTAATAAAGGAATAAAAAAATGACAATACGATGGGTAACATGGGCGGCAATGCAAATTTAATGTGAAGAGCTCGAAGCTAGCGSCGCCCGAGAACGTGACCGTTACATTTATTCGTCCAATGCCGTATGGGTCGAGAATACTTCGTCTGGGTCCGGGTCCGAGTCCGGCTCGACACAGAGAGAGAGAGAGATAGATGGAAGGTTCAGTGGACCAGGGGAGATGAAGATCGTGGTCGGGACCAGAAACCTAAAATAATTTATCATGCTGGGTCAAGTCTGTCGTGGGTCCCGCAGTCATCCAGCCTGTACTATATTCTTGCCACGTGTAAAAACTGTACAACCTGTCTCCTTGCATTGCTGGGATAAACCCAAAAAAAAAAAAAAAATTCAATTGTAAAGAATTTCCCCTGCCGATTGGTACGGCCGTAACGGTCGCCTTTGTTAAAGATGGTGATTGGTGATGGTGGCAGAATGGGCAATTGCAGTGCACAGCAAAACAAACGGCAAAAGGCGCGCCTRTGAATGCAAAGCTTTTCTGTTCACTTTCCTCTTTCCTCCTTTTAAGATATCCACCTAGATATAGAATAAAAATAGTTGAGATTTTAAAAAATTCAAATTTTTTTTTTTGAATCGTAAAAGAATCATTGTTAATTGGGACAATAAAGAGTAAATAAAATACGAAGTTAAATTATATTTATATAAATAAATAATATTAAGAGAGTTTTATTTCCTTGATGGATCTTTCTCAACTCAACTCAGGGTAATCAAAATCATCTTCTAGCTATCAAGTAGTTCAAACAAAAAAAAWAATAATTTTTAAATTTTTTTTACACCAATTGATTCGTATCAACTTATTGATGAGCTAAAGTAAGAATCCATGTTGAACCTCTGCTTATGATGTAATATTGAAAGAATTCCGAATCATGATATCTTCCGTCTAAAAATTAAACTGTTAACACAATTCAAATGAATTCTAGCATGTGAAAGGAAAAAAACAAATTTCCTACATATAATTGAGCTTTCCATTGATTGACTAGTAAATGGCATTTCTTTGTCAAAATCCCACTAATAGTCAAAATTCATTGTGCATCTTAATTCTTTGACCACTCACTTTGTGAAAATCAGTAATTTCTTTGTCTAAATCAATAATCCTATGAACAAACAAAAGCTATACAAGGAAGAGATAAGGGTTAGATTTCTATATGTAACTCAACCATTACAACATTTGCTTTTGGAGCTTTGCACAATAACGTGTATGAGATCATTTTGGTGCAATCCTTACCATATTTTGGTAATAACGATCGAAGAAAAAGAAACTCATAATGCACCTGAATCAAACAAATATATAATTGTAAAAATTTAACGAAATAAGTTATGTCTATGAAAAATTCAAACGCAATTTTCTTTACTATTTTAAATATATTTTCAAATTTCAATTTACGGAAACACGACGCAAATATTTTGAAGAAAAAAATAATATGAAAATTTATCCTCAAAGTYATTTTTTGCATTAAACAATCGATTTCAATATCGTTCGATAGTAAATAATTTTTTAGTAAAATTTTTAAAATAATAAAATAATATAAAAATGGACATTTAAAATAAGAAATACGACAGGAATATTTCCTCGTAAGATGGGATTCATTTGTCACATTGGGTTCGGATAACAGAAAAGTGGGCCAGCCCGATTAAGAAATTTGACTGTGGAGGGAACCGAATAGAAATTCAAAATTGAGTGCAGTCTATTCATCCATATAATCTCCAACCAACAACCATGATAGGGACTTCACGAGAGAATTAGAATCTCGAAAAAGAAAGAGAAAATTGGAATATTGGATTTGACCCATTTCTGAAATTAATATCCGAGGTCTGATTCTATTAACTCATTTTGCTTGTCCTTTCCACAACGTGGCTATCACAATTCTCTCTCATATGATTACTATGGTCCTCGTCATTTTGATTTTTGAATGAGCTTGCATCTACTTTCCATGCATCTTTTTCTTGAGAAGAGAAAATAAGATCGTACGAAGTAATTTTGAGATTATCGTAAAATACAGATTACTTATTTGAATGAGAATTTCAATAATCGATTAATCTAAAAGACATTCGTCCAATTTTGTATCCGATGCAACATTTCTTGATCTAAATGGATGTAGATTACTTCAATTTGTCATCATACTCAAGAAGAAAAGAAATTTTATCATTCACCAACTTATTTTTCATCGAGTTGATTGTGAACTTTTTAATACATTTTCTTGTTATATTTTTTTATTACATTAATCAAAATACGATATATATATACAGGGGCAAGACGAGCATGACATTTTGAGTCTTGAAATGTTGAAGTTACTTTTTTTGTGCGAATGAAGCAAGTATTCTAAAAAAATATATTAATTTAGAAATATTTCGAGTTTAATGCTTTGGGCCAGCTAGTTAAGAAGAAGAAAAGAAACAATGCTTGGGGAAAAAATCTGAATGGTTTCGAGTGCATACTTGGGGGCCTAAGAAGGATTGGAGCCTAATATGGACTCAGGTTTAGGCCTATTAGTTTTGGATAATTGGGACCTAATGTGGACTCAGGTTTTCCTCATTGGGTGGGCTTTTCCAAATGCAACATAGACTTGTTGACCAAACTAAGAGAGAAAATTCAATGAAGGAAATATGACGAAGTCAACAAAGGCGAGAAAGGCAATTACCTCATCAAAGAAAATCACTCTTAAACTTACTTCTGACCATCCATCCAATATAATCACAATTAGATCGGTTTTTAACTAGTTGGGATGTGAGTTTTGGTGTTATTTCATTCACCTTCATCGATTCAAATTGGAATTAATATCGATTATGCATATTTAAACATAACTTTCATTTTATAATTTTAAGTTATGATCATTACTGGTTCAACTCGTAAGATATTAATATATATATTATTAATCACATATAAATTAACAACATATACATGCTGATTATGATTTAAAAGTCAAGTTCTGCAAAGCTCATAACCTCGAATCATGAGCTTTCACTCCATAGTTAACACCTTGAGCAGGACGAATGGCCTGCAAGCCCACCATTTTTGATCCAACTACTCCGTGGACAAATGGACATCACCATCATTCCTAGGGAACTATGGAAGCATACAGTGGCCCTGTAATGGTGGATGGTGGACCCCWCRTAAAGTCAGTCCACCAACCCCTCCAACCCCCTCTTTCTTCTCCTTCCTCAGGAGAATCCCTTTCAGGGTTGGTGAAAACCGCTCCCTTCTTTTACTTTTATTTTGTTGGGTTCTTGATAGAGTATGAACTGTGCATTAGATCAAGAACCAGATATATAAATGGCAATACCATCCTAATTTGACACCTTCTCCTCACCTGTCATTTCTTTTGTTGAAACCGCCTCTACCGTCTCCGGCCACCGTCCAAAGATGCCATCAGAAGAACCGCCGCAGGCGCAGGCTGCACCAGTAAACTTCTGGGGTGCTACACCGGAGGAAGAGTACTATGCCTCTCAAGGAGTTCGCAACAAGAAGTCATACTATGACACACCTAATGGAAAACTCTTCACGCAATCATTTCTTCCGCTAGACCCTCAAGAACCCATCAAGGGGACGGTGTATATGACCCACGGGTATGGTTCAGACACCGGTTGGCTCTTTCAAAAGATATGCATCAGCTATGCCACGTGGGGCTATGCTGTCTTCGCCGCCGACCTCCATGGTCACGGCCGATCAGATGGCATCCGTTGCTACCTCGGGGACATGAATAAGATTGCCGCCACATCTTTATACTTCTTCAAGAGCGTGAGAAATAGTGATGAATACAAGCATTTGCCGGCGTTCTTGTTCGGAGAGTCAATGGGTGGACTTGCTACCCTGCTCATGTACTTCCAATCGGAGCCCGATACCTGGACTGGACTGATCTTCTCAGCTCCACTTTTTGTAATTCCCGAACCTATGAAGCCATCCAGGGTACTGATTTTTCTCCAGCACTACTATTTCAGAGAACATGTTTTACTTTTCTCTTCAATTTCCCTGCATCCTATCACTTTTCTAAAACATTTTTCACCTTCGTTGGCGAAACCAAGTTTGGGATAAAGTTGTTCGGTTTCCTTTTTGGTTTTTCAGATCAATTCATTTACTTCCACTGTTAATTTTGCATCTTTATGGTTTCATTCTGTAATTCTTGAAAATGATGAGTTTTTTGTTTTTGGATGAAGGTGCGGCTATTCATGTATGGGCTGTTATTTGGGCTGGCAGATACATGGGCAGCGATGCCAGACAACAAAATGGTGGGTAAAGCCATCAAAGACCCTGAGAAATTGAAGATCATTGCCAGCAATCCAAGAAGGTACACTGGTCCTCCCAGGGTAGGAACCATGAGGGAGCTGCTAAGGCAGACTGACTATGTTCAAAACAATTTTGACAAAGTCACGGTGCCATTTTTAACAGTCCACGGGACATCAGACGGTGTCACTTGTCCGACAGGATCGAAAATGTTGTACGAGAAAGCAAGCAGCTCAGACAAGACTTTAAAGTTATATGATGGAATGTATCATTCCTTAATACAAGGAGAGCCTGATGAGAATGCCAATCTTGTTTTAGCTGATATGAGGGCTTGGATTGATGAGAGAGCTGAGAAATATGGTCCAAAATCTGTATGATAATAGACCATCACAAGAATCTCCATTACCTGTGTTGTTTTATGGGGCTATATTTCCAATTGGATTCAGTAACTATCCAGGGAAGAAAATTGTATTGAATTATTGAAATGTCGTTAAAGATACATACCTGATACACGATTTGGAATAAGGAGAAATTGAAACATATTCCAGTGCCAACCTTACCTCCTAGACACACTTGTGTGCATATTATGATTTTAAATTTTTTAATAAACGTCTTATACTATATCAAATTAGAGTACGATTTACATTTATGTATGTACAAGGAGTACAGATATTAAATGAGCATGGATAAATTGTAGTTAGGCAGATATGCATCAGTATAAAAAAATTGTTCGATCTTCTGTCGATGGCAAAAAGGTCTCGTCAATATAAGAAAACAAAGAAAGAAAACGGAGCCACTGATTGGAAGCGACGGAATGTCAACTTCATTCACCAACTCCTGATATAACCAGTCCGGAGAAGAATCACAAAGGTTTCTTTGAAATGTAACCATGGCTAAACGGGTGAAGCAGAAGTTCGAAGAAGCAGGATTGTTAAGGCCCTTTTATTGGTTGCCGTTCTAGATATAGTAACAAAAGAAGGCAAGCAAATAGTATTTAACAGGGCATACATATATTCGTCGTGGACAGCCGAATAAGGGTCCTAAAGTGATATGAGCTGTTTAGGAGGGCTGAAAAATAAGGGCATCACGTCTTAATTGGATCATCTATAGTACTTATTAATATTCCTACTGGGCATCGAAAAGTTGGTAAGAGTTGAATTGCTGAAAATGTGTCCGTTCGTTTGGGCAATGGTTAGGTCTAAGAAAGAGTTGTGCCCAACATTTTTCCTATCCAAAGTTTAGCAACAGTTCTGTGGCATCCATTATGAATGATGACCCTCCATTTTTTGGCTAGGTCTCCTTTTTGTAATGCTGAGGGGCACGACTCCACTTTCCAAGACTGGAATTTTTGGGGTTTCATTTCATTGTCTCCATGAATAGTACATCCACTAAAAACTCGTACCCTTCTAGACAATGTAACATGCCATAAATATTTCGTTTCTTTTCTATGGAACAGATTACCAATAGTAAAAGCGTCTGCAGACTGCACCGCAAGCAGAAACTTTTACCCAGGTTTAGCCCGAACAATTGAGGGCTTGCTCCCAATCTAATCCTTGAAAGCTAATTCAGGACTAAAAATCCGCAGGTTCCCATTCTTATTAGTAACCTTCATTTGAATCTACAAAGACCTGTTCACAGACACAAGATAAACTTCTCAGTCTCATCAACCTGTACATGGTTGCTGAGACGTAGAAACTGTAAACAGATTGCAGCACATATACTCTCTTTAACAAGTGGTTCTAATCCAGCTCCTAGTTAGGTAGTCAAGAATTTCTCTCGGGCTTTCCCTTGGATGCAGAATGGTTGAAGCTCAGACATTGAAAATCTGGTCCTGCAGCAGCGAACAGCTTCACTGAAGGCTGAATAAGTTTTGGCTTCAGCCTCTCCATCATAATAAGCATATCATATAATTGTCGGATAAGACTAAGAAACCAAGACCAAATACATCCTTTTATATAGGCTTGAACGTTCAGACATCTTGAAGTCATTCAAGCACTTACAGTAGTCTTATTTTTCCCGATCTGTTACATGAACTAGAAACTCAAATTCAATGCGACTAATTACAGAAGAATTCCACATAAGAACAGAGATAAAGACAATTTTCTAACTACTGTTTGATGACGTGACAGTAGCAAATATATTAAATGTCTTTCAGTTAATGGATAAAAGAAGAAAGACAAAAAAATGAGAAATGATACAAACATCTTATGCCATATATTGGAGATTATAAGGACTCATGCTGTCTTTGATGGCCATGTCGCCTGTGCTGACATGATGATTCCCACAATCACACCAAACAGCCCAAGAGCGCTACCAAAAATCTCAATCACAAGGATCTTAACAAAAAGTGAGGAGTTTTGAGCATCAGATAAGGCACAGCTGCTTCCAATTATTCCCACACATAACCTTTGTCAAACACACCAATCAAGAACAAGAAAAGAATCAGGATGCATCCCAATAAATTTCATAGATTCAAGGTCATGAAAAAGGAGCGTTCCCATTCTGAACAGAAAAGACAAGCTTACCCACAAACAAGATTTGCAAAGCCGACGATTATGCCTGAAGCAAAGATGGAGTAACCTGCTCTAAGGGATTCAGCGGCATAGATCTGCGAGGAAGGCACACTCTCTAGCTTTGTCTGGAGGATGATAGCCACGATAACCCCATATATAGCCACAGCCTCACAGAATATTACACTGAAAAGAAAACAAAAAGTTATAGGAGCTTGAAGCAGCAGAATAACTCATTCTTGAATACCAAAATGCAGAGGCAATTGAAACATCCATGAACAATTTAATTTGAATAACGAGAAAAAGAACTGATTTAATGAGATCTATACTGCTCAATGAATGACCCAAGAATAATTCATTCCACAAATATAAGAAGCAACCGATTACCAACCATATAGTGAGCAGGTTTCAAAATAAAAATAATCTTCAATACCTCCAAAACGATATAATAAGCAGTATGATTGCAGGTCAAGATAGGGCTAATAGTGTAGTTTACCTTTTCACATGTCTATTAACCACAAAATTGAACAATGCAGAATATAGAGAAATCCTCAAGAATACGAAGCTTTTTTTGAAGTAAATTAGTGTTTTGCTTGACTTGAGACATATACTCTCCAAGATATTTAAGAGTGGTATTTATATCAAGACCTACTGTTTGGGAAGCAGTTCATCCAAAGTACTGTCCCAATCTAAAGGAATTTCAAAATGATTGCCAAAAGCACATCAATCGTGGTGCAACTAGATGTCATTAATCTGGTTTAAAAAGTTATTCAAGTTGGAATTAACTTTGTCTTTGCTTTTATTAGCTACTGTAAAACAACATGTTTTCCAAGTAAGTATAGGTTTAAGTGATTTTACCATGCTTATGTATGTTCCTACAGCATCCAGATTGGTTTTGTTTAATTGTATAATCATAGACAAACTAGGCATCAACTGCTTACAAGCCAAATGCTAATTATAGATCCTCCTAGTATACAAAAGACAAGATCTGGTACGAGGATCTCCCCCCATGATTTAGTGAAGTCATTTGCTATGATATCTAACCTGGCCAAAACACACAGGTTAAACCAGATGAGAACAAGAGACGTGGTCAACCCAGTTTTTTCCCAGCAAGTACAGTGAATCTGCCTAAAGGCTCTTACTCAAGCTGATGATTTTGAGAAAAAGTGAATAAGAAAAATCTCGTGCAAAGAGCATGAAATGAAGATTGACCCCTGGCAACCTATCCACAAAGATCATAACAGAGACACTACAGAGATAGAGAGCCATGGGGTAATAGAAGTCATACATGTACATGCATTTGAGTGATGAACTAGTTTCACTAAATTGTGCCATATCGTCCGCCAGAAAAGAAGTCATATCACTCACCTCTCACCCATTCCACCACCCCCTCCCAAGAGGAACCAGAAGAAAGCAAAAAGAAGCAGCAACACAACCATGTGGTACATTATGTCCATGAAGAATATGTGACTAGGAAAATTCTTAATGTCTGAAAAAGAAGAGGTTTCTGTGTCATACAAATAATACACAAAATGAGAATCACAATCATATACACTATCAAGGACTGCAAATGAAAATATCTAAAGATGTCCAGGATAGTGGCCCTCCATCAAGAGAAAAACAACATGAATAATACCTACAGAGTCAGGCTGCTATCAAGATGGAAAGGAAAGGCATGATATAAGCTGAGCATTGACCATCTATATTTATTGTTCTCATTCAGACGAGAGGAAAGAAATGTTGATCATGATCACTTGTAATGGATTTTGACCAATTACATGAGTTGCATCCATCAAACTCGTATACCAATCTATTGTTCTCTAACTTACAGAAAAACCAATTATTTACTAGTCAGTTGCGGATTCGACTCCCTTTCTTTAAAGAGGCAATCAATACACAATCCTACAAGAATCTCTAACTGGAAAATCAGAGTCAACTCATAAAAAGAGAGGATTCGTGCAAACCATTGTCCGAAGTAAGAGGTAAGTGCTTCTACGAACACTTAGGCAACTTGCATTGTTCCACTGCAGAAGAGATTCAGCTAAGGAAAGAAGAACACTGATCATGTCTTGTACTTAATATTTTGAATATCGCCAATGGTACACTAATTTCGAGGTTTATGGATATTTCTTATAACAACAACTAATTCTAATCTACTACAGAACAAACAAAGAAATAAATCATTGGAAAAACAATTCCAGAAACATCAAATTACATCCTTTCAAAAGCCAAGCAAAAGACAATTACTTTTCAATTCAATAATTGGTGAACTGCAGAATACCTGATGAGATTCTTGGATGTTATACGGGGAGCTTTAATTGCAGCACCAATTAAACTACTCCCAGTAATGTATATTCCCCTAATATCGATGCCAAAAAGAAGGTAAGTAATCAATACTGCAAGCAATTAAAAGCATCTAAGTTCCTATCTCCATATTACATCGAAACCCTATGGAAGACTGAAGAGATAGGATACACAAAGTAAAAGATGTCTACCAAGCAGCACCGAGAACCGAAACTCCGATGGCGATGGCGATTCCGATGGCAGCAAAGGTATAGGGAGAGATCTGAACCAACGCTCGCGACCACGAGCTCGATGAAGTCACCATGGTTACAAAGTTTCAAGCAAATCTGATTCAGAAATCAGGAGATTTGTTCAGCACGGATTAAAGAAGGGATGAAACAAGTCGATGATTAGATGTCCTGATTTGACATTTCATTACTCCCTCCCGTTTTGGGCTAAGACGGAAATTCAATTTCATACTAGTACTATTATTTATACTGGGCTCGGCCTAAAATCCAAACAGGTTTCAAGTTCCTAGGCCATAACAAAGTGATTGGATCGGTCAACACATCCGAAAGCCCAATTATCTATATCGAACAATCTCTCCTCAGTCCAAGTCCCCAATCAAGCCTTAGTCAAGCAGTGGTCCGAAAGTCGAGGTTCAATTTATGCCATATGAATTGTTAGATATCTCTATGCGTATTTTTTGAATTAAATGTCTGAGCACTTATATAAAAAAATAAAAATAAAAAAAGCTCCCCTCCGATTCCTTCTCCTCCGATGGGATGTTGGACAAGATTTGATCCTAGGGTATTAAAAAGAACTTGAGGATGTTGAGAGACGTCATATCGAGCCACCTCATTGAAAGTGAAATAATTAAAATGTGACTGAATTTCCTAGAGAGCCTATATATGGGTTTGACCCGTATCTAGAGAATATGAGATGTGAATTGGACRTGTAAGGAATGAGAGCCCACCATATYTTTGGACCGGCATTRATATACTWCTTGGGTCCAACGTTAAAAATTGTAGTAGTAGCCTCTAAGCAAAGGGCATGGAAGGAAATGACGTGTCGGAATTTAACTGCAAATTTTGTCCGGATATCGTGGAGATCACATGTCAGAAGAAACGGGCCCTTTTCTCCCGAGCCCAAAGGAAGGTGATATTTTCTCCCAAAAGCCCTTACTTTTTTGTGCCACGTGGGCGAGGTATTACCGTCCGTCTGAAGGGACCACTAGTCTCTTTGCTCGTGTCCCTTGCGCGACTTGCTTAATTTATTGGGTGTAAGGAATATGTTATGAGAATATGTGCACCCACTACTCCTCCCTCGGTCATCAAATTTTTGGACGCTGACTTGCGGTGTCTTGGATTGGTCAGGTAGTAATCATTTTCTTTTAGCCAACTCGCAATTTTTATTTTTATTAATTAATTTTGATTGGATTTAATATTGTGTTTATATGAGTCAGATTCTTATTGGAAGAAACATTCAATTTAAAATTCTTTTAGTATGATCGAACGTGAAAATTTTTTAATTTAATAATATGCTTATTAATTATCACAAATTACTTAATTATGTAATAATCATTTCATACTAGTAAAAATTGACAAACAACTAATTGAATAGTTAATTTTACAAAAATATTTAAGTAAATTTAATTTTGTATTTTAAAATGTAATATTATTTTAAAATGTAATATTTAATATATGGTTTTATTTTAAATGTAATAGTTTATGAAGTTCAAGTCTAGTTAGATATTTATTTTATGTTAGAGGAGAGGTCTCAAATGTCATTTGCTAAATTTTCAAATGGATATTTGCGATGCATATTACTTTTGGCATTTTTTGTTGTAGAATGCACGTTCTGAGTAAGAACATAAATCAGAATAGTACACGTCCAGGTGAGTTGGATTTGGCTAGAAAGAATCTCTCATCTTATGTATTGATTAAGAGGAAAGAACTTCTCTTAGTTAGAGCATACGGTGTTAATATTAAATAATTTTCAATAATGATAATTAATATATAAGAAGGTTTAATTCATATCAGATTAATATTTAAGGAAAAAAGTGAAATTCATAAATTAATTTTAATACATAATATTAATGTCATTTGATTTGCTTACGTTATATTTATTTTTTTAAATAACATAATAAAAATAATATTTAAACTCAAAGTTATTAACTAATAATATGAAAATAATTTTTAAAATCAATAATTATTCTTAARTATTGAGTTCATGATAAAAGGCTTTCTTTTTAATCAATATGTATAAGAGGATGGGAACTTTTTTTTTTRTTGAAAAAAACAATATAAAATGAATAATTTACTTTTTAATTAATAAATATGTGAGAGTCACATATACTGAATTATCGAAATTCATCATTTGGTTATAAAAATAATGACACTGGAACTATTAAAAAACATAAATAAATAAAATATAAATTAAGAAACATTTATCAAGAATTAATAATAGTATAAATAATTTATTTTCCCTTTTCGATACTTTCTTTTACTATCAAAACTTGACYAAAAGGGCTGAATTACCCAATGATTCTGCCGTCGTCTATTTCGTAAAGTTGCTGAAAAGGAAAAAAGCGGTCCTGTGGGACCCCGGAGTGGCAAAATACATTAAATAAAGCTCGGAGACGACCAGGTCCATGATACTAGTGACTGTGTCATATCATTTTATCATTTCTTTTGGTACTTGCGAGCTAGGGAAACATGRATATATAGAATAGGACAATGCGTGATCCGCACTAATTATATTTTTTTTTTCTTCATCTAATTAATTATAAATCAAGTATGAAATTTTATGTCTCATTTTAAATCACTCATACTTTTACTTTATAAAATTAATTCGAGCTTGACTCTTAAGTATATTCGTAAAATTTGATCCTTATTCAGAAAAAAAGATTTAGCTCAATTAGAGACATCGTATTGATTTAATAATTTATTTATTAATTATCCTAAACTATTGTATTATTAATAAGAATTAATAGTCAAGAACGATTCAAATACTTGATTGTTTTGTTATTATCTCAAATGCATAAATGACTTTTACATTCTCTTATAGTTTGGATATTCCAAATTCGGATGTCTTAAATTCGTAAATGGGTTGCACTAAGTTGTTGGGTTTTTTTTTTTTGAAGAAATTTATTTTAAAAATTAATATACAAATATCATTTTCAGTAGCAGCAATCAGCAAAAGCTTGTCCGTTAATTCATAATTACACTCCTAATTATAATGACAAAAGAAGTCATTATCCTAAGAATAAAATAAGCTTAGTATTTAATTAATTTTCCACTATGAGTGACTGCTTTCTAACATGGGCCTAAGTACTTAATTAGTTTCTTTATTTGTATGATTGGATATATACATGTATGAACAAAGCATACCCTTGACTTTAAGAGACAGCAATTTAGGTTATATTTTAGGTCTATTCCAATTTAACTTTTTATAGAGGTACCAAAGTAATCTTAGAAGATGTTTCTCAATAAAGATCATTTAAGTTGTATTTTTATGAGTTTACAAAATTACCCAAAAAGTTCAGAAAAAGTTTTCTTTCWGAGTTTTAAAATAAAAAATTGAACAATGTTATTTAACCAATCAAAAGATTCTTCACATTAATTAATAATTTGGAGCGATTGGTAAGCGAGCCGCTAACCAAAGCAAGGTCCCGAATTGAATCCTTATTTGCTGGTATTACATTGAAAAAATCATTTCTTCAAATAAGAATTGGACTTTATGGCTCAACTATCTCAATTTGTTAGATTACTCTATAAATTATTTCAATTATACGTAATTGGAGCGTATAATTCAATACAATGAGGACTTCCAAATCTTCCGACTTAAGCTGTATTTGGATTAACTTATTGACCATTTATTTTACACTTTGAACCAATTTCACAAAAGATTCAAATTGTAATCCAAATACGACCTTAAAATGATTATTTGCCATGTGAACCACGAAGCTGGTAAGGAACGTAGGATGCAAATTGCAAAAGTGGCTCTCCCTTTCAAAYTAAGTGCTCAATTTGGTCTCTGTTTTTCCTTCTGAACTACAATTCGGTCTCTGTTGGTAGGCAGAAATGAGTTGTATCTCCTGGAAAGGGACCCAATTCGTGCACCAAAACGAGGAAAATTCCTTTAAAAAGAAACCAAAAATYAATTTAAAAAACAATTTAGCAGTACAACTTATAAACATAATAAAATATTTCAAACGTGATATAATTCAAAAACTACACATTTGTCTCACTCAAAGTGATCAATCATGCCTAATCAAGATATTTTCTAATACATTTTGTATTAGATAATTTAATATATTCGTCAGAACATGATAATATTTGTTTTAATATATTTTTAATTAGAAATTAATATTTATATATATTTAATTCTTTCAATACTTTTTTTATTTTAAGAAAGTTAAATACGTATATATATTATATTTTAATAGAAATCAAATAAAAGGTTGATAAAATAAATTATGTGTAATAAGGAGCGAACAAAGCAGATCACGTGGAATAAGAAATATATTAAAATATTTGGGATAATATATTATTTTTCATTTTAGTCATTTAACTTAATTGAGAAAACAGTTTGAATAGTATTTAAAATGAATTTTAAGAAATCTAATATAACTTAGTGAAATTCAAACTCGTGAGAAATCATACGGTTATTAAATAAAATGATGAAATAATGACAACTCAATCAGATAAGAATTTCAAATTCATTTCTCTTCCATTTTTAATATTTTCTAGATTTATTATATGGGAGAAATAGAGAAAATATCTCGAGGGTATTTCTGTTTAACTCACAGGATTCTCTTTCGTTGTCAGTTTAGATCCGCATGAGAGCCCTTTACGGATGCCTCGGAGTCCCACCCGGTCTTCCCGTGTTGCTTTCTTCTTCAATAGTCGCTGCTGCATCTTGTCTATTCTCTATAGTTTTTGCCCAGAAGCCTAAAATCCCCATTTTTTCAATAAAATATAATGGATTTTACTGCCAAGTCCCAAGTTGAAAGAGTTGTTTAATGTGCTGATGGAAGGTTTAGAAAACCATTAAATCATTTCTTTATAGGTACTAACAAGAAGATTTCTCTTAGCTTTCTGGGTTCTTATTTCCGCAGTAAAAGAGTAAAGAAAAAGATGTTAACTTGGTAGGGGATCATTGCTTTTCTCGTTGATATTTAAAGATATTTTATCTGTATCTTGAAAGCTTCTTCCTCAGACCCCCTAGCTTCTTCCCCGAAACCTTATCCCTCTCTTCTCCCACTCTTTTCTCATGCCCTCCTCTTAAAGGTTGAATTTGGGTTCTTCCTCTTAAAAGGAATAGAAAGAGAGAAAGAGCGAGAGACGGTGAAAAAATGCAAGCTGTTCTTCAAACAAAGGGGCTTCTCTCCCTACCATCAAACCCCAAAACCAGAGCTTTTCTCAATTCGCCACAGCAGGGTCTAAGACAAAGATTCAATCCCTTAAATCCTTCAAAACCCAAGACCTTTAGTGGGTTCTCTTTAAATTCTAATGGGTTCCAAAAATTTCAAGGCTTTGCTACCAAGCCTAATTTAGTTAGCCAAAAGAATAGAACTTTTCATATRTGCAGGGCTGAGGCGGCAGCAGCAGCAGCTGATGGGCAGCCACTTTTGGGACAAACGGAGTCACCCAAGTTTCTGGGCATTGAGATTGCTACCCTTAAGAAGATTGTACCGCTTGGGTTGATGTTTTTCTGTATTCTCTTCAATTATACAATTCTTAGGGACACCAAAGATGTTTTGGTGGTGACGGCCAAAGGGTCAAGTGCTGAGATTATTCCTTTCTTGAAAACCTGGGTGAATTTGCCCATGGCCATTGGGTTCATGCTGCTGTATACAAAATTGGCTAATGTGTTGTCTAAGGAGGCTCTTTTCTATACGACAATCGTCCCCTTTATCGCATTTTTTGGGGCGTTTGGGTTTGTTTTGTATCCTATGAGCAATTATTTTCACCCTACAGCCCTTGCGGATAAGCTTCTTACCGCGCTTGGACCAAGGTTCCTCGGGCCAATTGCTATTTTGAGGATCTGGAGTTTCTGCTTGTTCTATGTCATGGCAGAGCTTTGGGGAAGTGTGGTGATTTCGGTGCTGTTTTGGGGGTTTGCTAATCAGGTAATGGTCGTAACTTGCTGTATATGTGCATATATTCTTAAATTTCTATCTGCTGAACTATTTTTAGAAAGAGATTCTTGTTCCTGCTGATAACAGAATTTGGTGGTTTTTTTTTATTAGGTTGTTGTTTGTTTTCCTTTCTGTACATTGAACTGTTCTGTACATTGAATGAAGTCTAAATCACTTGAAGTTATTGGTTGGTCTTGTAGGAAAAAATCTTAACAGAGAATTGCAGAAGTTTGATTATTCATCAGGCTTATTTGTCAATATTTTGAATGGATATCTCTTATTATTTTATTTTTCGTTTGTAGAGGTTCACTTCAAATTCCAGGTCCCATTTCTAACTGGTTAGGAGCTCCCGCTTTCTCATTAATTCATTTGCATCTTCACTTTATGATGTTCTGTGCACAGCTAGGTGGCCATAATTCGACACTGGAGTGTGGAGAAAAAGGTCTTTCACAATATTGTTCATAGATCTTTCTAACAGTCTCTCCTTTTCTTCTCTTAATTAATTTGGTAGAGTGGGGAAGTTGCAAGCACTACTGGGGAATTAAAAAAATTCTCACCTTCTTTTTCAATTTTCCTTAAATTTTTTCTTTAGTTTAGGTCTGCTATGGCATATATCTGATCATCTCATCAGTGGCTGTGTTTATTTTTGTTCCAAATGATGAATGGATTTCTTGTTAGCTTATATATGATGAGATCATGGCGATGAAGGATTCAGGGTCCATTTGGCAGATGCATATATTTGGGATGTTGCCATCACTTCCTCTTTATCATTATTTATTTCTTGATCTTCCTTTCCTGCATATTATGTGCTACTTTACTTATAAATGCTTATCAGTCATCTTGGCTACCATAATGTACAACTTAGAGTTGGTCCAACTTATTTCTCTGCTTATGTTTCGACAAGATAAAAAAGTACATCCCTTTCTCTTTTATAAACAGTAGTAGCCCTGAACTGCAATCAAATTCACTGGTTATTTATGTTGCAGATAACTACTGTTGAAGAGGCTAAAAGATTCTATCCTCTATTTGGACTTGGAGCTAATGTTGCCCTTATTTTCTCTGGTCGGACGGTGAAGTACTTCTCTAATATGCGTAAGCATTTAGGTCCTGGAGTCGATGGTTGGGCCATCTCCCTGAAAGCAATGATGGCTATTGTAGTGGCATTGGGGCTTGGGATCTGTTTCCTTTATTGGTGGGTGAACCACAATGTGGCTCTTCCTACTCGCAGCAAGAAGAAGAAGGTATTCAGAAAATGCCAAATACTTCCTATTTGGCATCTGAGATATCCAAGTTATCCCTAATGGTTTATGTTCCTCTTTTGATTTGTTGTTGACAATGGCTGTTTCTGTTTGGTCAGGAGAAACCTAAAATGGGAACAATGGAGAGCTTGAAGTTTTTGGTATCCTCTAGATATATTAGGGATCTTGCCACCTTGGTGGTAGCATATGGCATTAGCATCAACCTTGTTGAGGTTACATGGAAATCAAAGCTCAAAGCTCAGGTATAATATACTGGGCATCCAGTCTATATATATACTGATTGTTGGCCTTGATATTGTTCCCTTTCTTATTTGGTCGTAACCTTATTCCTTTTGTACTTTATAGTTCCCAAGCCCAAACGAATACTCATCCTTCATGGGTGACTTTTCAACTGCTACTGGGATAGCAACTTTCACCATGATGCTTTTGAGCCAATGGATATTTGACAAATATGGCTGGGGAATGGCAGCAACCATCACTCCTACTGTTTTGCTCTTAACTGGCATTGGCTTCTTCTCCCTGATTTTGTTTGGCGGCCCTCTTGCACCTACTCTTGCTCAGTTCGGGATGACGCCACTTCTTGCAGCAGTTTATGTAGGTGCCTTGCAAAACATCTTCAGTAAGAGTGCGAAGTACAGCTTATTTGATCCCTGCAAGGAAATGGCCTACATTCCTTTGGATGAAGAGACTAAGGTTTGCTGCTTTACTTGACAGTTGAAAATTTTCTTTTCCAATCCTTATATCAACTGAAATCAGGTTTTGGTGTTTAACTTTTTAGATCACTGTAGTCCTGCTTAAATTTATGAATAAAAATAAAGTTGAGAATTTCTAAATGTAACTTTAAACTGAAGGAGCAGATATATTGTGGAACATGGGCCTCTTAAGTATCAAAAAGTAGCTACAATTTAATAAGATATCTCTGTTTAATTGACTAATGTTGTTTCTACTTGGAGCTCATTATTGTCAGAAACTAATTGACCGTCATTTCTTTCAGATTAAAGGCAAGGCAGCCATTGATGTTGTCTGCAATCCGTTGGGAAAGTCTGGAGGTGCTTTAATTCAGCAGTTCATGATATTGACCTTTGGTTCGCTTGCAAACTCAACTCCTTACCTTGGAGGCATACTTCTAGTAATTGTTGGTGCATGGTTAGCGGCAGCAAGGTCTTTGGATGGCCAATTCAGTGCACTACGTCGAGAAGAAGAGCTTGAAAAGGAAATGGAAAGAGCGGCTGTAAAAATCCCAGTTGTTGCTCAAAATGAAGATGGTAATGGTTCTCTTACGGGTGGCTCATCCCTAAATCCTACCGAAGGTGGTCCAACCACTGCTTCATCTGAACCATCATCTCCGCGAAATGTGTGATTATGTTGTTCAATTAGTTGCAGAACACGCCCTAAAGAGTTTGTGTTGGTTCAGTGACTCCTGGATCTACTGTTTAAACAAAGTTACAGAGAGCTTGGTGGGTTCTAGGATTTTTGTTCAATCTATAGGTTTACAGGAATAATGAGAACAAGGCTGGTCGGAGTGACTTCAGCTCCTCTTTATAGATGCAATGAGCTTATTTCAGATTCTTTAAGACCTTCTGCTTAGTTTTACAGACATTCGTTCCATATTTGTTGAACTTTCTTGCTGATGTAGAATGCAATTCATACTGTCAATTAAGAATCTTTTAATTTATTGATGTCTTCCTGTCTTTCAACTCTTCTGATCTGACTCTGGAAGTAATCTCTTGCTAATGAGTATTCTCCAAGATTTCAGATTTTAGTAGCTTATACTTCTCATTTGTATCAATCTCTACTCTATAGTGACTGCTGGAGCTCTTCCACATTTGCATTTGGCTTAGCTGCAGAATGAGACCTTGCTATATCCATCTTGAACCGGTTGAAATTGTTGAGATCTTGGTAAGTGACTAGTCGATTTTGCAGTACTAACTGCTATGGTATATCATGGTGTTAATCTATCTTGCCAGCAGAAACTCAACAAGTTTCCTCGAGAGGATTCTTTAGAAAACAAAGGCAAAAAGCCTTCTTCCCTCATACGTCTCATGTAGAGCAATTTCCAAGGGTTTCCTTAAGTGAAGTCATGCCCATCTATTAAAGTTAAGGATTCTTAGATGGGGTTATCGGCTAAACCATTGGACTCCGATAAACCCGTCCAGACGTAGCTGTATCAGATAACATCGTGCAAAGATAATGCACATTTTGTAGAAAATGATGTGCACTGGTCAGTCAAATCTTTAGCTCGAGTATTTCCGCCTTCCTGTTTCCAATGGTTGAAAATCACCAGAGAGCTGTCCGTCCAGTTACCAACGGATGGAAGAAATCTCCCAAAGGCTCCTTTCATTCATTTTACTGTTTTACCTAGTCCACTCGGCCTAAACCAAGCGAAACTATCAGCAACGCATTGGGGCTAGTATAAAAGACACGGGTGGAGAGAAGACAAGATAATTAATGCACATTCGTCTCTGCTGCCAGTGAGAAATCATGGCTTATTCTTGCCCAGATAAAAATTTCATCATAGCACCACATACTAGGGATAAGGGACTAGAAACGGGCTTGTTCCCCTCTCCCTTTGTTCTCTTATCCTACATCTCGTCATCTCTGTTTCAGGTTCCAACGGTAAAGAATTTTTCTGCATCAATTATTATGAGTTCTATTCCCATCTGGTCCTCTGCCATTGGACTGCCGACTATGTACCTTTTATATTTACTTAATTTATCTTTTAGTGGTAAGTTTTTGTCACGAGAATTCTGTAAAATAGGGAAAGTCCTATATTAGCAATTTGCAAAAGCGAGAAGAAAGAGCTCTTTGATTTATGACCTTACCCAGCTTCAACTAGAATGTCTGCCAAAATGAAGCATCAAGCTTCACAAGATTCCGTCGTTTTTGCAGGAAAACCTGCACAGTTCGGAGTGGAATGCTGGTTTGATGATGCATGCATCCTAGACATGGATTACTTCGTTAAGACTCTGTCTGCGATTAAGGCCAAGGGAGTTCGCCCTGAATTAATTGGTGCAATGATAACCCACTATGCCTCTAAGTGGCTTCCTGATTTATCTGGTGCTGAGGGAGACAACGGCCTAACTAATTTTGCAGAATCTGAGGGAAGTGTCACGGCTTCTTGGATGAAGAAAAGGTTTTTCGTCGAAACCCTGGTGGGAATTCTTCCTCCAGAGAAAGATTCCATCTCTTGCAACTTCCTTTTGAGGCTACTGCGCACTTCTAACATGTCCGGGGTTGAGCCTGCTTACAGAGCTGAGCTTGAGAAACGAATTTCTTGGCAACTCGACCAGGCTTCACTAAAGGAGCTTATGATACCATCATTTAGTCACACTTGTGGGACGTTGCTTGATGTTGAGCTCGTTCTTCGATTGGTTCAGAGGTTCCTTAGTTTGGATGAAGCCATTAGAAGTGGAACATCTCTGATGAAGGTGGCAAAGCTAGTAGACTGTTATCTTGCTGAAGCAGCCGTTGATTCAAATTTATCATTGTCAGAATTCATTGCTCTTGCTGTAGCTCTCCCTGCTCATGCCCGTTCAAGTGATGATGGTCTCTACAGGGCCATTGACACCTACCTTAAGGTATATGTTGGATTTGGCCTGAATGCTTTCATTTTTCCCTCACCTTTCTTGATGTTCTTTCTGAAGTTTTGAACTTCAATTGTGGGAAACTTTCATGTAGCTTTAAGATATTAAATACTACACACAGTCCACCATAATAAGTACTGTAGTCCATAGTATATATCAACCGAACAATATAACATTTCTTGCATACATTTGCATTGTCACAGTTTATGTATCTATATTTTCTTCTCTTTCTGGTAAGCATATTAGTTTATCTCAGAGTGGGAGCAGAGCTTTACCCCCCGGCATGCTGCTGGTAACTTTTACAATAGTACAATCTCTAGGACAATAAATCTTGTACTCTTGGGGTGAACACTTAATAATGAGCTGAAGTTGTAGTGTTGTCACCTGTTCCAGATGCTTCAGCTCTAGCTAGAGTTAGTGCGTTCTGCTTAATTTCATTGAAACAGATACCGCATTCATGATTGAGACAAAACTCTAATGGGGTATGAACTATACTTTGGCCAAGACATTTCATTGTCTATATCTTCGAAGAATGTTTGGTGTCACGAGCATACTCTCTTTTTGTTTCTCTCCAAGTGGGGGAGAGATTCAGAAACTGTATGGGCAACAGCAATAGATGTGACCTGTTTCAGTCCCAATAATTGATATATAGCCTCRGTATCATTGATCCCCGTGATTAAACACATAGACTCAGGTTTTTATTCCTGTTCTTCTTTTGTTTTCGTCTCCTGTAGTCATCTGAGAGAGGAAAGAGGAAGAGGACTGGAAGCTTGGATCTTCTAAGTTATACATATCGATTTGAGCTTGCTCTTATAACCTGGCTAACTAATAGATTTGATGGCAGGCACATCCGGGAGTGTCAAAGCAAGAAAGGAAGAGCCTTTGTAGATTGATCGATAGCAGAAAGCTCTCTCCAGAGGCCTCTTTACATGCAGCTCAAAACGAGCGTTTGCCTGTTCGTTCAGTAATCCAAGTACTCCTATCAGAGCAAGCCAAGCTCAACAAACAGATTGACTGGAGTGGATCATTCGGTGGTGGCACCCGGAGCCCGAACATAGGACTAGATCAACCGACTCGGTGCCTTTCAAAGCATGAAATAAATGCTCAACAATTTGAATTAAAGAGGCTAAAAGAAGACGTTCTAAGACTTCAGAGCCATTGCATGACAATGCAAGCACAAATTGAGAGGTTAATGGAGAAAAAGAGAGGGTTTTTCAGTTGGAAGAAAATTGGAATMCCATCTCTGAGAGGCAACAGGCTTGGAGAAGTTGATGGAGAAGGTGATATAGGGTTCGAGAGACAAACTCCCATGGATATGAAGACAAGATTGGTTAGAGGCAAACGGAGGCCATCCATATCTTGAAGCTTGGCCATGGCCTTCAAATGTATTTAAATCCCTTATTTAATGCTTCTGAACTCATATTTTATATTGACCATCATATTATTATGTAATAATTAATTGTTTAATAGTGGAGTAGCTTTTTCATTTTCATGAAAATATTCTCTTAAAATTCACTTTTGGACCATTCTCAATCACAAAGCTCATTTCCAATTTATGTACTGAAATTTCAAAAGTTAATTCTTAATTTCAAGAAAATTAATAAAAGTAGAAATTATAGTGATGCATTCCAACTTTGTTTCCTTTCTTACACAAATTGAGTAGATAATGTATATTTCTTCCTCTGTTTTTCCAAATGTGTCATAATAAGTTTAGATACACAGAATGGAAACAATAAAATGGTATGAGTTTGATACTGAAATAATAATTTTTTTTCCTTTTCTTGAAAAAGAAGAGGATTAATTGCATTAAAAAAAGATAAAAGGAGAAAAAATAATTTGAATTTATCAATTAAATGATTATGATTTGAAAATTAAATAGAGTAAAGATGAATAATTTCTAAAAATACTGGTGGCGCAAATAGCAAATTGCAAACATATAGAACTAAATGGTAAATATCAGTGGCCGAAGTGAGAAACTCTGAAATATTAAGGGACCAAAACTACAATTGTTCGAAAGGTGGCTCTCAGAGAAGACATAGGACGATGTCGTTTAGATGATGCAATTTATGCTGGAATAATTAATAACGTTATCCGATTGCTAGGAGTAATGTCTTAGCCGTTAAACCTAAACTATAATCCCGCCTTCAACAGAAACTATCGTCTACGGACAATGCTCAGCTCCTGCAGTTTCAGAAATGGCGGTCTCTGCTAAAACCCCAGCCATTCTTCTCCACCCAGAACAGCCTGATCCCCGTATCTCCAAATTTCAGACCCTCAAGAATCCAAACTTTTCACCGGCAATTCAATATGCCCATCATTTTTCGCTTCGGAAAACCCACAATAGCTCTTTCCTTAGCTCCGATCCGCACCCAACTACAGACCCTAATTCATACTTAACACGACTATGCCTCCAGAACCAGCTGGACCAAGCTATGAGCTTTCTTAACTCGCTAGAGAGAGATAGCCAAAATAGCATAGATGAAGAAACCTTTGTTTCCTTAATTCGGCTATGTGAATTTAGAAGGGCTTTAGATGAAGGTTGTTTAATTTATGAATATGTATTGAATTTGATGACGCGCTTGAGCTTAAGGTTGGGAAATGCATTTCTGAGCATGTTTGTGAGGCTGGGGAACTTAGGGGATGCTTGGTATGTCTTCGGGAAAATGGAGGAAAGGGATGTGTTTTCTTGGAACATTTTGATTGGTGGGTACGCCAAAAATGGGTACTTTGATGAGGCTTTGGATTTGTATCACAAAATGTTGTGGGTTGGTGTTAGGCCCGATGTGTATACTTTCCCCTGTGTGTTGAGAACGTGTGGGGCTATGGAGGATATGAGAAGGAGTAGAGAAATTCATCTTCATGTAGTTAGATTTGGATTTGAGTCAGATGTTGATGTGATTAATGCTTTGGTTACCATGTATGTGAAGTGTGGTGATTTGGCTAGTGCGAAAGTGCTGTTTGACAGAATGCCCAGAAGAGATAGGATATCATGGAATGCAATGATAGCAGGATATTTTGAGAATGGAGAGTGCTCTGAAGGCTTGAAATTGTTCCTTTCAATGCAGGAGCTCTGTATTGATCCGGATTTGATGACGATGACTAGCGTCATCTCAGCATGTGAAGCTCTTGCTGATCTGAGGTTGGGTAAGGCTTTACATGGATACGTTGCAAGGACAGAGTTCAGTGATGATGTTTCAGTGGACAACACATTGATTCAAATGTACTCAAGTGTTGGGAATTGGGAGGAGGCAGAAAAAGTTTTTGACAGAATTGAGGCAAAAGATGTGGTTTCCTGGACAGCCATGATATCGGGTTATGAGAGAAATGGATTGCCCGAGATGGCTGTGAAGACCTATGAAATGATGGAGAGGGATAGTATTATGCCAGATGAGATCACCATTGCTAGTGTTTTGTCTGCATGTGCTTCTTTGAGTCTTTTTGATCTTGGCACTAAGCTTCATGAGCTTGCTAAGAGTACAGGTCTCATATCATATGTCATTGTTGCAAATACTCTCATTGATTTTTATTCAAAGTGCAAATGCATTGATCAGGCTTTGGATATCTTTTATCAGATACCCAATAAGAATGTGATCTCGTGGACATCAATCATTCTCGGGCTCCGAATCAACAATCGATGCTTTGAAGCTTTGGTTTTCTTTCGGCAAATGAAACTAAGTCTAAATCCTAATGATGTTACTTTGGTCTCTGTTCTTGGTGCATGTGGCAGAATAGGAGCTTTGATGTGTGGAAAGGAGATACATGCCCATGTCTTAAGGAATGGATTGGGATTTGATGGTTTTCTACCTAATGCACTCCTAGACATGTACGTAAGATGTGGAAGGATGGGTCCTGCTTGGAATCAGTTTAATACACAGAAACAGGATATTGCTTCTTGGAATATTTTGCTGACYGGATATGCCCAGCGGGGGCAGGGTGCACTTGCAGTGGAGCTTTTTGGTAGAATGATGATTTCAGATGTAGAACCAGATGAAATTACTTTTATTTCTCTATTATGTGCTTGTAGTAGATCAGGCATGGTCCTCGAAGGCTTGAAGTACTTTGATGACATGAAAAATAAACACTGCATTACCCCAAATCTGAAGCATTATGCATGTGTTGTGGATTTACTTGGCCGTGCTGGGAAGCTGGATGATGCTCTTGGGTTTATACAGAAAATGCCTGTAGAACCAGATCCAGCGATCTGGGGAGCATTGTTAAATTCATGTAGGATACACCAACATGTTGACCTTGGGGAGTTTGCAGCTAGACATATTATTGAGATGGATAAAGGAAGTGTCGCGTATTTTATTCTCTTGTGTAATTTCTATTCTGACTCAGGCAAATGGGATGATATTGCTAGACTAAGGAAGATGATGAGAGAGAAAGGATTAATTGTTGATCCTGGTTGTAGTTGGGTAGAAGTGAAGGGGAAAGTCCATGCATTCCTTAGTGGTGATAATTTCCACCCTCAAATAAAGGAAATTAATGCAGTTTTGGAGGGATTTTATGATAAAATGAAGGCAGAAGGCATTTTTGAGAGAAGTCCTGAAAATGAACCTGAAACATTTAAAGCTGAGGTTTTTTGTGGACACAGTGAGAGATTGGCTATTGCGTTTGCTCTGATAAACACAGCTCCTGGGATGCCTATTTGGGTAACAAAGAATCTATTTATGTGTCAAAGCTGTCATAGTGCAGTAAAATTTTTCTCAAAAGTTGTCCGTAGGGAGATATCTGTGAGGGATACCGAACATTTCCATCATTTCAGGGATGGAAACTGCTCGTGTGGGGATGAGGGTTACTGGGGAAAATCTTGACCAAGAAAGTTTTAGTTTCTTACACTAATTCAGGAAATGGAGTAGAAAATCCATGTTGAAGCATGTACAGTTTTTGGCCCTTGACCGGTGTGTTGTATGCTACTCTTGAAGAAGAGTAAACATAATCACAGGGGAAAAGTACACTGAGACACTTCCTGACTTCCTGTTGAGATCAACATAAGAGAAGCTCCTTCATCATACACACGCTGGGTATTGAAATTTAGCTCTGCAGATTGTTGACGTAGTAGATTCAGCGGCTTAGGTTGTACATTTATTTGTAAAATGGCATACTTGAAAGACATGAACGTTGGTTAATTCATATTTGTAATATCACATTCAGAAAATTAGTTTGTCTGACATGAATTTTATCTAGTTGTTGGAACACTTCATGAGTACATTGATGTCAAAAGAGCTATCTCATTTTTCTGAGATGAAGTATATGATTCTTGTTATGTTGATTTTCGATTCTTTCCACTATACCTTGTTAATTTGAAGGGTCCGTTGTTATTAATTGGTTCCCCGATAAGTTTAGGATTTCAGAATAATATTTGATCAACATTTGGTGGCTATGCCTGACATACTTTGGTTTTCTTTGGTTAATGCAAGTTCATACTTCATTCAGTCAAGAATTGTTCCTCAGCAATTGTGGAGATGAAATTCAGAGAGTGACATTCTGCAGAATAGGAAAATGTAGAGCAATGGGCAGAACATTCAATCATTATTTAAACAGCATAACAAATCCAATTGAATATATGTCATATCAAACAACAAGCTGTTATTGGTTGCATGTTATACATGGCTCAACTCAAGACTAGTTCATCTCACACAGTTATAATACCACTCCAAACTAATAAAGAAATCTAACAGACAATTAAAATGAATGAATATGTATAATAAAGCTAAAATTTCACAGCTCTCTTGATTGTCTTGATGGTTGATTTGATAAGGTTGTTTTCTCCTATGGAATTCCTATTTCCATCATCATCACCAATCACTGAGGGTTTCTTGCCTATGCAATCTACTCTCTTCTTCATGCCACTAAAGATCAGAGATGGAGAAGATGGGATCCGCCGAAATGTCCTGGCACTCTCAGATCTGTGAAGTTCCTTTTCCTTCCCATTCTTCTCCTTTTTCTCATTTCCAACATTGCTTTTGCGGTTTTCCATGTCTTTACTAGTTGATTCCACCTCCTCTTCTTTGGTTTTCTCTGTTCCAAGTCTATATGGAGGATTCTTCATCGGTGCGTCTCTATCTTTTGCAGCAACACTTTCTCTGCTTTTTTTGCCTTTCTCTTCATTGCTCGAATATGATGACTTCCTGTTTTCTGTTTGAACAATCTCTTCTTCCCTCTTCCCACCACCTTTGGCAGTTATTAGTTGGTGCTGATCATCCACCTTATCCTGACCCTTTGTCTCTTTTGATTCTTGAGCTTTCGAAATGTTAAGCTCCTTCTTTGAATAAATGAGGTCAAGCTTTCTAATTATTTCACTAGTCCTATCGGCCTCATTTTCATCATGATTTTCAAGATTTAAATCCCCATCTTCCTGTGCATCGTCCAACAACAGTTGAAGCCATTTTTCTACATTTCCTTTGCCACGTTGCCTTCTGCTCTCATCGTCCTCTTTAATTTCTGGTTCATCAAGCGATGGGAAGCGAAGGTGATATATATTCTCACTATCCCTTCTATCCAACTTGAGAAGTTTTTGCTCCATTGGATTTTCTTCTACTGCTACAATTATTCCATTGTTGAGATCCCTCTGGTCTTTCATGCTAGTTCTGAGAATGGCTTCTTTGCTTCCCTCTTCTAAATCTTCTTGCTCTTCATGTTCCTTGCATCCCGCCTCAGTTGCTCTCTGCTCCTCCTCCAAATACTTCCTCAGCTCCTTGTGTGGGATCCTGGACTTAAATTGTTGCAGATACGTGTCGATTTCATCTTTCTCTGGCATTGAGGCATTACATAGAGTTATCTGCATTCTGTTGTTTGGCTCACTCTCTGGCAAACATAAAATAGTGTTGCCATTCTMTATCTCTTCAACAATAGAATCATCCATCCTTGATCTCTTCCTTGCTTGCTCCCATTCAGGTCTTATTTGTTTCTCCAGTTCATCTCTTTGTTTGAATTTCTTATGCAGCTCCCTTTCCGAGGAATCACAAATTGCTCTCTGAGCTTCAAGTCTAGCCATAAGAGCATTTGCTGCTGCCTGATTTAGTCTCACCTGTTCTTTGTAAACAACGCTCCTGCAAGGAAACATCCAAATAAGTCAACAACTCCATGCTTATGCTTTTCTTTTAGAAGATGTGTCTTTTATTATCTTACTGGTGCATGGCATCTCGAATCATCTTCTCTAGCATTGCCCTATATGAAGATTGTGCCTCTGCTAACCTTCGACACTTTTCAGCCCGTCTCCTTCTCTTTATTAGTACCAATTCCAAGTCTTGGATGGTAAGCTTTTCCTCTTCAGTCTTTTGCTTCAATTCACTAACTTCTGCATCTAATTTTTGTATTTCAGCTTCCATTTTTGTTGTTTCTTCTTTGTGTCTCAGAGAATCTCGTGCCATGACAATGGCCTGATAAGGGTTGCTAACCGTGTTTGGGTCCTCATTTTCTTTTAGACCAGGTTTAACTTTCTTCGCAGCTGCTTCAATTAGACAACGAAACAGATAAGCAAAAAACTCCACGCATGCAACTTTTGATACTTCTGGTAACTAAAGAACAGGCATTTTATTTTTATAACTAACCAATAATGGGAGTGCTTGATCTTGGTTTTCTGTTGATATCTAGAGATCTCAGGGCTGACGAAGCATCATATACCTCCCTTCGAGATAGAACAACAGCAGCTGGGGCCAGACCTATCTTTTCTTTTGATTCAATGAAGTGCTGGGGGAAAGCATGTGAATCTACTGTCTGACGAGCATTGATTTCTTCACTTTCACCTTCAGAAAACAACCATGAAAATGCTCTGTGCCTGAAATTAAGAGTATCCCAGCATGTTATCAAAAACCTTTCAATGCTTAAATTGGAAAATTCAAAAACGGAAAGTGAATAACAAACCTGAAATCTGAGTTTGATGAAGCAAAGATGGACAAGAACTGGTTTACGGATATACCCACTTGTAGATCCCACCAGGGTATGAGAAATTCCAGATTGTTCCGTTTCTTCTTGCACACTTGCCACTGTAAAATCCTCAAATTGCTTGCCACTGTCAATCCTCCTCCTGCTTTTTTGCAGGGGAAATGAATAGTTAGAATCAGTGGATGTAGATGACATTCAGAAAGGGGCACGAAGTTCCTTACTTGAGCAAGGAAACCAGTGATCGATGTCCCATGCAAGTGGTGAAACTGCATCAGCGTGATAATACAGGACATTCCCATATGCATCGACGCGGAAGATTTCAGGATCAAAGCCAGCATTTCTGTAATTTCGAGTAAGAAACACCCTAATCAACTTTTCTGGAGATTCTTGGTGTAAATCAATAAACAAAAGAAGACCACTTAAGTCTCTTACCCAAGYTGATTGAGTTGTTTCCACAGAAGACTGACAAAAATCTTGGGTTTGGCAGTAGGTTTTGCTTTCAAGTCGATGATGGGGAACATCTGATCCAATTCCTTTGCTCGCACAGCCTGTTACCAGGGTAAGATTACAACAAGCTTTGAAATTCACAACATATTTCGAAATTCAGATTGCTGTTAAATTGTTTTTGCTAGTAATTCTCTACTAAATGAGAATTTATCATGACATGGAACTGGTACGAGAGAGCAGGAGTAAGCAACAAAAATTTTGTAATTAATTTGTTTCGAAACTCATCTTAATCCAGATCTACATAGAAATACAATCTAAAAAATATCAATTAATTTACATCCAGAAACTTGCATAACTACAAATTAGACCCCAAAAAACAATCAAATCTTCATGAATTTGAAAAGAACGAACTACTTAATCATAAAGCCAAGAAATTTTCTGGCTAACAACAATGGACCCATCATAAATCTTGCTCATCAATTTTACTGTTCTTAGCATCAGAGGAGAGGCTGTAAACTGAATTAAAGTTTTGAATTCCGGGGTTTACCTCCTCTTGGGGCAGAGCAAAGGGAATGAAAGTGAAAGGCGGGCCAGAGCTGAAAGGGCCAAAACTTCTGTCTCTGCAGAGCTTTGCATAAGCTTTTGGGTAGCCAAGGGCTTCGTCAACCGCCATTTCTTCTTCAGTGAAAAAGAGATCACTAGCCATTGTTCTCAGGATTTCTCTTCCAGAAGACAAATTTACTGCAGAGCAGTAGAACACACAGAAAAAGGGTCGAGAGAGGGATGTGTCTTGATGAAGCTGACGAGAGAAAGCAACGGTCAAGTCGTTTTTTTAAAGTACTAAAGCCTGGTTTTTTTTTTTTTTTTTTTCAAATGGAAGAAGGTGTAACGGCTAGATAAGCTGCCGTCCCATCTTCCACGTTACACCCTTCTGTGACAAAACTTGTGTTTTCATCATTAAAGTCTTGTTTTTGGAAAATACGAATATGCCCTTTTTATGAAACTTCTGAAATGGGGAGGAACAAGATAGTTAGTTAGGGTAATTTTTCTCTTTTTCAAAAGGATAGTGAGGATAATTTAGGTATGAAAAGTGAAAGATTACAGCTTGTTAGCGATTTAAACATTTGAAAATGGTAAAGTTTTTGGAGATTATTTGGGTTGGAAGGACAAAGTAACTCTAATACTAGAAAGTTACCATAAAGTTTCTTTTAATATCTTAGACTAGCCAAAGGTCAAACAGCTTAGGCCTTTGAGGCCCAACCATTGTGGCTAAAATACAGGAAAGTGACATTAGTCGAATTATTTTTTTATTATTAGTTTGTGCTCGATAAAAATTAAAATTTTGATTTTTTAATAGGAAAATCTTTAATATTTGTCAAGACTTCATCACTAACAGTTAATAGACATCCTCTTATAAATTTTGATGATATGAAGAATGCCTGGACTTGGATGAGCAGTAAAAGGTCTAAGATAAACAAATGAGTAGACTTTAAATTCACAAATTCGAATCCCTCCTTGAAAATTTGAATTCTACAATTAGTTGAAAATATGATCGATCGATCGCATCGATTGTGGAGTTTGCGAAGTATATCACATCATGTTCATTGTGAACGGGCTCCATAAAGATGTACAAACAAGATACGTGCAAATTGGTAAGAGGCCCAAAGTAGCCTCTTTTATCTGGCTCTTCAGTTAATGGATGAGCTAATGCAAGTCCAAGAGACGTGCCCGATAATGGAATTTGGTATGTGCCATGATCGAGTCGGYGAAATGAAACCTGGGGAGGAATTAAAGGAGTAAAACAACCATTTCACTCTCCTCAGTGTTGAGTGTGTGCTCCAAGAACCCTCAACATGGCTGACGAATCAGCAGACCGTGCTACTCCACTTCTCCTCCGCCCTCAGTGGTGGCGCAACCGTTTTACCGGCCGTCCCTTTACCACTTCTCTCCGTCTCAAAACCTCACTATCCTCTGAGCTTAGTGGCGCCGTGGGTGACTTGGGCACCTACATCCCTATAGTCTTGGCTCTAACCTTAATCTGCCAACTTGACCTTAGCACTACTCTGATATTCACTGCCCTTTACAACATCGCTACCGGCCTTCTTTTTGGTATACCCATGCCGGTCCAGCCCATGAAGTCCATCGCCGCCGTCGCTGTCTCCGAAACACCTCACCTTACTGTTTSGCAGATTGCCGCTGCCGGTCTCTGCACCGCTGGGACGCTTTTTGTCCTCGGCGCCACTGGTCTTATGTCCTTCTTCTATCACTACATCCCCCTCCCAGTTGTTCGCGGAATCCAGCTCTCTCAAGGTCTGGCCTTTGCCTTCTCTGCTATTAAATACGTCCGCTATCATCAAGACTTCTCCATCACTACCGCCTCCAAGACCACCAGTCCTCGCCCTTGGCTCGGCCTTGATGGCCTTATTCTCGCGCTCGTTGCTTTGCTGTTTCTTATACTTACCACAGGAGACGGGAAAGTCGTTGAAGCAGATGAAGCTATCGGCTCTAGCGATATTACTAATAGGTCCCAGAGTAGAGTTCGTCGGCGACTAAAAACATTATCAGCTATTCCAGCAGCTCTCATAATATTCTTACTAGGCTTAGTCTTGTGCTTTTTACGGGGCCCTTCGATCATTCATGAGATTAAACTCGGGCCGTCGAAGATTCATTTGTTAAAAATCACGTGGGAGGATTGGAAAATTGGGTTCTTGCGCGGTTCAATTCCCCAGATTCCGTTGTCCATATTGAATTCTGTGATTGCAGTTTGTAAGCTGTCACATGATTTATTTCCTGCAATGGAAGTTTCGGCTACATCGGTATCTGTTAGTGTTGGAATGATGAATCTAGTGGGATGTTGGTTTGGAGCAATGCCAGTATGCCATGGGGCAGGGGGGCTTGCTGGGCAGTACAGGTTTGGGGGTAGAAGTGGTGCATCAGTGGTGTTCCTGGGATTGGGGAAGCTGGCGCTAGGCTTGTTTTTTGGGAATTATTTTGTGAGAATTTTGAGCCAGTTCCCCATTGGGATACTTGGGGTATTGCTGTTATTTGCTGGGATCGAGTTGGCTATCGCTTCCAGGGATATGAGCACAAAGGAAGAATCTTTTGTCATGTTGGTATGTGCTGCTGTGTCACTGACTGGATCTAGTGCAGCCTTGGGGTTTGGATGTGGTATTGTATTGTTTTTGCTGCTGAAGTTGAGAGAGATGGATTGTTCTAATTTTGGCTTCTTCAAATCAAGATCGAGTAGTGCTGAAGAAGAAACTATCCTCAATCCGTAAGGTTCCTCGAGAATATCTGTATCACCATGTTTAAGTGCCATTGCTTTTCTATTCATTTTGCACACTACGATTTAATCCAATCTTGTGGAAAATGTTGTACAGCATTCCATTAGAACTTTCTTGTTTGTCATTCTGTGTTAAGGAGAATTTAAATTCCTAAAGGGATGTAATGTGTATTGATTGTTAGTACTTAATATATCCACTTAGGTTGGTGGGACTCTAAATCACAATCTTATAAGACTGCTATTATTGATCTACACTTGTTATTGATGTCGCCAGTCATGCTGCATTTGTTACTGATGTATGCGCTTCTCATTTCCTTCACCTAAACTCGTAAAAAAGCATGTTGAATTCACCAAGCATATGCTGATCCGTGGACTACTGAAATCTCTTAAAACAGACCTATCCAATCACAGCATGAAAAACAATAAGCAAGATTGCTTAAAGATGGTTGAAATTTTTAGCATTACAGGGTTTCATCTAACTTGATGCAAAATCTGGAATGAAGCATTAGTGGGTGACAAACTAACAGCAGATTAGGTTAGCTTAGTGATTAAAATCTGGGCTTTCCTGTAACAAGTTTAACTATTTGTTGAACAGGACTACGAAAACCACATTCAGTCACTTCATTTGTTGTTCATTACTAATATGTTCTTAGTTGTTTTCTAAAAAATTGAGCCTAAAAAAGAAAATTAAAGGTCAATAATCATCATATATTGACAGGGCAGCTGTTTGCTGCTGTGGATTCAGGATCGACATTTCTTCTCTTACATATTTGACTTTACCAAAGAATTATATACAATCGCACTTGGAACCACACTACTAGTGAATCTTCAACGTGGATTCWTGAGAAGCAACAAAAAGAATTGCCTGAGAAACAAACTTAGTTGATAGAGATGCTTTTTTAAAGTTATCTGATTGCTCTGGTTTCTCATCACTAGCTGAGGTCTAGAATTTCCAGAACTGTCCAAATAAGACACAATATCTTAGATTTGGAAGTATTATATTGTTGAATTTTACCATTCATTCAAGCCATCTTACTCCTCAATAATTTTACAGGTGAAATGTCGGGCACCCACCTAAGCACAGGTTCTTCCCATAAAACACCAACCAATACCAGCAGCTGAGCCATTCTCTTTTCTTCCCTAAAACAAAAATGGCTGTCAGTCTATATTCTTCAGGATGGATGTCTTGCTTCCTTTCACATTTACCTTGCTTGGCTGTCAGTCTATATTCTTAAAGATGGATGTCTTGCTTCCTATCACATTTACCTTGCTTTTGGCATTCATTATGCTAATCTTGATTCTGCTGCTGAGTTCATCATTACCAGATTTTTAAGCTTCAGATGAGGTTGAGCTATCTAGAAGCCTTTGCAAGTTTTGAACATACTGAGGAGGTTGAAAGAGAATGTTGCCCTATTTTAAATTCAATTCCAAAAGTGAAACTCGGAATTAGTGAATTGTATAAATTGGTGAGAGCCTTTCTTTCAAAATGGAGATTGGTGCAAGAGGTTTGCAGAGCTCAATGAATGCCATTGGATGACAGTGACATGCCAAAGAACATTACTAGCGCCAGATTTCTATTAAAACTTGTTTCTTTACTAGCGCCAGATTTCTATTAAAACTTGTTTCTTTCTGGTTGCTGGGGATTGACTTTGCCAATCCAACTCAAGATGCTATTGGTTTCCTTGGATTGTTGTTAGCTGTAGGAGTTACAAGGAAGAGGCCATCGCCTTATCAACCCCACTGCTCCCATGGTTTTACAAAGGTCCTGGATATTCAGCACTAGCATTATCCTTGAAGGACTTTATGTGCAGTCTGAAGGCAATGAAGGGGATGTTTGATGTTAGGTACTTCAGCATTTCCTTTTTCAGAAGGTCATGCTGATTTTTTCACTACATGGTCAGTGAATAACGGTTGTAACAAATTAGCAAGCCTTGCTCAAAGGATGACTGGAATAGGTTGTTCTTTGATATCCTCAGAATTGCACTTTGACCAGCAGAGCTGTGCTTGGAGATATAAGAAGTATGAACAAAAGATCAGATCCTAAAAAAATCATGATCTTTGATATTCCGGCTCAGAAGATCATGAAACATGGATCTTGCAAGCAAGGTGGACTGCTTGATTGAAGTTACAGTTGATTACTCTTAGAACATTAGGTGGTTAAAAAATCCCACTGCCAAAGTCTCTATTGCCAGCCAAAGGTATATGGATAACCCCTTGTATTTTAGGCCAATCAGGTAAAACACATCTCTAATAGCTTAGAACTCAAAAAGATATAAATTTTCTTTGATACTTTGGGGAGCTTTTCCATGTCTGTACTTTTTAGGCTGAATATCTTTTTTACTGAGCCAACTCTTGTAAACTGCGAAGAAGGCTGATGCCATTCCTATCATTTTCCTGGCAATGCTCACTGTTCAAGTTCTTGGTTATGGGCTTCCCTTGATCATGGATAAACTAATCTGTTTAAATCCCATCGTGAATTGAAAAATCTTGGCCTCAAATGCTGGAGCTCAACATAAAGTCCTTTCTTTACTATGACTTTTAAAGGTATGGAAGTCTCGTGAATCCGAGAAAAGCTGTTACATTTAGATCATAAACCAAGAGATTATAGTGTTTTCGTCTCGATATCAACAGTTCAGATGATTGGTTTTCTAGTTATTCTGGTGACTTGGGTAATGCAGACCGAAGAAACTGAGCCTGCAGCCCGAACCGGGATTCATCCGACTGGGGAGCCATAATGGAAGAGTGCTAGGTTCTTATCCAAGATTGCATCTTGCTTCCTCATTTACATGTTAACATCATAGGCAGGTTCAAGTTAAGCCGCTTAGCAAGGTGTAGAAATGGGCTTTACCATATCAAGATTCCTCATCGACGCCTATGATTATCTGCCGGATCCTGTTTCCTCTCCTCACTTCCATGAACATGAAACAGCAATCAGTCCGAAGCTTTTTCAAATTTGCAAAGGCTGTGATAATGATTCTTATGGTATGTCCTCTACTTGAAGTTCATCTGCAGCAGAGTCAATGCAATCTCAGCAACCATACAGATGAATTCACATGGTTCTTCTCCGTTCAGTCTCTATTTTGGAACTTCAAAGATCTACAAGGACAAGTTTCCACAGGACCTTGCAGAAAAATAAGTAAGAAGATTTCTGAGTTGTTAAGACGGCTCTACCATTTATCTTAAATAAGACGTAATTCACCTTCAAAATGAAAAATGGGTCTTTATTCTTTTCTAAAMTAATCTAAAAGATTTTAGATTATATAAGAGGGAGTTAATGATACAAAAGACATATCTATTTGTATAGAATTTAATAATTTTATTGTTTAATAAAGACACTGTATATATAATTATTTAATGTAATAAGAACATTTTATATATAATTTGTTTCTGAAGTTTTGTATTCGATTTTTGTTTATATTATTATGTTAAAAAATTTTTACTCAAATTTTTATTTGTACACACAATTCGAATTAACAAGTGAAGCCCACTTAAATTTTAACGAGTCATATTGCTCTAGTTTCTTCATCGATAGATTCCCTTCTCAAAAAGTCTTTTGTAAGAAAAATCTTAATTCTAATCACATTGGCAGTCAAAATCTTTACATTTTTCGAAGAAGTAGCTGTCCTGAACTTGATTCTATTGAAAAGGAAGGTTACAGAACTTGAGAAGTAAAAACTSAGTTTAATAAAGCAAAGTTTCATGGAAAAACCGGTCGACTTGAATCACAGTCTCCGTCACCATCTTGTTCAGCTAATTCTCTCTCTCTCTCTCTCTCTCTTTCTCTCCCCCCTTAACACCCTTTTCGAACTCCAATCTGTCTCTTCAGTCTGAATGTTATTCAATTCAGAGAGGACTACCCAAAAGCGCATCGAAGAAGAACCCACCTCACAGGTTAGTGCATTCCTCAATTGGATCATGCAGTCCAAATCTTTCCACCCAGCTGTAAGTGGAGTTTGATTCTTTAATCGTTTTTATTTTAATTGAAGTGAACTTTATTCAATTTCAACTTCTTATCCTGTGATTTTGGACAAGAAACTGCTAGTTCATGTACCCTTTTTGTATTTCGAAAAGAAAGTTTCAGGGTGATCAGGAATTTTAATTCAGTTGATGGGCTTGTGAATTCTTGAAGAGAGTGCTTTAGAAGTCTTTGAATTTGAGTGGTAAAGATTATGTCTTTAKTTGCATATGGTTGGATGGTGTGGGCGTTGTTCATGTTGCTATGTATTTGTTCTGCAAATTCCCACGTTGTGGGTGGAGAGTTTGTTCGGAAAAGTGGACATACTTTGACTTATGATAGGATTGATGAGGCGAAGAAAGAATGTGCCTCTGTCTTGGCTTCTGCTTCTCAACTAAAACCTGATGACAGGAGAGTGTATAGCATAAAAGAAGAACTCTCTTTTCTCAATGGAGATTGGTGGCAGGATTTGGATGCMACTCCGATAATACCATTTGACAGCAGAGACCTTGTAAACAACTCAATGGAGCTCCGAACACCTTTGAACTTGGTTTCTTTTTGGCTTACTGATGTGGACTATGCTCATCGATCTAAGAACTGGGTTGGCGTGATCGGTACTTTGCAAATGGGCATAACGTTAGAGGGTCTGTTCATGGAGAAACCATCGGAGGATAGTCGTCGTTTTGAAGTGTGGCCTGGTCATTCTCAGTTGATTGTGTCATTAKAAGGAATTTACACCGAATCTAAGAAAAATGGTGGGGAAAGAGTGTTGTGTTTGTTGGGCAATACAGTGTTACCATCTCATCAGCCTGATTCTACTGATCCATGGGAGTGGATGAAATCTGGTTATACTAATCAGCCGCCTCTTGTGCAGGATGATCAAATTCGGCTTGTGCTTCGATATCCAAAGACATATTCATTGATAAACAGAGCAATCCGAGGYAGCATGACYAMCTTGAATAAGAAGTCGAACCTGAAATACTTTGACGAAATTCACATGTCTTCATCATTGTCTGCTAGTGCAAAATATGAGTTCCTTTCTGAAAAGATTGTATCTAGAGCATGTGATCCATACCCCTATAGAGATGGCATGAGGAATGGCTACATTGATGTGTATAAAGGACTTGATTTTTGTGATATTCTTGAAAGAGTTACTCACCAGGAAGGCTTAAAAATTGTGCCAAACTGGAAATGCGATGGCTCTGATGATTTTTGCAGCAGGCTGGGGCCCTTCATGTCAAATAGGGCAATAAATGCAACAGATGGTAGTTTTGAAGGTGTTAAGCTTGTCCTACAGGATGTCCGGTGTGAGACAATGACTCTTCAGGCCAGTAATGACTCTGGCTTAAGGGTATCCTCAGTATTTAGAGTAGTTCCTCCATTTGAGGATCAGTTCATTGTGGCTCAAAGAACAGGTCTTAATAACATGAGTCTTGCGGCTGAGGGAATCTGGAAAGCTTCCAGTGGACAGCTTTGCATGGTTGGCTGCCGTGGATTAGTTGGTGCAGAAAATGGTGGCTGTGATTCTAGGATTTGCTTGTACATTCCTCTCTCGTTTTCCATTCAACAAAGGAACATAGTTATGGGCACTTTCTCAAGCATTGGTGGAAGTAACAGGTCATATTTTCCTCTGTCTTTCAAGAAGCTCATCCGTCCTACAGAGTTGTGGAATCATTATCCAGCTGCACATCCATATTACAGGTACTCAAAAGTTGATGCAGCTGGTGTAGTCCTTGAGAAATACGAGCCCTTCAGCTTCGGTGATGTAGTTAAGAAGTCACTTCTGCAATTTCCCAAATTAGAAGATACATTGTCAGTCCTTGATAGTCTCTCTCTTCTCTCAGAAGACTTCACTCTTCACATTTCTGCAGTTCCAGATCCATTTATAAACTCTATTTTCTTGAGAACTGATCTCGAAGTGGAAATTCTTTCACTTGGTCCTTTGTTTGGGTGGCACTGGTCTTCAGAAAATTTTTCTGTAATTGAAAATGAAAATTCTTACCGTGATAAAGTTCAATATACAGAAAAGTGGCTCCTACTAAATGTGTCTGGTCAAATTGGTCTTAGTGGAAAAGCCTATGAAAATTTCTCTGTGCTATCTGTAGAGGGGCTTTATAATCCAGTCATTGGAAAGATGTATTTAATTGGTTGTAGAGATGTTCGAGCTTCATGGAAAATCTTGCAGGCTAGCATGGACCTTGATGCTGGATTGGATTGTCTAATTGAAGTGGTYATATCTTATCCGCCWACTACAGCTCGTTGGTTAGTCAATCCAACAGCAAAGATGTCCATATCTAGTCAAAGGAATACAGATGATCCTCTCTATTTTAAACCAGTCAAGCTCCAATCTCTCCCTATTATGTACCGGAGACAAAGGGAAGAAATTCTTTCTCGTAGAGGAGTTGAAGGGATACTCCGTGTCTTGACACTTTCACTAGCAATTTCTTGCTTATTAAGCCAGCTAATTTATATTAGGGACAATGTGGAATCTGTTCCCTACATTTCCCTTGTCATGCTAGGCATCCAAGCTCTTGGATACAGCCTTCCACTGATAACTGGTGCTGGAGCTCTATTTGAGAGGATGGCTTCTGAATCTTATGAGAGTCGATCCTATGAGCTTGAAGGCAGTCAATTGGTGCGTACAATTGATTATACAGTTAAGGTTCTTGTACTTGTTGCATTTTCAATAACAATTAGGCTCTGCCAGAAGGTATGGAGATCCCGTATCAGATTGCTAGCTAGAACCCCCATCGAACCACATCATGTTCCAACTGACAAGTTTGTTATAATAACTACCTTGACCATACACGCCATCGGCTATGTCCTTGTTTTATTTGTTCATTCTCTCTATACAGGCAGGAAACCTGTTCAGACGGAACAGTTCATAGATTCATCTGGTAATTTCCATACATTACGGGAATGGGAAACTGAATTGGAGGAGTATGTGGGTCTGGTTCAAGACTTTTTCCTTCTTCCTCAAGTYATTGGCAATTTTATGTGGAGGATAAACTGTAAGCCACTCAGAAACTTCTATTATATTGGTATAACAGCAGTTAGGCTTCTTCCTCATGTATATGATTATGTAAGACCTCCTGTACCAAATCCGTACTTCTCTGAGGAATATGAGTTTGTCAATCCTCGATTTGATTTTCACTCCAAGTTTGGAGACATTGCAATACCAGCCATAGCTGCTCTTTTTGCAGCTGCAGTTTTCATTCAGCAGAAGTGGAGTTATGAGAGGCTAAATCAAGCATTGTCTTTGGGGCAATCTAAGCTTCTTCCATTCGGTTCGAAAGTATATGAGAGGTTGCCTTCTGTATCATTTGAAGCTGAGCTTGCTTCTGGTGTCAATAGAGGTGGAGGACATGAGAAAGGGCCTAATTGACGTCTAGTTCTGGAATTACTTCTGTAAGTTTCTAACAGAGTGAGCTAGTAAGAATCTTGATTGAGGTATGTTGATGGTGTTCCTGTAAACTTCTTTTTACATATGATCAATAAAGCAAATTATGGTTGATGCATTGCTTGTGGGATTCATTGCATTACTAACTTTCTCTTTATCTCTATAGGGATTTGCCGAATGCATACTTTTTTCCTTAATTGTGTCACTTGATCTCCTTATGGCTCCTAAAAATGAATTCTGAAGATGTTCTTAAGAAACAGCAGACACCAAGTAAAATTGCAGGAGGAGCTCAGGAACTAGGGAAGTTCCCAGAATCTTGTATATGTTTTCCTGGTCAAACATGCAAAAGATTGGATGTAATTGTTTACTAATTTTGCTTGATTACGGTCATAAACTTTCACTTATCATATCATCTTTAGAAATAATTGAAGGGTTAGCAGTAATCTAGATGGAAAACACCAAGAGATTCAACATCTAATGGTCAGCAAGGCTCTTTGCCTTGACTTCTGACGGAAATGTCAACATCTGACTGTCTCCTAAACCATTTTCAATGTCATCCTCCTAAAGTTGCACGACAAAGAACAGAATCCTCCTTCTGCAGATTCATTATTTAAAGCAATATTTTTGACGTTCARTTTCTGCTGATTCTTGTTAGACTTTTTCTTTGTTTCGAGAAACAATAATGTAAATTGCATAACATCCCTCCACCATAGCAGATATATGAGTTTCTCCAAGCTCTTGAAATCTTGAATTATTCTATTACTGACATGGTCTGGCTTGATTTCATGCATTTTTCAACTRGGGTTGCAGTAATGGCTTCAAACGGTTGAATCATTTCGAACCGATCTAACCGCATGCCCGAGCGGGTTGATGATTGACCTGGTTGGATCGGTTAAACRATAAAGAAGTCATCAGACCGATTATTTTTATTTTTATTTGGACAAGTTGACATTTTTGGTCAAAATAATAATAGAAAGATGTTATAGTTTCTGGTTGATCTCCTTGTGATTGCGCTTCAAGATATCCAGGTAAAATGAGGACAGCTCAAACATGGTTCCAAATGAAGACTAATAAATTTGTGAATCAAAGTTGATTTTCTTTTTAAAAAAATATCAAAATTAATAGCTTGAAAATAAGGGCTGCTCCTAAGATAAAGTATTTATTAATTTTGAAGCCCAGAGGGTTCTCCCAGCCAATCTCGGGGACTGGTAGAGGTGGACACATTTGCTTTGGACAGCCCACTAGTGGATTGAATATAATATTTTATCCACAGATTACACGTTGGCATATCATGTGAATTAAAATCCAGCAGCCTGAGTTTTCAATAAAAAAAGAGTTAGTAGCCTGAGCAGACTTGTAAGTTAAAATGAGATTTCATTTGATTCATGTTTGTGGCAATATATTAAAAATATTTAAATTAGATTTTTTTCTGAGTAAGAATTATATTGCTAATGTAGTTTTGATCGATCTCGAATTGAGTATAAATATCGAATGTGGATATTGAATGGTCTAAAAAAATCCAAATTAAATTATAATCCCTTGAGCATCCTTGAATATTTTCAATTCAAAGGTGAATGCCGGAGATAACGAGAGTTTTATAGTAGTGATTTGAAATTAAAGGTTTCTTTCGTGATAATCTCACTAAACTTAAAAACACTATATGTGTTACTTTTAAAGAATTTAAGATATTCGGTGATAACGAGAGTTTTCTCTTAAGGATTTCGTTACAAATTCGATACTTACTAATTTATTCTAATTTTAACTCGTAATAATTTAAAGAAACGTCTCTGTTCCTGACTTAATGAAAGAAGAGAATTACTTGCTCATTAATAATAAGGTGTCAAAATTCAAAGATAAGGCATTAATTAGGGGCAACCATAAAATCTTGATCCAACTTTGGACTAGTATAAAAGTAGTCTATAAAAGATTTTAATTGTCGGGTGAGAGTCAAACATGAAATGCAGTAATCGGAAGAGGTCGGAGCCGCTGCTACTACGGGAACGGAGCTGGCTTCCGCGACTGCCACGCGGTCATGATCATGGTGAATTAGTGCTAAAAACGTGGGACTGCATGAGGATCTTCTGCACACATGCATTGTCTTGTTTTTAGGGTTTTTACCTTAAACGAAATGTTCTGAAGAAAAAAATAATAAAAAATGAAATCCTAGGAACTGATTTTTTGAAACTAGCTTTGTTTTGTTATATATATATATATATCGATTATGATTTTTTTATTATTATTTAGAAGGTTTGGTCTAGAGGTCTTTTGATGTGGTATCACAATAAAATCTCATTTTAGTTTAATCATCCGTTTATTAATTTCTTCAAGTTGTTGAGTTGTARGATTCTAAATTTTCTAGTGSACTTTCTTATTCTAATTTCTTACTTTACTTCTCTGTTACACTAATCAGAACATGTAGTAGAATATGCACATGTCGTGCTCTGATTGATGCTAGCGAGCATTTAATAGAAACGTACACGAAAAAATTTCTAGTCAAAGTTATCTAGATGTTGTATATATTGATTCAGACGTGATTTGAGTTGAACGGATATAAATCAACACATAAAAAACGGCTAGTGATCTTTTACTACAATTTTTASCATGCACTTTCTAATGCAAATTAAAATACTACATGTATATATTCTTAACTCCTTCTTCCTTAATTATACTCTAATCAATATAAATATAATAAGAAAGCATACTCGAAAGGCGTGTCGTTCATTACAATACCATTTGAGGCATGGATAAGGATCATGAATACTCTAATCAATATAAATATAGTTACTTGTTAGGGCCAAGAAGGGGTCAAAATACATGAGAATGAGAGACCATTAATAGCATTCTAGAACGGAAGAAGTTTCATAAAACTGTTCATGAAAATGGAGAAGAGAAGAAAGTCAAGTCCGGACGAGTTTGGCACCACAATTGGTTCAGAAAACGTAGTAATGGTTAAGAAAACGCACTTATAAACATGCACTTATTAAGAAACTTCCAATGTGTATCCGTTTTACCTTAAAAGTCAAAACATAGAAAATCTCCAAGTTCGACCCTTGCCAGAATAGGGAAGAGCTACTCTCACCGTCTCATAAAAATAAATTTATTCTTATATCAAATAAATTTAAGAAATATAGATAATTTAGTTAAATTAATTATTATTATATTTTATATATTTTTATTAATATTAAATTAATTAATAAATATTATCTTGTAATTTGATGTAAATTATTAAATTGATATTGAAATTTTGACATTATATTTAATTTGTGATAAAAATTAATATATCAAAAAAAGTTTATTTTTCTTAATTTTGTTCAATAATGCATTTAAGTGCGTCAACCAAAGTCATTTCATCGAGGCAATCGAGATATTTATTCTCGATATCGTAATTTTCTCCAATTACGAATTATGTACTCGATTGATTAATTATTATTTTTAATTCAGTTACGAAAAAAAAAAGTTTGATATTTATACATAACTTCTAGAAGCATAGTTTACGTTCGTATAAATTATAAAATGTCTCTTGAAATTAAAAAAAGGAAAAAATACTTAAATTTTAAAATTTGCCTTGCTGAGTTAAGCATATACATCAGATCTTCGCCTGTTCTTCACTTCTTCTTCCTTTACTAATTAAATAAATGGTTGGGATCATCAGAATTTCCAACCCGGCTCCGAACCAACAACAAAGGAAAGTTCCATCAAACCTATTAAAGTATAAAGCTCACATGTGGAGTGGATTCTCTGTGTTTTCATCCTTCTAGATAACCATTCTTTATTCTAGATTTTCAACCCTTCATTCATGAGGTCTTTACCTTTATACTTGGAGGTGGAAGACGGATACCCGGATCCAATTTAAAGACCTTCAAATTATAAAATATTACTATTCGATAATTGAGTTATAAATTTATTTTTATTTTAATACTTTTTTAAAAAAGGACATTTTGAATAATTGATTTTAAAAAAATACTTTATTTTTATAAATATTAATCGATATGCATAAATCTATAATAATTTGAATTTTTCCCGTTTGTTTAAAGACTTGGGAAACTGGTTGACCCGACATAATCAAAAGGATTTTGTAGTTTGAAGACTWATGGAAAATATGAAAAGTTGCCTCTTTCTTCTCTTAATTTATTATAAATAATTTTTATTTTTTCTTTGTTTCTTTCTTCTATATATATATTTTTTTTATTTAGAATATTACACGAATCAATTAGATAGTCATTTCATCTTTTTATCGTTGTCAAAATAAAAGATAATTGTATATAATTGTAATGTAATTATATCGGCAAAAAAATTATAATCTGCTATCACCATTAGAGATCGAACATAATGATGATATTCAATTAGTCAATTAAAGATCGAATGTCAAAAAAAAAAAGAAAAAAGGAAGAAAAAATGATACTACTACTACTWCTTAGAATATTAAATTTGACAATTTCTTGGGTCAACATGATCGGCTATAAAAACTTTAGAGTTTTCCAGTAAGGAAAAATATTAATTGGAAAAGGAAAGTAATTTCACCTTTATTATGGGCAAAGATGCATTACCAAGAACAGTTAGAATTAGCGGGCAAAATAATAATTTTTAATTTGCTTGACAGCCAAGAAAATATCTTGAAGGTCAAAGATGGTGCCTTTCAATAATCAGCAGATCCTGATAAAACCATTCAAAATTTCCCCGCCAATTATTCTGAATATTTTTGTGGAAAATCTCTGCTTTTGAAGACCTATAAGCCTTCTGTCTCCATACATCTTCACCTCCTTACTATATATAAGTACTAGTCCAGAGACCAGCCCAGCAAGAACATCAAACTTTGTTATATTTTTTTTTTCAGTTTTTTCTTTGATCTTCAATAACTCGGAAGTATAACTTTGAATAGAGTTTTATTGAAGGGACTTGAAGTGAATACGAAAAGTCATCGTCTTGATTCAAGAGAGAGAGAATTTGAGGATTCTTGAAGTGAAATTATATTGATCCTGGCAGTTTTYATTGGAAATGGAAGGTGATCTTTATAGAGCTGGTAACAGTTTAAGAGCAAACAGTACTTCAATATGGAGGAACACGGGCATGGAGGTTTTCTCGCGTTCATCGCGAGATGAAGATGATGAAGAGGCTCTTAGGTGGGCTGCACTTGAAAAGCTGCCTACTTTTGATCGGTTGAGAAAGGGTTTGCTATTTGGATCAGCTGGTCATGCTAATGAAATTGATATACCAAATATTGCATATCAAGATAGACAGAATCTGCTCGAGAGGCTTGTCAGGGTTGCTGAAGAAGATAATGAGAAGTTCTTGTTGAAGCTTAGGAACAGACTTGATAGGTAAATTTATCTTCTCAGCTGTTATTTCTTAGAGATGAAACGAGTTTGATTTCTGATTTTACTGCATCCGTCATACAGGGTTGGAATCGATTTGCCCACAATTGAAGTCCGATTTCAGCATCTAAAGATCGATGCTGACGCTCATGTAGGAGGCAGAGCTTTGCCTACCTTTCTGAACTTCCATACAAACATTGTGGAGGTAAAGTTTATTGTGGCTGGCTATCATGTTTTATGTTTATATCAAAATGCATCGAGCGGCCGCTTTGATCTGACGAGTTTCCYTCTTTCTAAAGGGTTTTTTAAATACTCTTCATATACTTCCGACCAGAAAGAAGCATCTGTCTATTCTTCGGGATGTCAGTGGAATCATCAAACCTTCCAGGTGAGAAAAATGAAGAAATTTCTATTAATCATTCTCTCAGTCTCTACTTTATCTTCTCTGAAGATTTCGACTGAACTTCAATTCGGGTGATCTTTGCAGAATGACTTTACTTTTGGGTCCTCCGAGTTCTGGCAAAACTACACTCCTGTTGGCTTTGGCCGGTAGGCTTGATCCTAATTTACAGGTCTCCGGAAAGGTGACCTACAATGGGCATGAGATGAATGAATTTGTACCACAGAGAACTGCTGCATATGTAAGCCAACATGATCTCCACATTGGAGAAATGACTGTTAGAGAAACCCTGGGATTTTCAGCAAGATGCCAGGGGGTTGGATCTCGTTATGGTTAGTCTCAACTCTGATCATGTCCCTCGACTCCTGAATCTCTGATTCTTATTCTACTTCTTGTGATTTTAACATGACTTTCTGAGTTTGAGTCCGATGTGGTTATCTGTATTGATTGTTCCTGCTGCAACAATTGCAGAAATGTTGGCCGAATTATCAAGAAGAGAGAAAGCTGCAAATATTAAGCCTGATCCTGATATCGATATATACATGAAGGTGTGTGAGAAGCAACCAATTTGATATGGATAACTTGTTAGGATATTCAAACTAGCTTTATGATTCACATTTTTTATTGTTTAATGCAGTCTGCAGCTACAGAAGGACAAGAAGCTAGTGTAGTCACAGATTACATTCTTCGGGTACAGTAATCGCGAAACAGTCAGCTCTGTCTACCGGAAAGATAACTGGACAACATATTAACTTCTTCTTCACTTTGCAGATTTTGGGGCTGGAAGTTTGTGCTGACACTCTTGTAGGAGATGAAATGATAAGAGGAATTTCTGGAGGACAGAAAAAGCGAGTCACAACAGGTAAGAAACTATAAAATCATATGGAAGTGAGGCCTGTTAACAGCTCTAGATTGAAAGCTAAAGATACCATTTATGGAAACTGCAGGTGAAATGCTTGTTGGACCAACAAATGCACTTTTCATGGARGAGATATCTACTGGATTGGACAGTTCCACAACGTTCCAAATTGTTAATTCACTTCGACAATATGTTCACATCATGAAGGGAACTGCATTCATTTCACTCTTGCAACCTGCTCCCGAGACATACGACCTATTCGATGACATTGTTCTTATATCTGATGGCCATATTGTTTACCAAGGTCCCCGAGAAAATATTCTAGAGTTCTTCGAATCAATGGGATTCAAATGCCCAGAGAGGAAAGGAATTGCTGATTTCTTGCAAGAAGTAAGTGGTAGTATGAAATTAAACTTCAAGGGATTTCGATTTGCAATTCTCCTCTTCTGTTTTACTGAAAGATTAAATTCCTTTTGTAGGTTACATCAAAGAAAGATCAGCGCCAGTATTGGTCACGTAACGATGAACCTTACAGATTTGTCAAATCTAGCGAATTTGCTGAGGCATTTCAATCATTCCATGTTGGGAGAAAGCTAGGAGATGAACTTGCTGTACCATTTGATAAGAGCAAAAGCCACCCAGCTGCTTTGACTACCAATACGTACGGTGTTAACAAGAAAGAACTCTTGAAAGCTAATACTTCCAGAGAACTTCTGTTGATGAAGAGAAACTCATTTATTTACATCTTCAAACTTAGTCAGCTTATTATAATGGGTCTAATTGGAATGACACTCTTCTTCCGAACTAAAATGCCCCGAAATACTGAAGCAGATGGAAATATATATCTTGGTGCTCTATTTTACGTGGTTATTCAGATTATGTTCAATGGTATGTCTGAGCTCGCCATGACAATAGCCAAGCTTCCAGTTTTCTTCAAGCAACGCGACCTTCTGTTTTACCCTGCTTGGTCATATGCTATACCAACATGGATTCTCAAGATTCCAGTTACATTTCTCGAAGTTGGTGTTTGGGTGGTTCTCACCTACTACGTTATTGGATTTGATCCAAGTGCAGCAAGGTTTTTCAAACAGTTTCTACTTCTTTTAATTGTAAACCAGATGGCATCGGCATTGTTTAGAGCTATTGGGGCAGCCGGCAGGGACATGATTATTGCAAATACTTTCGGGTCATTTGCACTTCTCTTGCTCTTTGCATTGGGTGGCTTTGTCCTGGCAAGAGGTAAACATTTGCATTGGTAATTCAAATTTGTAGTTTAATTAAGGTGGCTAATTCTTGTTTTTGATTAATTTTGCAGAACAAGTAAAGAAATGGTGGATATGGGGTTACTGGTCCTCACCCTTGATGTATGCTCAGAACGCAATTCTTATAAATGAATTTACAGGAAACAACTGGAAAAGAGTAAATCTCCATATCTGTGCTCTACTTAGTTTCCTAATCTTGGTTTTGCCTCCTCAATTTTCTCATAATCTTGTTCGAATTTACCTCAGATGGTCAATGGCACTACATTAGGCGTTAGAGTCTTGAAGGCTCGAGGGTTTTTTACTCAAGAATACTGGTATTGGATTGGAGTTGGAGCGAACTTTGCTTTCATATTTCTTTTCAATATCTTCTTCGTTCTGGGTCTCACTTATCTTAAACGTGAGTATCTCTTTCCTGTGGCTAAAATCACTACCTTGAGAGTCCAGGTACTAAGATATTTGCAATGTGCAGCTTTTGGGAAGCCTCAAGCAGTTGTACCAGAAGAGAGTGAAGATAATGGAGATTCGCGCCAGAATGGCGTTGTTAGACACGCTGTATCTGAAGCAGATCAAAATAGAAGGGCCGGTGTCTCATCTGGATCCTCATCAATGAAGGCAGATGCCATTGAGGCAGCCAATCAGAATAAGAAGAAGGGAATGATTCTTCCATTTGAACCCCATTCAATTACATTTGATGACGTGAGATACTCCGTTGACATGCCACAGGTAACTGGAGAAGTTAATTATGTGATCATCGTTGGAAACTACTGTTGAAACTCGAAAGTTTCCAAATTCTGAAGTCGTATGACTTTAATTGTTTAAATTTGCTGCAGGAAATGAAAGATCAGGGTGCTGTTGATGACAAACTGGTGCTTCTCAAGAGTGTTAGTGGGGCCTTTAGGCCTGGTGTTCTCACAGCTCTAATGGGTGTTAGTGGAGCTGGTAAAACAACTCTAATGGATGTGCTGGCTGGTCGTAAAACTGGTGGATACATTGAAGGTAACATCACGATCTCTGGGTATCCAAAGAAGCAGGAGACTTTTGCTCGGGTTGCTGGATACTGTGAGCAGAATGACATCCATTCTCCACATGTTACTGTCTATGAGTCCCTCGTTTACTCAGCTTGGTTGCGTCTCCCCACAGAAGTCGATTCTAAAACCAGAAAGGTTTGTTTTGTATTTGAGATCCCTGATTTTATCTGCTACCCTATGCATTACACAGGCATTAGTTATAGCATTCAACTTAATTGACATCTCACTAATATCTGCAGATGTTCATTGAGGAGGTTATGGAACTTGTTGAACTTGCTCCTTTGAGAGATGCACTTGTTGGATTGCCAGGGGTTAATGGTCTCTCAACTGAGCAGCGCAAGAGGCTCACAATTGCTGTTGAGCTAGTGGCTAATCCCTCYATCATATTTATGGATGAGCCAACTTCAGGGCTCGATGCAAGAGCAGCTGCAATTGTGATGAGAACCGTTAGGAACACTGTGGACACAGGAAGAACAGTTGTATGCACCATTCATCAACCTAGTATCGACATTTTTGAAGCTTTTGATGAGGTAATGTTCTGTTCACAAATTCATAACAGCTTTTCGTTTCTGAATTCCTTTGACATACTAAAAAGAAAACCATGATTTTGCAGTTATTCCTAATGAAGCGAGGAGGTCAAGAGATATTTGTTGGACCACTGGGTCACCATTCTAGCCAATTGATCCAATACTTCGAGGGAATTGAAGGAGTGAGTAAGATAAAGGATGGTTACAATCCAGCAACTTGGATGTTGGAAGTTACTGCGTCAGCACAAGAATTGGCATTGGGTGTTGATTTTGCTGAAATCTACAGAAATTCTGACTTATACAGGTTTGCAGCTAATAAAGATGTCGATTGCTTTATGATAAATAGGGTTGATCAGTCACTTTGAACATCAAAAGTTTTAATCATGTGTTGAACAAATTTCAGGAGGAACAAAGCTCTCATTCAAGAATTGAGTACTCCTCGCCCTGGTACAAAGGACCTCTATTTCGCCAGTCAGTATTCTCAACCCTTCTTTGTCCAATGCATGGCTTGCCTATGGAAACAGCGCATTTCTTATTGGCGTAATCCTCCTTATACGGCTGTGAGATTTCTGTTCACCACCTTCATCGCCCTGGCATTTGGGACAATGTTTTGGGACCTTGGTTCAAGAAAGTAAGCGATAAGAATTCCAAATGTTATGATACCTCCAAAAAGTTAGTAATATTTCACATATGCCAAGTGACTAACCACTGTCTGCTGCGAAATGCAGGAGGAACGGGCAAGATCTAACTAATGCTATAGGTTCCATGTATGCTGCTGTTATCTTCTTAGGAGTCCAAAACTCCTCATCAGTGCAGCCTGTTGTGGCAGTTGAAAGGACAGTCTTCTACCGAGAAAGAGCAGCCGGAATGTATTCTGCCTTGCCATATGCCTTTGGACAGGTGCCTTTCTGATTTCTAAAGCAGAATTTTCCATTCATCTTGGGGTTRAAGGCATTTTCTTTATGAATTATCTATTCTTGGTGCAGGTTGCTATTGAACTTCCTTATGTATTTTTCCAATCTGCTGTCTATGCTCTCATCACCTACTCCATGATCGGATTCGAGTGGACAGCTGCAAAGTTCTTTTGGTACTTATTTTTCATGTACTTCACCTTGTTGTACTTCACCTTCTACGGGATGATGACTGTGGCTGCAACTCCCAATCACAACATAGCTGCCATTGTTGCCTCTGCATTTTATGCCGGATGGAACCTTTTCTCAGGATTCATCATCCCAAGAACAGTAAGTCCTGTCAACATTATTTTTGTTAGAATGCATCGGTTGAGATTCTAATTTTCTTTGTTATCAACAGAGAATGCCAATCTGGTGGAGATGGTACTATTGGGGATGCCCCGTTGCTTGGACCTTGTATGGCATGATTACAGCACAATGGGGAGATGTTTCTGATCCGCTTGATAGTGGTGAATTAGTTAAGGATTACTTGAGAAGATCCTTTGGCTTTAGACACGATTTTCTTGGAGTGGTTGCTGGTGTAATTGTTGGACTGACTGTTGTTTTTGCCTTCGTCTTCGCCCTCTGCATCAAGACATTCAATTTCCAGAGGCGGTAGTGTATTCCGAGGCTCAATCGCCAGTCCAAACAGGAGAGTTTTCTGGAGTATTGGTTGTCAAACTATCAAATATATAGTTCATCAATTTTTTGTAGCATTTTTTTGTATGCAGTTAGGAGTATAAGATTGATAACCAGAAATGAATATATAGTTAGCTACCTCAAGCTTCATMTACCATATATAGTATAAGAAGTTCTTCCTTTCTGCAATTCAAGAATCAAATTTGTTCAAGTTCTACTCGTACATTGTTATCCTACTGTTTCACAATCAACGCTAGGATGCATGGCCTGAAATTGTCCTGTTCATGATGGATTTCCAGTCAAAATACTTGTAAAGCAGATGATGCCTTTGATTCGTTTGTTGCTATAACTGAGCAATTTCTTCACCTCATTGCTCGCGAAGAGAAAGGAAAGCTGGTCAATTTCACGTGCCTCTATCTGATTCCTTGGCTGCTAAATCCATACTCAGCATCCGGAGTTTCACTTTCACAAACTGGCGGCCATAAATGTAAAATTCTCGGTAACCAAATGCGACCGCCAAGCAGAAAGGCCCGTTGAGGTCATAATTAGTTTTCATATGTTCTACACGGTCCATGCATCTTGTTCTACACGGCATTGGATAAAAAACTAGGAACATTTTCCTTCTACTTATATACACTTCAGTCATAATCTACAAACATAAAAGATTCCTGTTTCACAATAAAAAAACAAAAAGAAATTATCAACAATGATTCCTGTCTTCTCACGGATTATAGGGAAGTTTCAGGAATTACTGCAATCTGATTSCGGAGAAGTTACGTAATCAAGAAAAGCCTTCTTGATTATCCAATTCAAGCTGGAGGGCAAGTGACTGGTTGATCAGGAGAGCCACTGATCAGTTATTGATTAAAAAACGAATATGGTTTCCATTGTGATCAGATCAATCATATCATCCCCAAAAGAAAAAAACAGAAAGAAAAAAGATTCTGCGTTCCAAGAAATTCAAGAAATGTGCTTTTGAGAAACAACTCATTTATGCTTTTGTTGAACAAAATGATATCTTTTCGGCTTTCTGCATCATTCAAACACCTAAAGAGAGTGACTACCTCATTGTCTGGACTTGACTTTTCTTACATTTGCACTCAGGCATGCATAACCGAGAAGGCATCTTCTTCATTTTTTATTTTTTTTTTTTTGGCAGTCTTTTGAGACTTCAAAGTTGAAAAAACTATGTTTGGTTCAACCGGTAATACCAGAAGCTGTGTCTTAGACTTGAAAAGAAAACCGATCATGTAAAAACCTGGTTAAAAACGATAACATCGTGGGCTCAAATCAACCATTTCCCTGGTTTTACACAAAAAGGAACAAGAACTGATCAAACCAGAAAATGGTCGTAATCAGCATGCCCTTTTGTTGTCATGGTAAAAGAGATTCATAGATTGAGATATATCTGACATCTTGGACAAAATTTCCATGGCGACAACTCCCAAAGGTTGAGCATCAGCAGAATGATTATTTCGACATAGCCTATTTGCCAGGGAACTGCTCATCTTTGACCCGTGAAATTAGCTGTCAGGACCATGAGAAAAGAGGATGCCGTGCTCCCTCGTATGACCGCAATTTAAGTTATCCTCTTCACTTTCTCCCGCAAGGAAACCGAAGACAATTTGGCCAATCAGAGATGTCTTGCACCAGAGACACCACAGAGGTGGTAGACTGGGGACTAGAGCCTCGAGGAACCAAGTATCCGGCCCAAGAAATAATTCTGGTCTATCTTACTAGAGGCCTGCCTAACTTATTGAAGACGACCCAATCATATAGCGAGTTTGGTCCTACCTAACMCTTTTGTGGGTCCAAAAGGACCAAAACCATTCGAATATCTATTACCCTGAATCTGGGCTACCAAACGGACARCTATTCAGCCCATTTTGGAAGAAATTATTCATATCAAATATCAAAATGCTCTAAATGTTGGTCTGTGGTCCGGTCCTCTCAATGGCACGACAAATGATCATGACCAATCTATCGGAAGTCAATTAGGGATGGAGTGTAATAGAAGATTTGGAGTCTATTTGTGCAATTGTAACAATGCTGTGGATAATCTAGTTAAGATTTAATTTTATAACTCAATTCGATATTTATAATTGAATAAATTAAAATTTTATTAAATTAAAATTATTTATTAATCTAATTTTTATAAATATTTTCATACGTCAACTGCTCCTTAATCTCTTCTGATAATATTCTAACTTAATATATCAAGGCACTGCGAAGTAAATTACTAAATATAATAGCCAAAATCACATGTTACAAGATAAAACTTCAAACATTTAAAAATTTAATTACTTTCTAGATTCGCGTCTTCAAATTTTAATTGTATCGAATGGGGTCTCTAAAAGGGCAGCATACCTTCAATGCAAGTTTTGTCACTAGAAGTAATTTTAATTGTTTCTGAGCTTTTCTTATAAAGTAATAGCTTTTATTTTCGCTTGCTTTTTAGAAATAATATTAATATAAAAAGGATTGTGTACAAAAGTCCACACATCCCACTTAAACCTACAAAACTCCATGGCAGATTCCACTGGACAAGCTGTCGAGCAGATTAGAGATGAGATCGCAGAATCATTGAGGGTCTCTCTCTCTCCAAGTATAGCCCCTGTCACACTCTTGCATTCTTGCCCTGCATATTACACTTTTGCTACATATATTAGTGAAAATCCTGAGATCCCTCCAAGTAAGAGAAGGCACTATGGGTTCGGAGATCCAAAATCAGTTACCCAGTATATACTTGAATATCGAAGAAAATATGAGTTCTTGGGCATCAACATCTGAGCAGGTTCGTTGTGCACTTGAATCCTACGGATGTTTCTTAGCAAAGTACGAGAAAATCTCCCCAGAATTGCATGATAAGATGTTTCAAGTTTCAAAAGAGCTATTTCATCTTCCGACCGAAACCAAAGTGAAGAACACTTGTACAATTGCTGGCTTTGGCTATGCAACCAATTTCTCCTTTATGCCTCTCGTTGAATACTTCGGAATCGAAAATGGAGCAACTCTTGAAGCCACCAAGGATTTCACAAACCTTATGTGGCCTGCCGGAAATGACAGTTTTTGGTATCATTTTACAGTAATTGCTGAATATATATGTATATTTTTTCTGTACTTGAGTTCTCTATAATCTTTTTATCGGAAACGTTTCTCCTCGAATAGTGAAACGGCATTCACATACTCAAAGCTGCTATCAGAGGTGGATCAACTGGTTATGCGTCTGGTCTTCGCTAGTTATGGTGTGGGGAAGTACTGTGACCCCATCCTTAACTCTTCCTTTTACCTCATGAGATTCATGAAATACCGAACACCCCGAGCTGATGAGATCAATGTAGGCCTACAACCTCATGTAGACAGGAACTTCTTGACCATCCTTGATACCAATCACGTTCCTGGATTGGAAATAGAAACAAGAAATGGTAAATGGATCACTTACAAGCCATCACCTTCAAGTTCAACCTTCCTAGTCATTGCAGGCGAGCCTTTCCAGGTAAGACTCATATATGTTATTATCTTTCCTGTGTTCGACCTTTTCCTCTTGTTTGCCTAAACTATCGATTTTCATGTTAGGCATGGAGTAATGGCAGAATATATGCTCCACTGCATCAAGTTACTATGAGAGGGAATGAGGAGAAATACACAGTTGGGCTGTTCTCCTTCATGCGTGGGACAGTGCATGTACCTGAAGAACTAGCTGAGAAGAACCCTCTGCAATTTAAACCATTTAATCACCTGGAGTTTATTGAATTTTTGCGTGCAGGACGACACGGAAAGATCCGACTCATTGAAGACTTCTGTGGTGTTTAGTTAATTTACTATGATAATGCCAAAAGATCCGACTCCTTGAAGACTTCTGCGGTGTTTAGTTAATTTACTATGATAATGCCAATAGGTAATATAGGTTCTACTTCTACCTGTTTGCACTTTCGCCTAATAAATCATCAATTCTCATAGAGCTTCTATGTGCGAAGTTCACCTTTGCTTTCCAAGTTAGCCGARACCTTGAGTTATTGGCAGCTAGAAAGGGAGACGAAACCCCAAAAGAAAAAAGAAAAAGTGTAGTGCTTGCCATTGTTATCAGATCAATCGTGCCTTAGAAAATTTAAAGATTCTGCTTGCAAGCAGATTAAGAGAACAAGCTTTCACAACCAGCCAAATTATCTTCTGCAGGATGAAGGTGAAATGAACAGGAGACTCGTGAAACGACAAGACTACTAAAGTATGTTGTGGTGGTTCTTTCTATCCATTCGAGTCCGAAACTTGCATTGTGGACAAACTTCAAACACCTAAAGATGGCCCATCTTGTCATCCGCAGTCAACTTTTCCTATCTTCCCATGGAAGACGAATACAAACTCCACCCTTTTCCCAAATTTCAAGCTTCGAAGTTGGAAAATTTGTCTGTTCGATTCAACAGGTAAGTAACGCTAGCGCCATGCATTGTACACAAATATGAATACAATGAAACAATTAATAAATGGATTATTAAGTTAAATTTGATTTTATTTTTAAATTTTATAAATAAATTATTAAGTTAAATTATTTATAAACTTTATAAACTTTCGATGTGATATTAAGAAGAATTTTAAATTAAAATTTATCGGGGTGAGAGTTATGAATTAATTTGACTAAATAAGGATATTGGAATGTAAAAGAAAAATAAACGCGGCGAAAATTGAAAACAGATGAAATCTTGTGGTCTGACCAAACCCTTGTCCATTGTCGGATGCTATGATGTGTGATTGGTTAGAACATAGCTACTCCACAGAATTCATGGGCCGAAACTTGGATAGCGAGAGTACAGAAAATGTTTGACCATTTCTATCTAAGCCCAGATCTCACTTTATTTTGGGTTGAAAAAGGTAAATGTACTCAAAAGGAGAAGGCCCAATACATGATATGGTTCCTAATACAACTAGTGGGCCCCTAGTTAAATTGTCAAGCCCGATGAGTATATTGGGATCATTTGAAAGTCCAAAATAACAGAACAATGATCCCTCTTGCGTTCTTAAATGAAATGTTTTGACCCAAGCTTCTGGCGTTAATATTTAATAAATTAATATTGATAAGGTTCCGAATTTATTGACTAGGTTCAATAAATTTTTTGGACAATCCCTATTCCATCCATCTTTCCAAGGTAGCTCAACAAGGTAGAATACGTCCCAAATTGTTCCTATTGAAGTAATTGATAAATAAATTATTAAGTTAAAGTAAAATATCGTATTTAATCCTTACTTATTATGTTACATTAAAAAAATTTTAAGCCAATTTTTCATCTTTATTTGTAGACGTAATTTAAGTTAAACTCAATTTAATCGCATCATAAAGAAATCATATTGAGCAGAAAATCATGTCGAAGTTTAAGCCATTTTAATAATTACATCCAAACTAAACAAGTAGAAATGGCCTCCCTTGCGATCAGATCAAACCCCTCAAGATTCTTTTTTTTTTTTTTTAAATTCTAATTTTGACTTTCTATGCTGCTGACGTGTAACTGAAAATAAGCTAATCGTCGCATTTGAAGGTTGTTATTGGATAGATAATATAAATAATAAATGATATTATAAATAAATTCATTCAATCTTGTGTCGGCTTTCATTTGCCAGGAAAGATATATATATATGATTCGATATGTTCTAATAACAACACTTTTGAAATAATACATTGTTTGTCTCGATCGATCTCAGGTTTCATATGAAATACAAATGTCTTTTCCAAGATCCCACAAAACTGATGTTGAAAAGGAAAAAATAGCCACATGTAATTAAACAACTGATCATGTCTGCTTAGCTCAACATCTTGGAATTAGGTTTCCTCTTCATTATTTGAGGGGACTAAGAGTATCGCATTCGAATATTTTATGTTACAAGATTTTGACAAGATGAGCTACGAACAGTACTGTTGCATATGAGTAAGTATATCACTGAAATCTTACTATCAAGATCGGATATTTTTACTAATTTGAATTCGAGGAAGAAAGATTAGTTTAGAATTTTTTTCAATATGAAATTATAAATATAGATAGGATTGAACGACATTCATTTATRAATCGTGTCAAGTTATTATGTCAAGACCGAGGCTAATTAATTGCAAGTTGAGTAATATCAATAGTAGATGAGCTTAATGATGTTCATTTGTATATACAACAGGACATGATAATTGAGGGGGACCATTGTTTTAGTTGACTTGTCCTCAACATGATCGCTCAGTCTAATGATGCCCTAAATGCTACTGAATGATTAAGCCACATGGTTCCAAAAGCCAATCAATATCAGTCTAACGTTTGATCTGGATATTAAGCAAAATTAAGGGCAAAAATCTTTCTTGGACCACATGATCGAAGAGACGTTTAAGGGAGAAAGATGATCACCTTCACATTTTCTTCCGTGACGAATAATWTATGGCGACGTGATCTAATAAATCGTATTAGGTTTGTAGTGTTAGAGTTGGTTAACTCAAATTTTATTTGGCTGAGCCTGAAGAACTCGGGATACGACAACATGCATGTTGTGCGTCAACGGTAGATCAGTCCCATACCCTGAGAAAGTGAGTGATTTATTAATGATAATTGAAGGGGACAATGAATGAAAGTGTCGTCAAATTTTAAACCCTTCTTCCCGTTTGTATATGTAGTCAAGAAAATGCAGCTTAATCTCTGAGATTTGACTGACAACCGTGGGTTTGTTAAGAAACTATGTACTAGATTGTGTCCACKTCCATGTCGTGTTCTTTAGCTTCTCAAACTCTTCTTGTTTCTTTCTTTGCTCTGTTGGATGTCAATGATCGATGGGTCTTCTGACATTGAATATTAGGATGAAGCACAAATGGACTATCTGGAATCCGTACCGTAAGAGACTTCATGGTCGTCTAACGTAGCTCTACGATCGAAAATTTTTGGACTGAAAAGGACTTTGGAGCTGAACTTTTTTTTTGTTCCCTGATAATTTTCTCCTTTTCTTAACCTGAAGAATGTGCCTATATATAAATTCTTAGTATAGGAATGCTGAAAAATCATTAGATATAATAAACTAAAACCAGTATTACTATGGGTTCTTTGACGCCMCACAAGCTTCCTACCATTGATTTCACCAAGGAAATCTTGAAACCTGGTACCGATTCCTGGTTGAAGGCAAGCAAAGAAGTTATATGTGCCCTTGAAAACTATGGTTGCTTTGTAGCTTTGTATCATGATATTCCACTTAAACTCCATGATGCCCTTCTTCATGGTTTAGAGGAGCTATTTGATCTCCCAACAGAAACCAAAATGCAGAACAAGTCCACAAAACCTCTCTATGGCTATGTCGGTCAAATCCCATTTATTCCACTTTATGAAAGCATGGGCATTGATTATGCCAATACACAGCAAGGAATTCAAAGTTTCACCAGTGTCATGTGGCCTAATGGAAACAAGCTCTTTAGGTAAGGGCCCTCTTTTTGGAGTTCTTACACTTTTTGTACACTAATATGATTTTTAAAATTCTTACATTCTCAGCGAGACGATGCTTTCGTACTCAAAGTTGGCTGCAGAATTAGAAGAAAAAGTAGTGAGAATGGTATTTGAAGGCTATGGTGTAGGGAAGTACTATGAATCCTATATCAAGTCAATCAATTATCTCTGTCGGGTCATGAAATACAGAGAAGCCAAAGTGAACGAAAGCAAATTGGGGTTCGTCTCACACACGGACAAAAGCTTTATGTCAACAATTCATCAGTTTCAAGCTGATGGTTTGGAGGTGAAGGCAAAAGACGGGGAGTGGTTCAGTGTTGAGCTCTCACCTTCATCTTTTGTAGTCATGGCTGGCGATGCTATCATGGTGAGTATGCGCTCTATGCATTTCTTATGGTTTTGGCATGCAATTAATCGAAGCTTTYCCTGAACTAGGCATGGAGCAACAACAAAATACTCTCTCCACATCATCGAGTGATTATGGGAGGGAAGGGACCACGATACTCCATTGCACAATTCTCGTTTGTGGAAGGCAGCACTGTTCAAACACCAGAGGAGCTGGTTGACGATGATCATCCCTTACAATTCGAGCCATTCGATCACCTCGAATATCTTAAATTTTACAGCAAAGAGGAGAATCGGAAGCTAGAGTGTCCCATCAAAACTTATTGTGGAGTACTTTGATGGGGAAAAAAAAGTTCCTATATAGTGTCTCCTAATGTGGCAAAATCTGTCCTTGTTCAGCTTCTTCCTGTCTGTGTTTTATCTCTCAGTTTGCGTGTAATGCTGATAGTACATATTGCCAAGTTCCTTGATGATTTTCCGAAAGTTCAGAATACTATATTTCATGAATAAAGTCTTCGATCATTTCATGCATTTGTCAAATATCTATTGCAATAGTTTCCATTTTGTTTCATTCTAATCGTAGATATACGAGGCCTTTGCTACCCAGAAATCAAGATTTGTGAACGAATGATACTGTTGTGATGCGTTCGTCATCTTATTCTGAATATTGAGAGGCAAAGAAATTAACTTTAATTCAGTAATTTAGAATAGCCGATGATTAGATTTTTAGGTCAAATCGAGATCTCATCCCTATCAATCACTGATTATGATGGTGTTACGTTAAAAGAGRTATCGATGATCAATTAGTTTTCTGAGTAAGAYTCAAATTCTGCAAGTACAACACAAATCGAATCTGAATTTTAATCTCATTAAAATAGGCATTACGAGTTTGAAGAGAGATAGATAAAAATAGTAAAGACAGAGAAACTCTACAAGYGTAAGAGGGACAAATATTGAACTCGACCTTGATACAGAAAGGATGAAAATGTTATTTAAATTCAAAGCTTATCTCATGATAAAGAGAAAAAATAWTAATAATAAAGAGAGAGAAACTCTAAAAGAGTAAGTGAAATAAATGTTGAATTCGAGCTTATTTTTATTTAAATATCAAACTTATCTTATGGTAAAAAATATTTTTAATCGGTTACTATCGCTTTAATTAAATCGATCTTACTTTAACTACATAATTTTTCAATACTCAATGAAAATTGAACCCTAATCTTCACGAATTATGAATTATCACTTGATATTTAGCTGAATTATTAGAAATTGAAATTAAACTSAGATATCAAATTTACCAAGATRCGAGACCCATGAATCCATCGTAGATGTTGGAGAAATTCCCTSTTTGGCATCAAGTTTTAAGAGCTTTGGACAGACTTTTTTTTAATAAGAGTTAATTTTATGATAATAATTCAAATCGAGTCGAATTAATATTAAGGAGTTAGAATACTTAACAATTTAATATATATATATATATAAAATAACTTTTGTGGAATGGATGGACAAGTCCGATTGATTCTACAATATATTTATTAAAAAAAGAAAGAAAAACAATTAAAAATAATTCAAACGTGGACAGTATTTTTGTTGAATTGTCAAAACAATAAAGATCATTATATCATCGTATTTTCGTTGATTATGACTTAGCACTAACCATGAATATGTTGGCTGGCCAGAGTATTGACCAATTAAATTCTTGTCTCTTTTGGTTCGTGTTGTYATTTTATATAATTCATCAGAATATCATTCATTATTATTATGCTATAGCGAATTACTATTGAACTCTCTGCAAGTACAATACTGATTATGATGACGTCACGTTAAAAGAGTTATCGATAATCAATTCTTTTTTGGAATAAGAATCAAATTCTGTAAGTATAACATAGATCAAATCTGGATATTAATCTGATTAATGTAGGCATTACGAGTTTAAATATTATGAAATTGTTGTCGGAGGAGGTATATATGTAATACTTTTTTTATTCTTTTTTGTCAATTGAAAATAACACATTAATTTAAGAATAATTAAATTGATTAATATATCTTCTGAGAAAATAAATTAAAGAGTCATTTCGATTTTAAAAAAAAAAAATTGAGAATAGTAATCAATATCATTAAGTAAAAAAATAAATAAATAAGATAAAGGGTTTGTGACTTTCTTAATTTTTTACATTGAGATGTGTAAATGCTCATCGATTGGAGGAAAAAATCGGATGTTTTTAAGATATTTATAAAACGAAATATTATATTATATACTATTATTATATTCAAATTTTCATAAAAATGCAGGAGTCCTATAAAAAGCCATCTCAAAATAGCATTGCATACCAAACAGCTCTGCAATTCCTTAACTTCCACCTTTCCAAAGAAAAATAACAAGTAACGGCAAAAACTAAAACTCGAACAATGGGTTCCGTGAGTACACCCAATCTTGTTGTGGTAGACTTCACAAAAGAAGAAATTAGACCGGGTTCAAAAACTTGGTCATCAGCCTGCAAGGAGATCAGGCATGGCCTTGAAAACCATGGCTGCTTTATAGCTCTCTATGATAAAATCTCTCCGGAGCTTCATCAAGCCATCTTCCATGCGGCCGACGAGTTATTTGACCTCCCCGCTGAGATAAAAGTTCAAAACATCAACGAGAAGCCCTACCATGGCTATGTCGGCCAAATGCCCATTGTCCCCCTCCATGAGGGCTTGGGGATTGATTATGCCACCACTGTCGATGGAGTCCAAAGCTTCACCTCCCTCATGTGGCCAAATGGAAATGATTCTTTCTGGTAAAAGAAAATTTTAAGTTTCTTTTCATTCTTCCGGCTTGATCTTTTACCTTTTTGTTGATCTTGCAGCGAAAGTTCGTTCTCGTTTGCGAAGATAGTTGCAGAGTTAGAACATATGGTGATCAAAATGCTGTTCGAGAGCTATGGTCTGGAGAAATATAGCGAGGATCATATTGAGTCAAGCACCTATCTTCTTCGTTTTCTGAAATATAGGGCACCACAGATGAACGAGACCACCATGGCTTTTCCTTCTCACACTGATAAGAGCTTCCTTACCATTCTTTATCAAAATCATATTTCTGGCTTGGAAGTAAGAGCAAGAGATGACGAGTGGATTGATGTCAAGTTCCCACCCAAATCTTTTGTGGTCATGGCTGGCGATGCCTGCAAGGTGATTCATAATTAACATTAATCGTGGAAGAGCGATTGATTATAACAGTTAAATCTGATTAACTATAAATTGTTTCATTTTCTTGTTTTCCGGCTTGGCTTAGGCGTGGAGTAATGGTAGGGTGCTTTCACCGAACCATAAAGTCACCATGGATGCAAATGGGAAAGAAACGAGATATACCATTGCGGTTTTCTCATTCCTGAGCAAGATGGTAGAAGTACCTGAAGAGCTAGTTGATGATGAAAATCCACTGCAGTTTAAACCATTTGTTCATGTTGATTTGCTCAATTTCTATGCCACAGAAAGAGGCCGAAGCTCCCAAAACATCCTCAAAGATTTCTGTGGTGTTTGAATATATACTACGTTGGTATAGGACTTGTCGTAATTGAATAAATGCTACGTATGGTGTGTTCTTGATCATTGTATTTTGGTTTCCCACAGATGTCCATAGTCCAAATGCTATGAATGTGAGACAGGAAATGGTGATGTAAATCATGCGATCCCATCTTGTGGTTGGTATATAATTTTTAAATTGTGTTCTTCTAAGTCTCGATAATTTATTAATAACCTATTACATTTTATTATTATAAATCATATAATTAGTGAAGAATAACTATACATATATATATAATAAGTGTATCACACCTATTATAGTAAAGAAATAATCACAAATTGAGCTATATATCAATCTCCTGGAGTGTAAAGCATCATAGTTCAAAAGACTGAGGATAGAATCATGGAATATTGAGAGTGTAGGTTGAGTACTAATTCATAATTAGAAAATGAGATAAACCTTGGAAGTAATAGTACTTCCAAAAAAGCTATTAATGTGTGTATATATTCTGGGAGTGTGGTTAATTAGTGTACACAACAAAGAAGAATGTCACCCACTGCGTGCTTTGAGGTCRTTTTTCTCAATATATGTGTCAAGGGATTTGACTTGAATTAAGATCTTACCAATTCGTAAAAAGAGTCAGGTTTAGTACAAGGAGTTTGATTCTCTTAACTAAATATCTCAAGTTTGAGTTCTAAATATGGGAAAAAAAAAAAAAATTGTTGGGAGGTATTCAAAGGAGCCAAATCGAGAAACGAGTTGAATTAATTGAGACAAAACCCCAGATACAAGTGTAGAAAAGGGAAAAAAAAATAGTTATAGTTATAGTTTTGTTGAATTTTATCTGGTTAAATAAAAGTTTTTATCCATTTTAATCTATATTCTTTTTTCTCTTGAGACCCCAAAAAAAAGAAGGTTATGATTGAGTTGAATTTATCGGGTTGAACAAAAATTTTTACCCATTTTAATCTATAGGATTTTTTTAATTTCTCCTGCAATTCGGAAAAAAGAGGGTTATAATTGAGCTGAAATTTACCAGGTTGAATAAATATTTTTATCCATTTTAATTTATAATTTTTTTTGAGATTTGATATTTCTACACTAGTGAAAAGATGATGTTGCTATTAATTTTTTTAATCTAAATTTGATACGAATTACGTCCTAAAATATAACTTTTATTAAAAAAAAAATGTCTAGCCTAAGGCACTTTCAACATGATATTTATCCAATGCCTCAAGCTATTATTAGGTTGACTTTTTTATTAACTTTAGGGACACTTAATTTGATTTCTAAATTTATTTAATAACATGTATATGATTTTTAAACATTTAAAAATAGAAACATAACATAATAGTAGTAGAAGAGTATGCAAGGCTCGAAAAGGACCTAACCTAATCCATGAAAAATATTTAGGTAAACTCGATAATCTTAGGCCAACTTATAATAAACTTTTCTAGTTTTTCGAGCCTTGCATTGTGAGTTAGACATTTCATCTTTAACTAATCTCTTATGCAATTATCGTATAAAGTTAGATGTATCTCGATTAAATTTAATATCATGAATAAATTAGAACTTATTTTCATTGTGACTATAATAATGTTCTTGGACCATAATAATACAATTGAAGGGGACCATATTTGATCAACCACTTTGAATGTAACCAAAAACAATTAAGAAAATACAAAGAAAATGATGTTCTGAGTAGAGATAACAAAGTACAACTAATTAAGCCTAAAATTGATCTAATTATTAGTCCTTTAAATTAGATTTTGCTCACTAATTGAAGGGGACCATATTTGATAATCGGCACAGACAGAGATGAAAATCATAACCAATTAGTACTTTAATCTCTTATGGTCCAATTAGCACTAGAATTTCTATCATATTTCATAGGATTTGTTTCTTTCTTAGGTTTTCGAAAATGTAATCGATTCACAAATCTTGAATAATATATTCTTTACTTTATTTGATAACGAGAGATTTTTTAATACYTTATCGTCCTACTATAATATCGTAGGATTAGAGAGTGTACTAAATAATAGGAAGATTTTGTCTGATATGAGCCCTGTGAATTTCTCATACACAGCCTGCTGCCCTCTAGCTATCTTGACTGCCAACCCATAACACATTACTCAACTTGTATGTATGGTAACAGACTGCAATTTGCATTTTCTCTGGCTAGAATCACTTACTCCATTCCATGGGGGCTGTAAACCAGCAGAGTCTTCCTGTTGTAGATTTTACCAAGGAAAAATTAGAGCCTTCAGATACAAGTTCTTGGCTATCCACCCGGCAAGAAGTCGTAAGTGCACTGGAAGATTATGGCTGTTTCATTGCCATCTATGATAAAGTTTCTCTGCAACTTCACGAAGCCATTTTCCGTGTATCGAGAGAATTATTTGACCTGCCAATTGAAACCAAAGTCTTGAACACTTCTGATACACCTTCTCATGGCTATGTCGGTCAAGAGCCTGTGATTCCTCTTTATGAGGGTTTAGGCGTTGAAAACGCTACAACCCTTAGAGGAGTTCAGAATTTCACGGATCTTATGTGGCCTTCTGGAAACCATCGTTTCAGGTCTGTCATGAAAGCCAAATCTACTCCTCTAACTTTAATTACAATTCTGGGTACAATTATTTTTCTGACTATTTTGTTGTTTCTTGAATAGTGAAACTGTATTCCGATTCTCAAAACTTGTGGCTGAATTGGATCAAATAGTGATGAGAATGGTATCTGAGAGCTATGGTATCGAGAAGCACTATGAGACACTCCTCGGATCAATGTCCTACCTGCTCAAGCTGATCAAGTATCGACCCGCGCAAGAAAGTGAAAGGAACTTGGGTATTATCCCTCACACTGACAAGAGCTTCATGTCCATTCTTCATCAGCATCAAGTCAAAGGATTAGAAATAAAAACAAAAGAAGGAGAGTGGATTCTTATTGATCCATCACCTTCATCTTTCATTGTCATGGCAGGTGATGCATGCATGGTAAGCGAAACTTATTAGACCTTTGATCACTTTGAGTTCTCATCTCTGAAATCATATCATATATTTCTCCTTGTGTTTGTGGGATAGGCCTGGACCAATGGCAGAATCGAACCACCCCAACATCGTGTAATAATGTCAGGGAATGAGGAAAGATATTCTCTAGGTCTGTTTACATTCATCAGGGGTTTGAAAATTGAAGTACCAGAAGAACTAGTTGATGAAGAGCACCCGCTTCAGTTTAAGCCATTCGACCATTACCAGTTTATTCATTTCATTTACTCTGACGAAGGGAAGAAATCAAGATCCCCTATTAAAGCATATTGTGGAATCTGAAATCTTTTCTTGTTTACCTGATGTACCTCCGGAATTACTAGTCGTGCATGGAATATGTTGTACTATGTGCTGAAATTGTATGTAATGTATTAGACCTTTTTTTTTTTTTTTTTCCTGCCACCATTATTGTTGTTAACCTCTTCGCACTACTGGTTAATTGTGCAAAATACACTCATATAGACCACGGAATCACACTTTAACTTAAACGTTCATTTACTAATTATGGTACTGAATTAGTTGTGTAAAATATTGATATCCTTTCAATCAAAAGAAAAGAAAATTTCTTCCTTTATCTAATTTAATGCTTTTTATATTCTGCTTATCAAGTTCAGCCCTTTTTTGAGATTCTTAAAGATTGCATAATCAATGCAGAAGGTACGCAGAAATAATTTTGAGGAATCGGTACCCCAATATACAATATCTTGAGGGAAAAAAGGGAAGGATCTGATTCCATTTAACATGCTGCTGAGCTAAGGCTCATTCTCTAACTTCCAAGAGAGCCATGCATGCTCTAAAGACACACTTCTGGGACATGAGAAATTGAAAAGCCCCAGAACTCTGAACTAGTTAGAGAAGGTTATGAGGATGATGAATTTCATTCTCATTCAAGCATTTCAAAAGATGTTGGTACGTCTCTTTTTTTCTTTATCAGAATGACTCGAATTCTAATTTAAGATTGCGGTATTTTCTATTCATCTATTATTTATGATTTCAGTGCAGTCTAGATACTGCAGTGTCATTTCACAACGGAACTAACAACGCACAAGAGATTGTGACGTTTAAAATCATAAATAACATATAAATTGAAAAATAAAGTCAAAAAATGAATTTTGATTGTAAAGTAAGTTTCAACTGAAGAGGAGCTTTTGCAGAGATAGAAGTGTAGAAATAATTAGTTGTCATATTGGACTAAATCAAGTTAAGGCCCAACTACAAYCCCAAAGTCCAAGTCCACAAGAATTAAASCAGGKGAAAGAGATGTCATTGAACCAGCCCAAAGTTCATTTTGTTCCAGTCAGCATCTCCCCTGACGCTCCGCCTTATGATCTACTCCCATTCAGTAATCCAGCTGGATTGTCCAGCTCATCATCTTCCAGCCATTCGTATCTATCTGGATTAGGAAGCCAGATGACTCCTCCTCAACCTCTATATAAAGTCAATCCATGTACCTCGACGTTGAAGGAAAGTTTCTTGAGTTTTGCAACCCAGTTTCTGCTTTCYCAGAGCTATTTCAATTTTGTCTGGCTCTGCGTTTTCTGACCCAAGGGACTATGGGTTCCGAGGTACTGCATAAGCTACCTGTTATAGACTTGAATGAAGAAAATATGAAACCTGGTAGAAGTTCTTGGCTGTCAACATCTGACCTAGTTCGTAGTGCCCTTGAATCCTATGGATGCTTCATAGCGAAATATAACAAAGTTTCTCCGGAYCTGCAGGATAAGATGTTCAAACWTTCAAAGGAGTTATTTCACCTTCCAACCGAAATCAAAGTGCAAAACACTTCAAATATTCTTGGTTTTGGCTATGGTACCAATTTTTCCTTTATGCCTCTGGTCGAGTATTTCGGCATCGAAAATGGAGCGACTCTTGAAGGCACCAAGGATTTCACTGACCTCATGTGGCCTGCCGGAAATGACAGTTTCTGGTATCTTTTTTCCCTAAATTTTTTATCTTCTAACCAAGATCTGTTCCTAATACTATAGTTCTTCTTGATTAGTGAAACTGCACTCACATACTCAAAGCTTTTATCTGAGCTGGATCATGGGGTTATGCGAATGGTCTTTGCAAGTTATGGTGTGGAGAAGTACTGCGATCCTCTCATAAGAACATCATTTTACCTCATGAGATTCTTGAAATACCGAGAGCCCCAAGTTGATGAGATTAACATCGGGCTTCATCCTCATGTTGACAAAGACTTCTTGGGCATTCTTGATACTAATCGAGTTACTGGCTTGGAAATAGAAARGAAAGGCGGTGAGTGGATCARATATGAACCATCACCTTCAAGCTCAACCTTCCTGGTCATAGCCGGCGAGCCATTCCAGGTGAGARYCCCATTCTTTGTACTGTCTCTTCCTCTCTTTGCATCGAATTGAAAACTACTCTCGCGATTGAAGAGATAAATTGCATGTGGTTAGGCATGGAGTAATGGCAGAATATATGCTCCTCTGCATCAAGTTGTAATAAGAGAAGCTGAAGAAAGGTACYCAGTTGGTCTCTTCTCATTCATGCGTGAGATTGTGCATGTACCTGAAGAATTAGTTGATGACGAGAACTCCTTGAAATTTAAGCCGTTTCATCACTTGGATTTCCTCGACTATTTGAGGGGAGGAAGACATAGAGTGCCCCGTCTCATCAAAGACTTCTGTGGTGTTTAGTAGTAGAATTTATGACGAATCAGTATCTCTCCATGCTTTATCAGAATGCAGGCAATCCMGTGATTTGTCCTCTCTTTCCATAGCTTGTAAATTTTTTCCCTTCATATTGCAGCATGTAAAATCTCTTCACTGTCTAATAACAGCACTTGACCATCGTGACATTTGATTTCATTTGCTATGATCCAATATGTTCTTGATACATAAAAACCCCTTGACAGAACTAGTTAAGTTAAGATACTGGAGCTTTGATCATCTATCTAGCAAATTGGGAACTCGGATGACCTATTATGACAAAGACTTAATCTTAATTAACTGCCTATTCATGTTATAATTGACGGGACCATGGTTTTAGTTGCCTTGTCCATATCGTTCAGTCTAATAATGTCCTAAACACTACTGAATGAACGTTGGTTTGAACAGTAAGCAAAATTAAGAGTAGATATCTTTGTTGGACCACATAATGAAGAGATGCTTTAAGAGAGAAACGGAAGAAGAAAAGACAAGAGCCAGGGGGGGGTTGGTCTTGTCCACCAACATCGCATCATTAGATGGGCCTAGCGGGCTAACCCGTCAAAATGGTGGGTTGGAAAAATCCAATTCAATGTGGATTGTGGGTTAGATGGCGGATCAACTYATCAAAAATTTAAAATCTATCAACAAATCCCTAAAAATTTCTACAATGCTTAAAGAAAAACAGTATACCAATCTATAAACCAATGATGGTTGAATTTTCATCATAAGTAGGGAAAGTGCACTACTATATAGTGCCTGACTTGTTGTTGCTGTTATTTATTAGTCATAATAACTTTTAATGCTTATAATAATAATTTAATTACAAATTTCTAAACAGAGGATGCTAAAAGTTATTCTTAATATTATTTCAAGTACATCTTTTATCCCTATCAATTTCTAGAGACTTTATCAGTTCTTCTTTTTAAATATATTATCTTTGCTTTCTTCATATGATTGATCAAGAAAAATCTAAAGATTTATGAGGAATATATATATATATAATTTTATAACATTAATCATGCAAAAAAAAAAAAAACTAGGCCAAAATTTTTTAAAAAATTAGGTTAAAATGTCAAAATCATTTTTTTAAAAAAATTATATGCAATAAATATGACGGGTTTAACCCACCTCCAACCAAATCCAATCCATCTCAACCTGCAGCCAACTTGGGCCAACCCAAGTTGGCCCGACTTTGAATTTTTCGAATCCAACTCAGTTATTTTYTGATGATTGGATTGGCCCGATGGATCTAATCCATCTTAATGGCTCTAACCAGGACAGAGACATTGCCAATTCAATATATTGGACCTTTTTTTTTTTTTTTTCCTTTCTGTTTTTAAGAAAAGTAGGGTTAATACAACCCCTGTATTTTTTATTAAACTTCTTTGATATGTTGAATTGTAACTAGATTCTATTTTTATTGTCCCTAAAACCCTATTGTTATATATCTTCTTCAATCAAACCCTCATTGTCGTTGTCGCCCAATCCTTCTTCAACTTCCAGAAAAAAGAAGAAGAAGAAGAAGCGGGAGATCATCCTCCAAGTTTGCTTCTCTCATTTACCATACCTAATTGATCACTACGTAGTTGTGCAAAGGCCGATAGATGTCTAGAGAATTTGTTTTCTTCTCAACTATGGAATATCGCTAACACAATGTTCGTCTTCGTTGTCCCAGTTTTTAATTACACTGTCGTGATACCAGCGATATCCACGAGGATGGTGCACGGAGGGTCGCCGACTCTTGTGGAYGAGGGGGAAATGGGTGCGGTTTTGGGGTGCTACGCGTTGGAATCATTAATAAATTATTAAGCCTATTAAACATCTCCCATAATTTGTTTAAATTATTTGAATAAAAACTTAGGATTTGAATTTAGAGTTAGTGGTCAAGTTGAATATGCTAGTATCCATGACCATCGTTCTCCGTTGTTTAAAGTATGTCGTAATACTATTTTCTTTTAATTTTTAGAGTATGTCACATTCCATCTTTCTCATGGAATTAACCTTTTTTTTTTTTTACAATCGAAGGGTATAGATGTAAGGGAAAAGATTAGTATGTCTTTTATCCTATTGTGACATACCTTAAAAAGTGGAGAGAATATTAATTTTAAACAAATTTATTATTTTCTTGATCGGTGTGTTTTAGCTTATCGTGACATCCTTTAAACAAAATGAGGAAGTATTTAACAATTGGGGTAGAAAAAGAATCTTTGTAATTAACCCAAAATGAGAAAACCTTCCTGGTTTAAGGGGTCATAAAAGTGCTTATATCCTACCCATTTCCTCCTCCATTTTGGGGAAGTTTAACCATAATAGAGTAATTATTATTGAGATCCCTCCTTAACTGTGGAAGAGTGAGGAAGGATATGAAAGGGAGTATAATAGTGTAGAGATTCCTAGATGTATGTGAAGCATGTGAAGACATGTGCAGAGCATGTGAAGACATGTGTGGAATATTATAGAGAACTAATCTCTACCCTTGGTTCCAATTAATCTCCACCATTCATTATGGAGGTGGAGTAATATAAATAGGGGTGGAAATCTTCATCCTACCCATCCAAGACAGGAGTGAAGCCACTCCCTAGAATGAGAGAAAATAGAGAATTAGAGAGCCTCTTTGAGAGAGAAGTGAGATAGCTTGATATTGATAAGCCTCAATCCTCAAGCTTGAGTGAGCCACCMTGGTGGGAGTCAATTTTGTACTATTCTTTTGTATAGTGGAAGAATCTCCACATTGGAGAATTATAAACTCTTGTGATACTATTTCTATCTTAATTTRTAAGTGCCTATCTTAACTTCACAAAGCGGGAAAGYRCGAGCTTTCCCAACAATTATGGGTTCTGAACCACAACCACTACTTCCTGTAATAGACTTCAARGACCAAAACCTAAGTCCTGGCTCGAGTTCACGAGTATCAACGTGCCACCTCGTACGAGATGCCCTRGAATCCTATGGATGTTTTGTAGCAGTGTATAGAAAAATTTCTTTGGAACTACACGAGAAGATTTTCAATCTTTCAAAGGAGCTATTCAACTTYCCAGTAGAAATCAAACAYAAGAACACTCCCGATGGTTATTATGGCTTTGGCTATGGTGCAAATTTTTCCAATATGCCTCTTGTCGAGTACTTGAACATACTCTATGGAGCAACTGTTGAAGGAACTAAGGACTTCACCAATCTCATGTGGCCTGGCGGAAATGATGATTTCTTGTACATWCTACAAATTTACTCCATAATTATCTATCTCATTCCTATTCTTATTATATTTGTTTGTCAGTGAAACTGCAGTTTCATTCTCGAGGCTGCAATCGGAGTTGAGCAAGGTGGTGGTGAAAATGGTACTGGAGAGTTATGGTGTAGAGAAGCACTATGATACTCTATTGGAATCATGTTTTTACCCTATGAGATTCCTAAAGTATCGAATGCCAAAGATGAATGAGATTAATACCGGTCTTCAACCTCATGTTGACAAAACCTTCTTGGGCATTATTGCAACCAATCATGTTAAAGGATTGGAGATAGAAAACAGATATGGACAGTGGATGAGTTTTCAACCCTCACCTTTTGCATTCCTAGTATTATCRGGCGAAGTATTTACGGTGAGATTAAGGATTTTCTCTTGCAGATCTCAACTGATATGATAGTTTGCATTATCATTTAGTTAGAGTTTATCTCCCTTTCGCCCTCTGCCTCTCATTTATCTCCCTTTCGCCCTCTGCCTCTCTCCTTATATGTTTATGTTATCTGGACAGGCATGGAGCAATGGCAGAATATACTCTCCTCTGCATAAAGTGGTCATTGGAGGAGTTGAGGAGAAGTACACTGTTGCATTGTTCTTGTTGATGCGCAAGACATTACTAGTTCCAGAGGAGCTAATTGACAAAGAGAATCCATTGAAATTCAAGCCAGTTAACAACTTGGAGCTTCTTGATTATTGTAAACAGAAATGCATCGCACGAGGTGCCATCATAGATTTCTGCGGTATTTGATTAACTTCTCATAATCATGATATGATAGACTTTATATATTCTAATGATATGGTAAATTTTTATGATCTTAATAGTCTAGTATGGGAGATGCTATAAATCAAGAAAAAAAATATAGTATTATATCGATACCATCACTATATATAGTAATCTCACTTTCTTGTATGAAATTCATAAATCCAACTGTWTTTAGTTAGAATATCAAATGAAATGACTCAAAACCTCCACCTCCTAACTTTTGAATGGAGGGCATTAACCAATTATTTTTATTCATTTTTTTTTCTTTCTCCATTCACCAACGTCGGATTGTACATTGAATTCAAAATTTATTCTCTCATATAGAAAAACTATTTGCAACCAATTTACTAGTTTTTATCATTTTATTACCGTAACATTACACTCGAATTTAAATAATAACATAACATATAACATACATCAAGATATCATGCGGTGGAGATAAAATTATTCAAATACYGACGATTCTAATGATGTAATATATTTTTATGATATAAATAGTAACATTGGAGATGATACATATACAAGAAGAAATATATACATTATACTTAAACAATCTAAATAATGTTATAATAGTCAGAAGAATGTTATTTTCTTATGCAAAATTCATAATCCCAATCCCATGCGATTAGAATTTCAAAAAAATGCAGTCAAAACTTGCATCTGCCTAATCTCGAATGGGGCGCGCATTGATAAATTATTCTTATTCTTTTTTGTTTTTTTTTCCCCCTTCATCAACATAGAATTATACATCGAATTCAGAATCGACCGTATCTCGTCTTTCTCCTAGATTATACAGCCTTAGTTCCAGATGGGCTGGGTATTATAGATGTTGGGCCTGCTGATATTCCSCGGAACTTCTTAGGCTTCGGCTCACGCAATTCTAGCTTTTTTTTAATGGACTGATCCATGGGAAACCAGTTCTAAATCGAGGAATTTGGGGGCCCATTTAGCACTGTCCCTTCAGCTTAATTTCCGGGCTGTGCAGATATAAATAGTTCTTTTATTTTCCTAAAAGTAATTTTCCGAAGCCATTATACAAGTTAGATGGTCAATAAATATGAAATGAAAAGAAAGGACTAAATACAATTGGAATTTTTAAAAATTTCTTAATATCTTTAATAATAAAATTAAATAAAACTTTGACTATCAATCAAATATATGCCGGATGAATATCAAAAAACTCAATTAAAGAATCTCATATTGAAAATCATCTTTTTTATTTATAAGCTACTCACTTTATTTATAACTTAAGTTATACTTATTTAATAAAAGAATCGAATCCAAAAATTGAGAATTATAATTCAGGAACAGATCCTTAGAAGATCATTAAGAAATCATTTTTAAAGAATATTAGACATTTAATTTAAAAACTAACTTAAATCCTTATTAAAAGATAAATATTATAAAATAACATAGAGATGGAGATTTGGATTCAAGCAATTAATGGGTGTAACAACATTAAAAATAAATGATATTTTAAATTAAAAATAGATGATATTTGAAATGTTATCAAATGAAGCCTTATTAACTTTTTATTTAAAATGAATTACTGTGACGGTTTTCTTTTTTGGACACAGAGAATACCCCACGAGGGAGACAAAAACAGACCGGGGAGTCACCATAGTAGATGATTTGAAATCTATAGCTCAGGTCCATGGTGGAATGGTGGGACACCGGAATTGCACTGCTAAGTGCAGACCAGAGAAGGGCATAGAATCAGATAAGAAATGTTGATCTTTTCATGCCTGCTATCTACAAGGTAACTTCTAGACCTCTCTTTGTCTTTTTCTTTCTTCTGCTTTTTAGGCATTCTTTCAACGTTAATCACACTCTGTGCTTATTGATGTCAGCACATACAGATAAATTTCGTTTCTATTCACTGCTTGTTTCTTAAATTATGGACTCGGACTCACAATTATTTGAGTACTGATAACCTTTTGCTGATACACATGTTGTCTAAAGCCGCAGGCTTTCTTGTTTGAATTGGCTAATCTGGGTAAAATCTTGAAATGCGGAGAGGGAAAGATTTGCTTTTTCTTTATAGATTAATATTAGCTCAATAGAAAAAAGAAACTCGGAGTTTTCCTGCAGGTTCTTTGTCTCCACTTCTTAGGAACACCGATAACTTTGCTGGAGGGACTCTATGGTCCAAGAATTCGAACTTCTGGAACTTAAAACAAGACATTCTTTTAGTAGATAGAAGAGTGGATGAGAAGATTGAAAGACAATAAAGTGCTTGGATCAATTTGATTAGAAAATTTGTTTTTCTTTTAGGGGTGTGCATAATAAAAGGTTAAGACTTGAGAAGCAACAGATAAGACCTCTGCAGAACAATTTTTTATACATACAACATAAGGTGTTGAGAACTGGACTTGGAAACAGAAATGGATAGATTCTATTTAAGTATACAGCTACAAGAACCTGATATTCTGTGCGTGCATATGACTGAGATATTCAAGAGCTTGAAATTTGGATAATGTGAATGCATATATATGAACACAGGCATTCACTTATGAGATTAATAGGAAGGCTTGTTCCGAATGATCTTGTGAACCAATCGAAACTACACATAAACCTGTCAAGAACAGTAACTTATTCACATTAATTGTAAGAAAACTTTGGAATCGAATATTAAGAAGGAAAGCAAAGAGTGTTAATTAGGCAGATTTACTTGTCATAACCAATTGATRTTCATCAAATTATGGAACTACTTTCCCTTTTTAACTGAAGTGATAGATGGGGTGCCTTCAAATTCGAAGCCTCCCAATTAGCTTAATAGTGTTATAGAATAAGAAGCTATTTAAAAAATGGAGAACTAGCAATCCTTATAGGAATTAAGTGCTTGCCATTGGAAGGGTGAGATCCTGAGCTTCAACTGCCCTTAGTGGGTTTAATCAAGCTCAAAGGACTTCTATTCTTCACCCTGTTTTACCATCCAAGAGGCAATTCACTCTAAATTTGACATGACCTAAAATTATCAAATCTTCAACTTGAACTTCAATCACAATTACTAAACAGTGCCTCTAGTATTTCATTTAAGATCTACTTGATGCTGCATATTTGATATCCCTAAGCCATCCATTTCAGGCTGGATTGACAAAGTGAAGCAGGCATAAAGTGTCATCCCCTATGATGTACAATAAATTTCCATACAAATTCGTGCATTCCACATCTGCATGCGGGATTCCCTGACAATATCATAGTTGATGCTTCTATCTGCAGAAGTAATGCATATTTGTTCATATTGTAATTGATTAGGCCTTGCTAAGGTTTACATGGACTTTGAGGTTTTCACTTCTTTCTTTAATGAAAATTAGATATCTTCAGTTCATAACCCCATTATTAAGTCAAGCTTCCTAATCTACTGAGGAAGTTCTGATAAAATATTGTTCACCATTTGATCTCTGTTCAATATCATTAACGTGGGGAACTGACAGTACCAATTAATCTTGAGTTCAAACAATCTCTAGCAAAAGACAGTGGCATTTTGCAATCTTCTCTTTAGTTACTAAGAAATAACAGGAATGCTAATGTGTGACGGGTACCATTTCTGCAGATGAAGAGTTAAATGTTGAAAAATAGTAATCTGCATCAGAACAAGGTTCAACTCAACCATCTTTGTTGTTAAAATGTTATTTAGAAAATAGAAGCTTTTGAGGGCCAATAAAATACCATTCAGTTATCTCCAGAATTTCATAGATAAGTAGGGATTTGACGTAGTTTTCTGTTGGTAGTTTTAGTGAATGTGTACATCCTTTGTTTATTTTCATGATAAATGGTGACACAATCCATGTTAGTACCACTTGTTACAGAAAAGTTGCTTTTCTTTATCATCAGGAACCTAATTATCTCGTACATTCATTCTCTTTTCCAATAAATGGTGACAACAATCCTTGTTAGGACCATCTTGTTACAGAAAAGGTGTTTTTCTTTTTAATGATGAATCTAATTATCTCGTGCAAATCATTTTGTCTTTTGCTTTTCTTTCTGACGACAAGATAGCGAACTTTAYCTGCATATCATCTTCGGTTTTCTCCTTGTTTTTGGTGAATATGGAGGATGCTTATTCAGTTTCTCTGTATTATCCTTTAGTGACCCGATTGATAGAAATGTCTTTTTGGAATATTTATAACTCAGTTTGTCATCTTAATCTACAGTATAAACCCAAATCATTTTCTGAAAACGTTCTTTGACATTGTGATTTTATTGTATCATTCGGAGTGTCAAGCTCCTTATAAAGTATTACATAATGGACGGGATGGGCCAAAAGTTGGAAAATGCCCTAGTTTTCCCACTTTTACACGGGTCTATTTCGGAGGATGTATTTGCTGTTGTCTATATCCCAAGTTAATTGTATCTACAAAAATCTTTGAGAATTTTACATCTTGTAATATTTTGACCCCAAAAGCTTTTGTATTTTTATCAAATAAGTATTAAAAAGTAATTACTTTACAGAACATTTTTTTTTTTTTTTGTGGCATTTACTACCTTAAAAATACAAAAGAAAAGGAGGGAATGCATGGAAAATGTAAAGGGATATCCATGGGAGTATATAACCCATTTGTGAAATGAAATTTTTAATTATTATCCGAACTAGTGTTATTATTCAAGTTTGACAGGACATCCACCCAAATCAGAGTAGGTAGGCATGAGACTGGATTTGTATCCTGAACACCTTTACCAGCTCTATATTACAGGTAGAATATAGGGGGACAAGCATACCACTGTTAGGATGCAAAAGTCTGACAGGCTAGCTCTAATCCCTGTGTGAACTAATGGCTTGACTCTCTTAGGATGCAGAAGTGCACTTGACCAGGCCTTATTATAGGCCACTGCAAATCTTCTCGTGTTTCCTTCTTTATGAATATCAGAACAATTATTATGTCAAGAAACTGACACAACAAAATACCTAGAACAATAGTGGGCCGTCTTTCTCTTTCTCTATCTTATTTTTTTTTCCTGTGGACAATATTCTTTGTCCTCTTCTATAATATGTATGAGTTGGATCAAATTTGAAGAGAGAGACTCTTTATGTAGAGTGTAATATCTCATTGAAGGTTAATAAGGAACATCTACAGGAGGACTTTTAGAATGTTTTCTCATTTAAGTGTTGATTTTCATTTATACCAATAGGTGCCAAAAGCAAAAAAAATTCCTTGTGCTGTTTCTGTTCTGCTGGATAATGTTAAAGTCTCTGGTTTCTGTTTTAGATCTCCATTGTCTCCTTGGTGGGAATATCATTAATGCAAATGTTCCATAGGAGTGAAAAAGTTGGTAATCATGCTGATGTACAACATTTTTTCTTCCGGACATTAAAGGTTTATTGAGTTTGTAGTACAAATACAAAAGAGAGTTACTTGGCTTATGTATTATTGCATGAAGTTCCTCTTTTGTAGATACAAATAGAAAATCTGGTTTCTTGGCTTCGTAAACAATGATCTCCCACAATTCTTTTCAGTTTCAAATTCTTATCTGGCTTGTTTAGAGATCCCTGTTTCTGGGAGCAGGAATAAACAAATATTTAATGATTCGTGTTTGAACTATTTACAAACTGAACACGGGCATTTTAATACTTTAATGTCCAGTATTTGCAACTGGTCTTAGCTCCTTTTCCACAATCTGGCATTTTAGGGTAGTAATTGATTTTAGTAGACTTGCCAAAGAAAGATCAGACAGAGGAAAAGACAACATAATATATTTGCCTTTATTCCATTAGAACTTATTATGTCCAACTGATTATATATGAAAGGTACACTACTTTTGGCTGATTATGTAACAGGGAAATTCTGCAAAAGAAATCACATGATGGAGCTAATCAAGTTGTTGAATTCTAGTATAATGTGAACCTCAGAAGCCAAGTTGCAGGAAATGACAAAATGTTATTTGAATTCCAATTGCAATATGCATGTGGTTCTGTTTGGCTATGTTCATTTCCAAAGTTACTATTAGCACCTTTTATCAGAAACGTTAGTTTTCTGTCACTAATGTTGAACTTGCTTTGAACAATTATCATCTCAGGGATCATACTTTATTGAGCTTCCGCCTAATAATGTTCCTATGATGTTATTTGTTGTGTTGGATCAGGTACAAAATTTACTTAAGAGTTGGAAACGATGAAGTTTGTATGATATCCTTGATTGCGACTTACTAGTCTCGTTTAAAGGGAGGAAGAAACAGATTGCAACTGTAAAAACTGCCTCTCCGTTAAGCATGGTTCTTGGGATGGCTACAGATTGTCGAGGAGCACATGGTTACAGAGGCAAAAATCCTTTCTCCTATCCTTTTCTTAACCATAACGCCAAAATAATCCCCTATCTGAACCCTGCGCCACCCCCTGCTGTACTTGGATGGAGTTGGGGTTATTGGGATGGTTTTTGTGGGTATATGTTAACATGATGAGGGAGAGAAGTGAAACCCATTCAGGTGGAATGTGACAAGTATGTCCTCTTGTTCTTCCTCCACTTGTAGTCCTTTTTTTAATTTTGGTGGGCTTGTTTTTCTTGTTATCGTGTAGCAGGAATTATTGATTGTATACTTTGTCCCGCATCAGTTTTCCAATTTTTGATCCAATGATTTAGCCATTTTTAATCTTAATGGCTGTCTTATTCTTTGGAGGGGGATCTTCCTTCATATCCGGGCAACAAAAGGATGTCGGTTTGTGCGTCGTTTACTTGGATATTCAAAAGGGCATCCTCCGCCTCTGGCCTCTCTATTTCTCGATCTCTCCGTCTCTAAGCACAAAGACAAAAGGCCAACAGACACTGCCGTTTAGATGCCTTAATGTGATTTGATAGAACTTATCCTCAAGGTACATTTTCGTGACAAACTTTAACCTTACTTTCCCTGATCAAGAGGCATGAGACTCCTTAAACTCAACCAATTTATGTAAYCTCAAGAGGCCAAAACTTTCTGATAAAACCTTCCTCAGAAAATATTAACAGTAATCCTAAAAAATGAACAAGGGCAAAAGGAAAAAAGCTCTCATCCTAGCCAACTGTCACCTTACTGTGGTCATTAGCATCAGGAAAACCATTCAAAGGTACACAGAGCCTTACTGATGAAAGAGCCTTGTTGAAATGCTTAGCCTTAGTGCCGAGATACTCACTCCAAGTGACTGGCCTGTAAAGAGGTGGGTGGCCTTGGTCTATTAGTTTCTGGAGTGGTGAAACTTTGACTCCAGCAGGGGGACCGTAAAGATAAGCTACCGAGAGACGATGCCGGGTTCGGTTCACCAGAGCCCGGTGGAGGACACTAGGGTATAGCCCGTTGGATAGTATGTGAAGAAGGTCTCCAACGTTAACCACTAGAGCTCCTGTTAGCGGAGGAACCGTGACCCAACCAGTACCTTCTCGATGCACCTGCAAGCCGCTTGTGTTGTTTTGGTGTAGGATGGTAAGGATAGTTGAGTCCGTGTGTGCTGCTAAACCCATGGCTCGGTCAGGTTCTGGACAGGCCGGGTACGAGTTCAACTGTAAGGCAGCACATCCTCCTTCAAAAGCTCCTTTTGGTTTAGCCCATTTGGCGTCTTCCTCGCTTATACCCAGGGACTCGAGGATCAGCCACATCAGTCTTCCTGCTAGCTTTTTCATCTCCTCTTCATATTCTTGTATTACCTCACTGAGATAAGAAATAAATGAATAAAATATTAATTTACTGAGATGAAAATATGCTGTTACCAAAGATTGAGAACCAATCTTAATATTCAATCTCTCCACGTCTCGTTGAGGTAGCTTGACTTTAGATTTTAAAATTTTAATATATGAACGTAATCTAGTTTTATCCTCTCTTTCTGTATACTGCTTGTACTTGTTTTGTTTGTTTCTTCTCAAGTTGGAAACTTTCTCACCCACCAAAGTCCCCTCGGGAAATATCAACGAAAAGAACCTTAGGCACAAGTACGAAAAGATATGCAGTATTAGAATGTAGAAATGACTTCATTTCCGTGCATGAGCATACCAGAATTTGCTGTAATCTTGGGGCCAAAGTTGGCGAGCATGTTCTAGGGGAGAACCAACAATAGTGAATCCTTCGTACCACATAAGCTTTGGAAAGAATGAAGAGATACGAGCAACACCATAACCAGAGACGCCCTCGGGGGAACGAGCAGCCTTCAGTTTTTGCTGCATGGGGAGGGAGAAGAGGCTCTTTCCAGCGCACTCCATGTCATCGAGCAAGCTCTTGGAGATGCCATGGTTTATGACTTGGAAAGCTCCCCATGTTTTGCATGCATGACCTATTAGTTCTTGGGCATTCTTATCATCAAGATCAACGATAGGAACATTCTCTACGTCGCATGAATCGCCCGGCTGTAAACCGTCTAGCGACGTCCATGCATGGGAATCAGGTAATTCTTGGACTAGATTCAAGTCCAACTGTTTCTGGTGGAGATATACAGGATGAGCTATGAAGGCATCTGAAATTCTTGAAGGCATTTTTCTTCTTGTATGTGTTTGGGAATAGAAAGAACCCTAGTTATTCGTCGACAAAATAAGAAAAGTTATAGTATTGAGTGAATAGTAATGCAAGATTAGTCGCGGGACGAAGTTGAAATCTATGTAAGTATGAGAAGAATGATGCAAGGGTATATATAAGGATAGCTGAGGAGATGAAGAAGAGGTGCATATGCAATATATATATTATTAGAAAGGTGTGTTGGAGAGAATGGTACTTCGTGTCTAATTTTTTATTTTGAGTGGTGATGGGAGGYAGTGTCGATTGTTTGTAAGCAGACAGAAGTGATAGAAGGGTAATTTGCATTGGACAAGAGAAAGAACAAAGCATGAAAGGACCATCCTGTCCTTTGGAGACCCAGAGGAAAGGCATCCCCAACACTCTGAAAGGGGAGGGTCAATCTCTCTCCATGTGCCCGTGTCTTGTCCTCAAGCAGAAAAACATCTACATCATCCCTTCCCTACTTGGTCGTAATCTCTCTTTGCTACAAGACAATAGAAACCCCTCTAGCCCATCTATCTACCCCTGATCAATCCCCATAAAGCCCCAATTTCACAACTTCTTGAGTCGTTTAAGATGACTATCTTGGCCTTGACCTTCGGTATTCATGAAACATCTCTAGTAGCTAGGATACACACATGGTTCGACAATGACAAGATTTTTGGAGTGGGGATGACAGGAGAAGCCGGAAGGTCATTTTTGTCATCTAGAAGCAAGAACTTGAAAAAGAAGTGGTCTAATGCATTTTTCATCTTTGCATATTTGATCATTTCGGTGATAAGTAGTAAAGTTACTTTTGGTATTTTGCGGTTAGATTTGTGTCCTCCATTGTCCCACGGAGCTAGCCAAAAGTGGGTTCTCTAAACATCATCTTTAATCCAACAACAACAATTGAGGTTGTTTTGTCTTAACGTGGACAACTGGGGTGTCATTTAATTATTTGCTTTGATTAAGATTAGTTATCCTTGCAATGTCCCTTTGCAGCTACTTTTCTATATAGACAAGAAGCTAAGATCATTCTCCCCAAATTTCTTTTTGTTTCTTCTCTTTTTATGTGGTTGTAATGGTCTCACCAGCAGAACCACAACGGTCATTCTGGGAGGCCAGGACAATCATACATGGGTCATGTGCAAGTGTGTGTATGCACACACACAAACATGCCATAATCCTCTTGTTTAATTTGCATATGCTATTCACATGGCACTAACATGCTTCGTTTCGTCCTTAAACCCCTCAAAACAGAAGAGGGTGATCAGAGCCGGGTAGCAGTAAAGAAGAAGATCATCGTGTTACTTCGTTTAAACATCGTATGKTGAATTAACTATTTCTATTCAATGATATCCTTCTGTATCTTGACCTAGGCTAAGTATTCAATAATTTGTGAAAAACTTAGTGCATAAGCAAGAAGCATGGATGCAAATCCAATAGGCATTGGTTGTCTTTGTCCCAGTGTGCTAAGGTCGACAATTACAGGCAGCAGCAGCAGCAGGCGACATTAGCAGCAGCAGGCGACATTGTTTTCTTCCTAAACCTGAGAAATGACCAATTTTACTCTCTGATTACAGCCTCCGACTCTTAGCGTATAAACAAAATCAACTGATCGAATGGCCATCTTGATTMCTAGGAACAAGTATTATAATTAGTTATATCCATTTGATGATTTTGTTTTTGCATATATTTGATTGGCATTTCAGGCTGCCCCACCTTCAAGAAATGCTACTAAGATAAAGATTTCTTCATTCTATATGCATGATTGCATTCTTTGTATGATTTTATAAATACTATATATAATAATGCCTTGGGCCAATTGACCTCTAGATTTAGAATTGCTTTTAATTTGAGCAACTTCCAATCTCTGAATAATATGTATATACAGAGAGATAACCGAGTAATGTTATATGATTCAACTTGATCCTTCAATACTATGGATCAACGGTGGACCTGGTGCAGTACCGGTTCATGGGTTCCTCCACTGAAAGACAAAATAGAAATGTACTTCAGAATTAAAAAGACACAAATGACCCCATATAGTTATTGACACTCGATTAAAAATATGTCATTTTTGTCATTAGCTCCGCGCGGGATCCACCGTTCATCCACAATATCCTTGGATAAGTTGAGCCATATTGGATTAACTACATACCTATAATGATTAATGGATTAAGATGATTCGGATCACGATCAATTGAGTAAATATATTTTTTTTAATAATTTTGCCTTTTATTTATTGTTTACTTATTATAATTCAGGGATGATATTTTTAAATTTTTTAAGACCTCAATTACCTTTGATTGACATTTACTTTAAATCAACTTTTATGCTCCCTCCATTCTTTAAAGTATATCATAATAAGTTTTTTTTTTTCCTTACTTTTGAAAGTATTTCACATTCCACTAATCAATACACCATTAAATATTTTTTTAATCTTCACCGTTATTTAATTTTCAAACCAACACCACGAGTCAACATATTCTCTCTAATGCAATTAATTCTATTATTTTACAATGAAAGGGTATAGATGTTAGTTTAATAGTAATTGTAGATCAATTTATTATCTCATTGACCGTGTATTTATCCTATTGTGACATATTTTAAAAAAGGAAAGAAATATATTACTAACGATTATTAAAAAAATGTCCCGTCCGTCTGATAAAAATCTCCAATACTTGCAAAAACTTAATACTTTCAAATATAAAGACATAAAATCTCTACTATATTAAAATATGACAATTCAATGAGAATCTTTTTTAGACAACTTCATCTCTTTATCCTATTAAAAAACTATCAATAATAAGTTTATTTAATTTAAAATATGAAAGGTCCTACAGAAAGTGTTTACTTAAAATATGTTCTATATTTCGATAAAGTTAACACTAACAATCTTCTTAAATAGATATTATATTTTATCTATACTATGAACGTGCAACCCGCAATTATGAACGAGAACGAGAATCAATATAATTATTGATCAGTTATCTCTTTTAAATAGACTTTTAAAATTCTTTTGACCTTTGAWGGAATAAAATTAACATTAGCATTAGCAATGCATCAAATTATATTCAGTGTGTACGCATAATATCATTATAACTAAATGGATTATGTAGGATAAAAATAAATAAAATAAAAATAAAATAATTAATCATACTAATTATTTTATATTTTACATGAAAAATAATATACATTTAATAGGTAGAGTGTGCAAAAAAAATCATATCAGAGTTTTAAAATAACTAAAAATCAACAAAAGATAATTTTATAAACGATCACCAAGAATAACACAAGAACTCAGGAAATTAAAATTTGTAGCAAATATGATTACATTATAGTYGTTCAATGACGGAATATATTTTTTCATTTTCCTTCAATCTCTAATCACATGTTTAAAATATTAATTGACATAAATTATATATCAATATAAGAATGTGCAATAGAAAATAACGTGTAAAACACGTTATCTGATACTAGTGTTATAAACGTCATAAAAAGATATATTCATATATACTTAAAGTAAGCTGTGAAATCTCTTCCAAGAGAACGGGATAAAATAAAAATAATTAATGTTGACTTTAAATGTTTCTAATAATTAAACAAAGAAAAAAGTGAGACAATGAACTATTATGCCACGGTAATGATATCAAAATTGAGTTTTGGAGATTTTTTTTTTTTTTTTTTGTTATGTCATCATTAGAAGGTACAAAAGGCAAAAGAGAAAATACTTTCCGACACATTTTCTTAAGGAAATTAAGAAATCGTGATATTGAAGGAAAGCAGATTAGAGGACAGACAATCATCATTAAAAACAACATTTTTTAGTGGAAAAGGATCCTTAATGTTGTGGCAGTCAAAAAGTCAATCACTAATTAACTGTCGGTAAAACCTTTAAAAGAGAAATTATTCATTAATAGATGYCTATCCGAATCAAACTTAACTTGTAATASTAAAATTTTTCAAATTGATGAAAAGGCAGGTAAATTATTAGTATTYCTAATTACAGTTAATTTTATGTCTCYCCTTATTAACTATTTTTGGAATTTTAAAGGAATCAATTTCAGAAATAATTAGAAAAARTGGAGCCCAGAATGAGTAGGACGAGTGCCATTAGGATTAGGTGATGATTGACCCCCTGCTCAACTGGAAAGGTCACTCCTCCGACTCTTAAAGAGGAGTATAAGTTCTTCTAATTTTTTAATATATTTTTTTATTATGTATATATTAATTAAAATATAATATATAATTTTTAAAATAGAAAAAATAAGGAAGAAGAGATATTAAAAGAGTTAAATATAATTAAAGATTTTTTGTACACTGTTGCTATAACGAAAGGATATATATTTACTTTCTAATCGCTTCTTTTTCTCTATTCTGTAAATTAAATATATATACGTATAATATTTTAATTAATATAATAGAATGAACATAATAAATAATATGCTAAAAAATCTCTATTCAGCCAAGAATCATCCTCTTATCATCACATGAGTAAAAGACAAGCCACTCCAAAATTCCTAACATCTATTTCTTCGAGAAAAAGAGATAAGAATGCCATGTTTTTACTAAGAAAATAATTTTTATAATATAATATTTAGCAAACTCGAATTTCGTGTATATCTATATCTGAATTATTTTTAAAGAAAATATTATATTTTCAAAAATAAATATGTATTCTAATGCATATGATTCATAAATGATAAGTCTATAGAAATATTTTCCAGAAAAAAGGAAAATGAAGAAGGTGGAAGAAGACGGGCAAATCCAAAGAAATAGTCGGCCATTATTTCAAGTCTGCCTCAGTATGTAGCAAAGGCCAAAGTCCAAATGTTCACTTTAGAAGCTTTCTTCCTTGGAACTTGATATWTAATTTATATCTTTATTTTTATCTAAATAATGCATCAATTTAATAATACTCTCTTCAATCTTTTATATTTATCGTTTAATATTAATTTTCTCGTATCTAAATATCTATCATTTTATAATATTAGAAGCATAAATAATTCTTATATTTTTTTTAGGAATTTTTTTTTTCAAAAGAAGTGGGATAGTCGAACTCTAAAATTGGAATAATAAAGCTTATTTATTAAGTATTATAAATGTGAAGAAAATCAAAAGAAGGATAATTTGTTCTTTTATTTCAATAATTTAATATATTTTRAAAATTCCTTATTATTTGTTAAACAACCTTAAATTACATTATAGATATAAAAGAATGAAGGGAGTATGAATCATTTCAAACTTATCCGAAGTGAAACTTTACTCCAAAGTCTCTCTTATTCGAGAAAACTATTTTTGACAACTTAGCAATTTAAGGAGGTCGTTAAATAGATTGCTAAGTCAAAGTAAAATCTCTTGTTGGACCTCCGACCTCATATTAAAAAACCTCTAAGCTCGAGTAAGAATTAGAATATGAAGGCATAATTCGAAACAAATTCAAAATAATATAACCTAATTGCTATTGCAATGTCCTCGATCGTAAACACAACTTCCATGCATAATAAAGTCCTAAATTGAACTGGAAAGAATGGTGTTTACTACAGAATTAAACTTCATATTTCATACAAACGCTCTAAAAACACGAACCTGTGGATTTAAATGGTTTTAGAGTTACATTTGTCGTGTTGTTTCACTCTTGCAAGGGTCACACTTGGTAGCCGACTAGCGTTGTCCTTTTTACCTCAGTTTCTGCTGATTCATTCTCTGTGTGCAACTTCTTCATATTTCAATGATTAATGTAGATTAACCGAATCAATSCACGTGAGAACTGATTCAGTTGAGAAATCTAAGGCAATGAGTGTTGCTTTGAATCATGGGTTACCGACCTATTATTAGAGCACAGATAGATTCTACGGGTTTGTTTCTGTGTGAGGTTCATACTACTAATAATTTCAAGAAACAGCAAAATCAATGAGATTTCCTGCAGATTGCAGAAAGCTATTCTTGTACAATACAAAGGGAGATGACAGGCACCTTTGTTTGTTTCCTGTTATGTTTAATATTTTCCTCAAATATATTATGCAAAAAAACAACTACACCCACATTGCCCATCCAATGACTTAAATTTCAAAGGTCTAAAAATTTTCTACTCATATGTCTAGGCGGTGCCTAGAACTCTGTTGCGATTGGGTAAGACCAACTTGCTCAGACTGAAACTAGCGCAGGGCATCTTCTAGACGGTGATCTTTATGATTGAATGATGATCTCAGAGTCCATGTAACTTCTAGTCATCTTTTTCCATGGACATTAAGATTTTTTTTTTTTTATGGGTAGAACAATTCTTTTTATGCCTTGGGTGAGATGTAAAAAAGGTTTTTCCATGAACAATTTAGAAAATGGAGTTCTGATCCATAAAACAGATACGGTTAGAAGTTTCAAGATATTCTCTTTTTCAGCGGACGATTTTTCGAACTGAATCACAGGCCGGCATACTTAATATCGTTGACATTTATTGCTTCTATGTAACATACATTAAAATTGATTAGAGATCAAATTACTCAACCACCATATATTATGATGATGTGATAGACTCTTACGATATTAATAGTTTAGCATTGAAGATGCTACAAAAAACAGAGAGTACATTGTATTGAAACTATCTGAAACACTACCGTACTCAAAACAACTCTCAGTTTCTTGTGCGAAATTCATAATCCCTGCTGAATGTGGTTAGAATGTCAAAAGAAAGCAATCACAAATTGCATCTGCCTAACCRCAAATGGAGGGCATTAAAGAATTATTCTTATTCCTTTTTTTTTCTTTTTTCTTTTTCTCTATTTATCAACATCGGATTATATATCGGACTAAAAATTTATTCTCTCGTAATTTTTTTTCTCTAACCAACTTACTAGTATTTATCATCTTATCACCGTAAATCACATTCYAATATACTAATATTAGCTAGTAACTTTTTCAAAGAAGTTACCGAGTGTAAAGTATAAATACATAGTCGAATATTACCTTACGAATGCCCAAAGATCCAGAGGCGAAAGCCTATCTACCTTTCCAATCCGTTTAGCTTTGTTTTGCCAAAATACTTTGCAATGATCATGGTTCTAGGAATTTAGCCTTTTTTCATTCTCCAAGTTGAGTCAACAGATTCAATCGGCTCTCTCAAAACTAAACGGCATGCTTGAAATCGTTGACATGTTTTGTTTCTATCTAACATGCATTAAGACATTATGAATTAAAGATTAAATTARTCAAACACTGTATATTTTGATAATATGATAGACTTTTATTATATTGATAGTCTGGCATTGGAAATGCTATAAATACAAGGAGAAATTACACTATATTGTAATGAAACCATCACTATATATAGTAATCTTATTTTCTTGTGTAAAACCTACATATACCCGATCGCATTTGGTTAGATTATCAATGAGAGGAGAGTCAAAACTTGCATTTACTTAACCTCAAATGGAGAGCATTAACCAATTATTCTTATTCCTTTTTTTTTCCTTTCTTTTTCCATTCATCAATATCCAATTGTACATGAAATTCAAAATTTATTTTCTCATGTAAATTTTTTTTTTAATAATCAACTTACTAGTATTTATCATTTTATGGCCATAACATCACATACAAATATAAATATTAGCATAACAAACATCAAGACACCATGCAATATTCAAATACGATCTGTTTTGATGACATGATATATTTTTATGATGTTAATAGTCTAATATTGGATATGATATATATACGGAGAGAAATACATATATTATACTAAAACRATCTAAATAACATTATAATAGTTAGAAAAATCTCACTTTCTTGTGCAAAATTCATAATTCCAACCGTGTCCAGTTAGAATATCAAAAGAAAGAAGTCAAAACTTGTATTTGCCAACCCTCGAATGGAGGGCATTAATCGATTATTCTTAATATTTTTTTTTTCTTTTCATAAACATTGAATTCAAAATTTATTCTCTCATAAACAAAATTTTTCTAACCAACTTGCTAATGTTTGTCATTTTATTCCTGTAACACCACACTCTAATATACTAATATTAACTTGTAACTTTCTTAGAAAGATTTTCAAGTATAAAGCCTAAATACATAGCCCAAAATTACCTTACCATTGCCCAAAAATCTATGGGTGAAAGCCTTTCTAATTCTCCTATCCCAAAAATCTAGAATACTTCACAACGATCCTATTTCTAAAAATTTAACKTTTTTTTTAATTTCAACACCCTCGATGAATGCATACATTCAATCAGTGAAAATTAATGAAATGCATTTTTAAATTTAAATAACATATTAAATCTAGAAGTCCAAAATTTTTTAAAGAAAAGACTAATTAGGAAGTATTTTCGTAAAACAAAATTAAATCGATTAATATCCTGTCTTTTTTCGAGATTAAAATACAAATATAAGTCTTGCATGATAAATAAATTATTACCCTCTTWTTCCTAGAATTATTTAGTAAAGGATAAAAAAATTCCTCTGAAYAGATCCATAGTAGCTCCAGAATCACATCTTCATCATCTCCAAAATGAGGCCAGCAATACGATCAATGAAAGCAGCAACATACTTACTTGGCCAACACTTGTTGTGCAATTTGGCACGCTCGTTCCTGCCATTCAAAGATCATTTATTTAGATATATGTATATATATATATATATATAATCAAATATTTAAATAACATTATATCGATATAACTTTTATGTTTAGAAAATTTTTAATGTATATTTTTTATTGTACATTTCATATTACGTTAAATCAGAATTTTGATTGGTATAATAAAAAAATAATATTTTTTATTTTTTTCCCCCTTTTAACTCCGGGATTTTTTTTCCTTTTCTTTTTATAATGTAATAAGGGAGAGGATTGAGCTATGCAAAATTATATATTTTTTATTTATTTGAAAATTGATTTCGGATCCTCAAGTACGTATAATACGTGATAGTATAGTTTAAAATTTGGAGGTTGAAAAAGTAAAATAAAAGTCATGTTGCACCATTWATAGCACACATCGACTTTACCGTTCCCCGACGGTGGTGGTGGGATGCCTGGAGGCGAGCCAGACGCGTTACCTGACGGTGGTAATGAAGGGGTTACCGGCGGTCCAAGAGGAACACCATTGCAATCTGCTTCAAGATAGCCTACAAAAATATGAGGGGAAAAAAGTGAGCAATAATTGGTGATCGGATGAATTATTTATCCAAAATAAAAAAAGAAAAACTTGTAAAATCTTACACTGCTGGAAGCATGCAACGCCACTCAAGTTGAATAAATTGACTGAACCTTCATTGCATTTACAGTAGTATCCGCTTCCATTTACAYCGCAGCTTCCGTCGCCGCACCAGACAAACGTACAGGCTGTGTTTTCTCAGTTGTTTTAGTCTCATGAAAAAATTGCATCAAAGGAACTAATGAAATTGGAAGGACAACAAATGATGGGCTCATGATTTGAGGTAACATACGGTTGATATCGCCAAAACCTGGAATGGTAATCGGTGGCGGTGGTGGTGGRGGAGCCCCGCTGCCGCATTGATAGTTAATTGTGCCTGCACATTTTGATTTTCTTCATGGGGTGAAGGCATGATGATATATCATATATGCCACAGAAAAAGCATGCAAGTTTTCAAGAAGAACTTGTTTGGAACAATGCATGCCTTCGAAGGGGGGAGGGAGGGAGAGTACTCACAGTTGGGAACAGAACAAGCTGGGAAGGTAATGAGACCAATCTGCATTTTCTGCCATCCTCGATTACAGACACAGTCAAATCCCTCAACTCCCAGAAACGAAGTATTAGATGGTACACATTTTCCTTGTCCACAGTCTACCTTCTTACATATATCAAAACCATCATCTGTACAAAAGAAAATCATGATTATTGCAGACATCTGATCATAATATCACTAAAGAAAACAACAATACAAATTCATTTTCTTGGATATGACCTTCCAATGTTTCGATTGCAGAAGGGTTGGCTGCAATATGGTAGGTGAAGAGGAAGATGAGCAGAATATAGAATGAAATGAGAGTAGAGAAATGCATAATGTATGTCCCCAAAAGATTACCAGATTCAATCCGTGATTTAAAGGAGGGAATGAGCTGTTATAACATGGCATGGAAGACTTGAGATGGAAGCTTCTGCGGTTTACTATTGAAGCTTTGGTAAGATCACCCATGTCCCTAAGAATACGTTGATCTTTCAGAAACAGTAGAAGAAGTTAAATGTCTAAGATTTTGGAACCTCTGTGACTAATGCTTTTCCTAATTGGATGGGAGGGCGGGGAAAGCGYTGGGAAGGAAAGATGAGATGCTTTCCAAAAATTCAGGGTTTTACGACAATGGTTACCAAAAATACAAATGCCTAGATACAGAAATGGCCAAGAAGCAGTTGTCAGAAACTCAAATGCAACAAATCGCCTTACTACAGAAAAAAGTTGGAACCATTTGCATCACCYTGGAAAACAGGCAACGTTAATAAAGAAGATGGTGCACTCGGAAGTCCGCCACATGTTTATCGCCAGAAACCCAAGAATACAATGAGTTTAATATTAGATTGCGTGATAAAGTAGGTGTACATCTCACTTAGAGATACAAAAAACACAACAATCATAGCCTTGATGAGCACACAGASTGCAATTGACACTGCTGCATCAACTAAAGAATAGACAAATTAGGAGAGCCATCGCCCAACTGATGGCTCAAGTATGAGAAGATCATTTTAATTTCTGCTATCATTTGCAATTTCAAGATAACCGACATAATACAGAGAAAATGCAAGAATTGCAACAGAATACACCCATGMAGACAAATCTGGAGTGGAAGAAGAATGTTTGTCYCTGACATCATAGAGATCCTTTTATGCTGATCCAAATTCTGAGAACCACTTCTCATGTTTTTCTATGTCGGTTGCTGAAACACTGGGTTGAACCTTGGTTATAGCTTCTAAAAAGTCGCACATGGCTACAGGGTCCTTTGAAATCTCATCCTTAGACATGTTCTTGATCTCATCACGTGTCTTTCCTGCTATCTTCCGCCTCATGCCATTTAGAGAAGCATCGCGACAAACGTTTGTAAGATCATCTCCACTGTATCCCTCGGTTCTACGAGCTACTTCGTCTATGTCAACATCAGTAGCTACCTGATATGTAAATGTAAACGTAAGCGTGGAAAAACAGAAAGAGATAATGGTCCACACGAATAATGTATAGTTCCTTCTCCAAGTTTCATACCAAAATAGTAAGGAAACGTGGTTATGAATGATATTATGAGTTGAGCATCATCTTCTTAGTTGTTGATATTGTCAGATAATTCATAGTTTAAACATTGCACTATGATGCACCAGATGTCGAAACAAAGGATAAGTTACCATCACCCCTTCAGACCTCTTCAATTCAATAAACTGTATTCCAACAAGAAGCCTAGAGTCGATGCTTATCTTTACCCACTAAATTTGCAAATAATATAAAGTTTGAACCCCCAAAAGTSACACCATTTTATGGTGAACAGAACAAGAAAACTAAAGAACTATGTAACTTGCAATAATGTTCACCTCAACACTTTTCAGATTGATCTTTATAAGCTCCTTACGGCTCTCAAAATTTGGAAGAGGAATATATATACGCTTTTCCAAACGCCTCCTGCATCAAGTTAACAATTAATTGGATCAAGAGAGTATGAGACATCCACATATCAAGCCAAATGAATGAAAGAAGACTGAAATAGAAGAACTTAAACCTTAGAGCCTCATCTATGTCCCAAGGGAAGTTTGTAGCAGCTAAAACCATCACAATTTTGCGGGTACCATCTTCATTAGTACCAGTATTGTTCACACCATCTACCTGGACCAGAAGTTCAGACTTCACCCTTCGAGATGATTCATGCTCTCCTGAAGCCCTGAATAGCAGCAAAAACAGTCCATGCAAGATCATATATCAATATCTAGATTATTTTTCTGAAAAAACACAAACTACATTAAGTTATCAGCAGGTATCAGTTGAAACTCAAAAGATATACCACTTGTGTCTAGATTCAGTAATAGAACAAAGCTYGAGGGGAACACATATGGGTGCCACTATGGTTTTCCTTACATAAAAAAGAAACCAATTGATAAGAACTGTTTTATGCTGCTAGGCCTGCTGGAGATTCCTAAATAGACATGGAGGCTAACACATTTGTTGTACCCTCATGCAAGTTCAACATTCACAGTATTCTGGAAGGGAATTTAAGAATATAAGGAATAACAAGATATAGAGGAAATGGTCATGGGCAAATATTGAAAATCAGAATAAGGAATAAAAAKGCCCTTACCCACGAGCATTGCAAAGTGAATCAATCTCATCAATGAAAATTGTACTTGGAGCATAAGCACGAGCAAGATCAAACAAGCAACGAACCATCCTTTCACTTTCTCCACGCCATTTGGAAGCCAAGGTAGCAGAAGAAACATTGAAGAATGTGGTTCCACACTCAGTAGCAACAGCTTTAGCCAAAAGTGTCTTCCCAGTACCAGGAGGACCAAACATAAGAACGCCTTTCCAGGGCCTCCTAATTCCCTGCAAGCAAATGTATTCCAAGTGATTTGTTTTTAGAAATAAAGACTCASAACCAAACAAAGCATTAATAAGTCTCAAAAATTCTATTCTATATGAGGAGATGATGCAAGGAATAAATTCACAACAGACACCACATTAGTACTCCCAACTCATCCTATTCTTCCTAAATGAATGAATTAATATCTATATTAGTTAGATTTAATCAAGTTATTCTAGGGATATTTAAAAGACCTCCTAGAAACTTCATCGTATCAAAACAAGAAGCTATCTGCAACTATCCTTGTTATCTATAAAAGAAACAGAATTTCACTAATATCAAATGGTTTTGCATCCAAAATACCTGGAAATATTCAGGCATCCATAGTGGGAGAACAACAGCTTCCTCCAGAAGCCTTTTTGCTTCACTCAACCCAGCAACATCATCCCATCTCACTCCAGGGGTTGTTTCCAAAACATCCCTTTCAAGCATAGCAGCCAAGTCTTGATCAGGCCCCTCATATTGTCCCCTTTTTGACTTTCCTTCTTCAGCATCACCATTCTAACAATTGCAATAAAAGGAGTAAGAACTATAGCAAATATTCAAAGGAAAGAGAAATAACAGATAATCATGATAGACTACAAACACCAACCTACAAGCAAGTATCCTTTCTATATCCATGCAAGACTTTAATGTGAAGAACACAACAATCCCTTCGAAGGGAGAGAAATAGAGAGAAGTCAACAGTTCCAGAATTGGGTTTAAACATAATTCATAAAAGATCAGTCGAACCTATTATTTTTAGTATTTTTTAACGGACAAGAAACTCATGGGCCAATGGACTGACAATCAGGACTAAACATATATGCTAAATTAGAATCTTCTTTCACTTTTCTAAGGAAAAATGTATCAACGTCAGAACTTAGATAGATGAGGTGCAGCACCAAGATACTGGGAATCTAGAAGCTCGATGCAATTTCCAGTAGCCCAAGAATCCCACCCGCTTCTCGGATGAGAAGATTAATACAAGTCAGTTACTAAGAAACGCATAGCAGATTCCATGACTCTCTGATAGGGAACTTTTAACAATTTTTCATACGCAAATCTGAGTGCATTATCAATGCCTCAAAACCCTCTTAGCAAATAAATGTCACCTTTAGGCAGTACCCTCTTTGAGTAAGATGCAAATACATTATCAAATTGTTGAATAACAAGAGTTGAGGCTTAAAATTGTCCCAATAGAACTTCATTTGTGTTTATATAGGGGTGGGCTATTAGCAATAGTACATCTTACAACACATTTATCACATGCAAAAGCAAACAAATTAATGATGCGGAAGCATATATTCAAGTCACATTGATTTGTCTCATTAGTTATGTTAACAGACAAAGAAATACTTCTATGCTCCAARGGCACCAGAGAAATCACACACACTAGTAATTATATCATTCAGTTCTGTAACTGCACATAGTACAGCTCTTCTTCATCATATGATAATTGCAACCCAATATTTGCTTCTGACTTGCTACTAGCATTACTCAAATGAACTCTTTCATGGTTCAATATGACCATGACGCACATAAAATCAGCAAAARATTTTAAGCATATTTACCATATTGTTCTTCAGTAAAGACAGAAAAACCAATACGGAAAACCTAATCGCTTTGTAATAATTATTTACTGGTTTTGCAGCAAAGTTTCCAAAAATGAAACATGAAAGAAAATCCAAACTACAATAAGAATTAAGTAACTGTGCATGGCCTACCCCAGAATCACTCTTTCCAGCCTTTGTAGTGCCTTTTTTCCCAGTTGTTGATGCTCTAACTCCTGTGTTAACCTTACTAGAAGCACCAGTCGTCTTTCCTCCACGACCAGTTGTTCCTGCTCTTGTAGAACCACGACCCCAAGTTCCATCCTGAGAAGACTTTCTTGTACCAACTTGGCCAGCTCTCGTGGACTTCCTACTTGTGTCTCGACTAGGTGGCCGCCATACATCAGGATCATCCATTGGAGCACCAGATGAAGTTGGGTATTCATCCAACGGCTGAAAGACAAAGGATGACTTTGTGGATATTGGAGGTGAATTAGGCCGCCTACTAACAGGAACCTCCTTGAAAGACCTCTTTTCTGCATCCAACTGTTTCACAACTTCTGTTTCTTCAGAAATAGCTTTCTTTACATTCATCCATTTTGTCCGAGTCAAAGGATCATCAATTGTATTCAAGTGCCTAAAAATGTCAAAGAAAGAAGCYAACATGATCAAGCAGCAGCTTTAGACAAAAAGATGACTGCTTAGATGATTTTAAAAGATACATGACTTCCCTTTTCTTGCATTTTTTCCTATCTTTATGTTGCTCTCATGGATGCAAAGCCTAAATTATGAATCTGCACTTAAAAAACTATATTTTTCTTTTTCATTTCCTTACATTTCACCTGTCTTCTCCAAACCTTTTATATGTGCAGGAGATTTATCACATTTTCTGGACATAAAAAAGATATAGATCCCAACARACTTTACTCATTAGATTTAAACRTTCCACGCACCCACATTATAAATTCAAGGTTCTTTTCCCTTTCTAGTAACTAAAAATTTTCTAACCCAAATCAAGATATTCACTTCTCTCATACTAACGAAAAATTCCTTCTTTCCAGATTCAATTTAATCAGAGCCAAAAAAAAAAAAAACCAACATACATATGATCGTCCCAAATGAACTTATGAGTCTGAACTTTATTGAGAAACTAAAAAACACAGTGGCAGAAAAATGTAAATACACAGAAACCGGGTATTGAGAAGTACTTGTTGATCTGAGCAATGGCGCCATCAAAGAATATAATGGAAGTGTCGTAAAGCCCCTCAACAGCATACTCTCTCGCCAATTTGAGATGATCTTGCAATCCCGCGAGCGAAGCGCCCACCATCATTATCAGCTCTCTCACTCAATCTCTAGGGTTTCAAAAAAAATTCAAGATTTTGCAGAGAAAAAGCTCAAAAAAAGAAGAGAGACAAACACTTATAAAATTAAGCTATAGAAAAATCAAGTCACACAGAGAAATGAGGTGCAAAGTATTTCTCTCTCWCTCTGCTGGAGAATTCTCTCTTGTAAGTTTCCTGTAAGTTTGGTTCGAACAGGAGGATTAGACGACGTCGACGTTTAACGGTCAAGAAACGAGTAAAGAAGACTACTATTTCAATCGCTTTAATTATTCTTAAAGGTTTAAAGAATTTTACCGTTAAAGATAACGAAAGTTTTGTAGRACATCTTCGGCGGTTGTTTTGATTTCGAACCCAACCTCAAAAGACAACTTTTTTGCGGTATCCCGCCGTCCACGAACGATCTAAAATCAATAGACGGCYAAGCCATTTCCTATTTCTCTACCGGAAATCTACCCTAAACYCTGCTATTTAGATCAAGTTAAATTTYTAAAACAAATAAAGTTTTCRTAMGGAAAGCATTAAAGTGCTGATGAGACTTTATGGCCTGTTTAAGTTTGTTTTTGAAATTTATGGAGCAAAAGCTATCATTAGCTATAATTATAAATTTCAAATTTAAAAAATTCACCATCAAAGAGAAGCAAATTTCAACATTATTAACTTACTGTCATAAACAGCTTAATGCCAGCTAAAAGACTGCTARCAGCCCTAAACAGGGAACAATGTTAGAGTTGGGTAACATGTCAATGGTAATGAACTTAACCATGTTTTGTGTGTCTCAGAATTTGACATGTAAATAGTTGCTTTTCACTGTACAGGACAAGAGTGATGCTTGAGCTTTTGATTAAATGAGTTCCAAAGCATATAAACCTACATTTTATTATGGGAATGCACCAGTTTTCGTATGAAGGCCATCAAAGGTGCAGAAAGAAATGAAATTTCTCACTGAAACCTAACGAGGGAATCACTCAACCATTCCATGCTTCACAAGTTCTTCTAACCCCTTTTTCAGTCTATCCGATGCAATTCGGCAGTCTTCTTCCATCAATCCACCAAATGAAATCCTTACATGACCTGGACAGCCACTGGAACTCCCTGGAATAATGACTATGCCGTGTTTCTTAGCTAACCAGCGAACAACTTCAAAGTCGTCGTGAAATTTGTCTGGAAGCTTTGCCCACAGGTAAATTGCACCTTCTCCTCCTCTAACAGAATCCTCTCCTAAAGGAGATAATGCTTCTAGAACAAGTTCTCTGTTCTTGACAAGGTATTTCACTTGACCAGTTACCCACTCCAGTCCCATTTCCAGTGAGTGAAGAGCTAACCGCTGTGAGAGTATAGAAGCACATATGGGTATGTTGTCTTGCACTTTAAGAAGTTGAGCTGCTAGGCCCTCTACTTCTGAAGGATATGCTATCTGCATAGATAAGTATTGCAATTCTATTATCAAAACAAACATAAGCACTTTGCAATCTGTGCTCGCAAAAAACTGATTCCTGTCAGAAGCAAAACACACCAAATTGTGGTTCTACAGGCCTAGAAAATTATACAGGGGTCTAACTATGTGCAGCACGTGACAAAGAAGAATGACTAAAATTAGCAGGACTATTGTAATTGCAAGTTGCAAAACACTAAGGGTGAAACTGTTAAGTTGCAACAATATCAAGAAGAAACTATGCTATCTCATCCGACATTTTTCGAGCAATCTCCCCGGGGGGGGGGGGGGGGGGGGAATCGAATTCAATTCAAAGCAACTACATTTCATTTGTTTTGCAGAGCATGGACTTTCTTATTAGACAGGAGGGTCAGTATAAACATCGCTTACATAGCCAACTCGCCACCCCATCATCCCATAAGCTTTTGAGAAGGAAAAGATATTGACTATGTGACTGTCCTCCAAACAAACATGTTTTCTACCATCATACATGAAGTACCTGCATATGACAGCGAAACATTAGTTGACAGCAGCATGCTTCCAGGATATTTTTTTTGTTTCTTTTCCATGGAAACTTCCATCTCCTGTAAACACTCTTAGTACCCAAACTTTATGAAATACTGAATAGTAATCATGCTGTTACTGAACTCAGACAGTTCAGCCTGCTACATTGGAAGCCTTTAGTTTTGTTTGCTGCTTGCTATTCTCCTATAATGTGGTTAACTTTATTTGTTGTTCCAAGAACTCCTACTTCGTATGTATTTCTCCTTATCAAATCTTACTACATTTGTTCAAGTGAAACTTTATTAAGATCTATCTATCAGCTTTTGCACAGTAGCATTCCCTGAAGCAGTTTTGCAACCTTACAAACCATTAGGTCTCAGAAACATAATACTTATGTTTTCTTGACAAGCACATGTTACTATGTACATATTTGGAAGTGAATAAYGTATATAATACCAAATTGAAAGACAAAGAACAAGTCCACCTACTGCTGTAGACTAATGCATTCTCTAACTCTTTTTTTATGGTGAAAGTTAACTTCAACTATATTAGTCAATAAGCAGTCCCCATGTAATACAGATTGAAGATTATGTAAAAAAGCTTCATATTTTTTACAAGCTCCAATGCCAATTCAACATCACTACAGAAACACACAAAACCTGTCCTTGCATTTAAGATGCAAAATGCCAAGAAGTAGTAGGCATTTAATACAAATACAAACATGGGTAACATTCTTAGCCAAGTAATGGGATCAGCTGGAGTAACTTTAAATGCTCATAGAAAATGAATTGGAAATATATACTCACTCATATGTGTTATCTACAACAAGCCAACTTCCAGCATCTCTGCAGATATCTGATATCCTCTGTTCAGAATGTATAATATAGATTTAGATGTTTTGGAGACAAGAGGGAAAGTATAATGGGAAAACAGATTCCAAATCATACTATTAACAACAATGTGTAACCAGCTTATAGATACATAAATTGTTTTTTAAGATGGGAGAGAGACAGACCTTAAGAAGAGACCCTGGGATATAGGTTCCAGATGGGTTGCCAGGATTTACAATGGTAACAAGCTTTGGGGTTGGTTTAGTCTCCCGCAAAGTCTTCTCCAACCAGTCTGAAAAACAATAAACCCAGGTTATAGTTTCAGTAAATGCAGTTATAAATACAATATGAATTGATTAAGATGAAGCATGGTGTGGACATGTCTGTCTCTGTCTTATCAGCAATCATGCACAAACTGACTGTCTCAATGACAACTAGGGTGCTCTGTGCACAACCCCCTCTCCTAAATTAAGAAATTCCTATTGTTTGGCCCCATGAAACCAAATATGACTGAGAAGTAATTTTGCTAGTTCCCAATGATACAAGCTCAGAAATGCTCAGAGTATTCTCAACAGTTAATATGCAATGGAGTAATTAAGTATGTATTTGATTTCAGCAAATTCCAAGCAAATATATTCAGCAGTGCAAGATTAAAATTCTTTACATGATATCAAAGAAAATCACTTTCAAAATGTGTCAAATCCAATCACAGAATAGTGAAAAAGTACAAGTTCTAGTTATCTTAACAAATTTCAGAAAGCATAACTCCAATCTTAGATGAATGTTACTACAGTTTCCAAGTTCATCACTTCATACCAGCTAATCAATTTTTCTAATGAGCCATACAGAAGCAAAGATTAGCTCCAACTGTGAGCAATTGGTACTTGAGCACACAGATTTGTATTACTGCCAAGTCTGGGATACTTCTACAAGTAGTTCAGATGTAGTTAAATGTAGCCTTAGAAGCTTCTAAAAAATTAAATGAACTTACAAAGGAAATAACTTTCTAGAGTTTAGGTGGTCTAACCCAAAATTGCTAATTTTAAATAGATGAAATCATGCTTCTAATTAGAAAGAGTAAATTTATAGTGGAACCTAGAATTGATGTGATTGACATGCAAAGGCTACTTCATGTGCAACTGCAGCAGGTGAGTTTACCTAACTCGTAAGCTTCCATGAAGTACCATGAAATGGAAACTAAAAGCTATAACACTAGTCTTTAAGGGATACCATGGAATAACATAGAGTGGATCAGTTAACCTGCATCCGGGTGAAGTGTCTTTGGATCACCAGGACCAACAAGAATATCAGTGACACCTGTCATTTGGAATGACATGTATGCATTGAAGTAGTACGGAGCAAACATGACCACAGAATCTCCAGCATCACATAAGGTAAGAACAACATTGACAAATGCCTGCAATTAACATCCAGATGAACTTTTATCAAAAGGACAGGAAACATAGACAAAAGTTGTGAAATCAGAAACGCAGAACATGAATTGAATGGTAGAGCTAGTACATTGTAGCGTTAAGCTTAGAACTACAGGCCTACAAATGCAACCTCAAAGTAAGATATGACCAAAGATGGCTAAAACCACTAATCCAGAAAATGGCAGGTTTCCTGCTTTCCCACGTTATACTTTCTGAAAAAACTCATACTTCTATGAGTTCAACTATTTTCATCCACTCACTACTTAGTTCTATGGAAGCATAGCACCTTAGTCTAGCATTTCTAATTAAAACTGGAGCTTCTCAATTAGGTGAAGAAAGCATTTTGTATATGAAACTTGAGCTTCCCAATTAAATTGAAAAAGCAGGCATATCCTGTAAATATARTGGCTGTAAGAAAACTATTGAATCCTTGAATTTTCTCTCATATGTTATGGCCAATTGAGGTTATAGACATTAGATAACAAATTTCAAGAAGAAGAAAGGAAAAAATAGAAAAGAACAGCGTGAAGAAAGCAATAAAAGCCCAACTGAAAGTGAGAAGCATATCTTACATATATAGCCATAAAGAAACAGAAGGAAGTAAAATGTAGACATAATGCCCATCTTGATATCCAAATTTCAACATGAATAATGCATCACTCACTTGAGTTAATTTCCAAAATTAGAGAAGGAATGATAAAGCGGAGGGCAGCAGGGCTACCTGATTTGCACCAGCAGTGACCATCACTGAGGATTTGTGCAACTTATTCTCTTGGCGCAACTGAAAAGTAAAGACTTGACTATTAACATGGGAGGAATCACTTATTCTGTAATAAATATCTCTGGTTAGGTTTTGGGGCTAATTACAAATCCCATGTCACATTTGAAGGGCTAAACAGAGAAATCATGATTTCTTTTTAAATAAAGGAGATTGCAACTATAACAATAATTATAAATTCCATCCAGAAGTGGCTGATCAGGAGAAAGCCTTAGTCCCAAGCAAATGATCTTAGTTCCCATTCCACAATGATCTTAGTTCGTGAGACTGCCAAAGCCTTAGTTTACCTTTTTCATTAATGCCTCCCTGAGCTCAGGGATACCTTCATCAGGACCATAACGACTAATTGAAGGCTCCCATACAAGCTGTTGCACCTTTTCCAATGCTTGCTTGGGTGGTTGCCAGTACACTACTCCCTACATGATAGCAGGATGACAACAAGTATATCAATTTCGAACACTTGCCTCAGGTTCCAATACATGTTACATTCTCTTCACATAGCAGATAACATTCAAGAAAGTGCATATTAGACAACCGGATAATTAAAGGCTTCGAAGCACCACCAACACCAAAAGATAAAACAGAAAATACAGGAAAGATTTCTCAGTGTAGAGCAGGAGTATGGAGTTTATAGAAAACTCAAAGCCCATCAACAGGGCTCAGTAGTTCCACAGTAGCAGACCTTTTTATGCAACAAATTAACCTGTTTCATTAGGTCTGTCCTGAATTTAAATCATTGCTTCTACTTCAATTCAGACTCTGCAGCTGCATTTTCTAATTCTAGGAGTAAGGCATGAAATGATTTTGATTTCTTTGAGCAAACTGGCGCCTTTGATGGCGCCAGTATGGATTTCATTTCCGGCCTCCTAACAAGTGAAATAAAATTTGAATTGCTTTCTAATTGCAAAACTGTGGCCCCAAACACATGACATCTCACATATGGCAGAGAAACTTAATTAAAATCCGATCAACGGCATCACAAATTTATTAGTTTCTCTATTCCTAAATCCTGAAAACAAAGTTCCAGTTCAATCAGAACTGACTGAACTTACCAAAAAGTCGAAGAGTAAAAGTGAAACCGAATCAAGGATATCCAGTTCAGCCATATTTTCGGTGATTAAGAGGAAACAATTTAAACAAGTTTAGCTATCCAAGGTTTCGTGAATCCAAATTCTAAAGTCCACACCATACATCACAAGCTTCAATGACAGGGAAGACATGGAGAACAGTATTCACATTTTTCGATTTCTCGGGCTCCATAATCAAAAGCAAGAACAACAAAAAAAGCCTACTCAAGAAATACCAGATTCCAAAACATTGGGGAAGTAAACAAACCTGAGCCAAAGAAATACAGTCTTTCACACCTCGGATCAGTTCTTGGATCTGCAAAATTGTGAGCACATCACCACTTTAGGCCCAAAAGTACTCATTGTTCTGCGTCAGAACATCAATAGATGACCTCCAACGCAGGGACATATAAATAGAGAAAAAAAGAACATGAAAACACAGAAAACAAAGCAATAAAACCCAGTTTAGAGGATTAAAAAATGTGCAATACTTGAACCATAACAGGTGTATCAGTGAGCACAGCTCTTCTTGCTAGCATCCCGAAAGAACCCATTTCTCTACTATTCATTTTCCCTTCTCAGCACCCCACCAAATATATTACCYTCCAGTCTKCGGAGTGCCAAAGAAACGAACTTTTCTTCAGCTACCCCACAAAGATTAAAATTTTTATACTAGTTCCTTTTTGTAGATTGTTTCAGAATTGAGAATARATAGATAATTAGAAAAGACTGCGAATCATGAGACGCATAGACCATAGTTATCTGATTCACCCATTTATCTTGTAAGAAACGGCTCTCAAAAGGCTGCCACTACCAACCACCGCTCSAGAAAGACCAYAAAGACCAATCACTTTCCAGTTTTGGCTTTTCCTTCACATTCTTTACATCGCAAAACCGACCAAAAAGTTTGGAGAAATCCTCAATCGCGTTAACTTTGTGTAATTTGGTACCTTTTGAATCAAACAAACTAATTTATTTATTTAATCATTCAATTTAATTAGTTGTGATCCTAGTCGATATTTTCCTGTTCTCAGGAAAAAAAAAAAAAAAAGGAAGGGCTTAGACAGTCATTTCATAGCAAGAATTTTGTCAATTTTCATTTTCATTTTTTTTACACATCGATTTTTATGTTATAATACTTGCTATTTGGTAAGTGATCGGTAATGACAATGATAAAAGTTTTGAAAAATATTTGACTTCGAATCTTAATATTCTTCCTATTACATATTTTTGTAAGYATTGAATACATTTATATTAATCAAACTCAATATTTTTTTAACTTTTTATTTTTTATTATTTTTTTATAAATTAATCGATAATAATATATTTCGAAAATTTAATTCTACAAATCGATGATGTTCATCTCTGATTTTTTAAGAAAAACTCATCGAATAATATTATTTTCTCGAACACCTAAAAAATTGGATAACAATAAAATCGAACATTTAAATGCTGGATTTTCTTTGGCACCACTTTAGATGTTCCTCGTCGAATGTAGCAGGAGGTACAAGAAGAGATAAACCAGCGAAGACGGCATGCATAACACGCTTCTATTGTCCTATAACCAACAAATACGGCATGCATAACGCGTTTCTATTATCCCATCTTGAAATCGCTAAGTTTCTTCGCGGCTGATATTCAACCAATCCAACCAGATATTAAAAGAGAAAAAAGAAAATGCATTAAAATATTAATTAAACGACTAATAAACGATGGCTCTGTAAGTGGCCAGTTGGGCTTGGGCCAGATTCAAACCGATTCCAAGCCACGCCATACATTCCAAAAGACTAAGAGCTTAATACAATCTTTTATAATAAAAATGGAATATTGAAAATCCAAACATTCCTATTGAAAAATATTCACTTATAATTTTTATCGTGGATAAATTTTAAAAAAGAATGAGAAAAATGTGTTTGAATTCAGAAAGGAACGAACCTTCAACTATAAACAACGAGAGAAGAGAGCTAGCTACATGAGACACATTGAAAAGACACATCACGGCCCATCATCATCCCAAGCTAATGCAGGCTGCAAACTCATCAATCTAAAAATTCTATGTAATTTATTTAAGGGATAAGACTTATTATATATTTGTTAGCTACTAAATAAATGATATATAGGATTTTTTTTTTTTTTTGAAGAGTATTTAGAAATGGAGCTCTAATCTCCAAAACAATTATAGTTAAAAGTTTCAGGATAATCTATTTTTTAGCGGACGATTCTTCGAACTGAATCAACGGGTTCGATAAGCTCTTTAAAAATAAAACGGCATGTTTGAAATCGTTAATATTTATTGATTATATATAACATATATTAAAATATTATTGATTATATTCTGATGATGTGATAGAATGTTACGATYTTAATAGTTTAGCATTGAAGATGTTATAAAAAATAAGAAGAAAATATAATACATTATATTGAAACACTACTGGATGAATCTCACTTTCTTGTGCGAACTTCGTAATCCCAGCTACATGTGATTAGAATATCAAAAGAAAGTAGTCAAAACTTGCATCTGCCTAACCTCGAAATGAGGGCATTAACCAATTATTGTTATTCCTTTTTGTCTTTTTTTTTTTTCATTCATCAATATCGGATTGTATATCTGACTTAAAATTTATTCTCTCATAAATTTGTTTTTCTAACCAACTTCCTAGTATTTATCATTTTATCAACCTAATATTACACTTATTATACTAATATTAACTAGTAACTTTCTAAAAGAAATTTTCAATTTTAAAGCTTAAATACATAGTCGAAAATTACCTTATGGATGCCCAAAGATCTACGATAAAAACATATCTACTTTTCCAATCCGTTTAACTTTGTTTTGCCAGATTACATTGTAGTATCATGGTTCTAGGAATTTAGTCGTTTTTTATTCTCCAAGTTGAGTCAATAGGTTCAATCAGCTTTCTCGAAATTAAACGTCACCCTTGAAACCATATACATTTATTTTTTCTATATAWCATACATTAAGACGTCATATATTAGAGATCAAATTACTCACATAGTGTATATTGTGATGATACGATAAACTTTTATGATGTTAATAAACGTCATGCTTGAAACCATATACATTTATTTTTTCTATATAACATACATTAAGACGTCATATATTAGAGATCAAATTACTCACAGAGTGTATATTGTGATGATACGATAAACTTTTATGATGTTAATAGTCTAACATTGGAGATGCTATAAATAAAGGAAAAAAATATAATACATCATAGTGAAACGATTACTATATAATGTAATCTCACATTCTTGTGTAAAATTCATAAACCCAACTGCATTTGATTAGAATATCAAATGAAAGTAGTCAAAACCCACATCTGCCTAACTTCAAATGGAGGGCATTAACCAATTATTCTTATTCCTTTTTTCTTTCCTTTTTCATTCATATATCGAATTGTATACACATACATTACTARAAGACTATCCAAAAATGAAATAAATAAATAAAATATATTTCATGGAAGCAATTTGGAGAATAAAAGGAACATATTAGTATTAGTAATAGTTTTATGCCAAAAAAGAAAAAGAAAATTTTAAAAGCATACATCACAAATAGAGAAGAAAACAGTAGTGAAAGTAAGTTATTCATCTTGTGCCTCGGTTAAGAGCAGRATGGCTTCGTCTACTARGACGAGGTCTTTACTTGCATTAATAAACTATACAACCTTAAAACATTTGAAATAGTCAAATATATCAATTAAGAAACTTGTTAGGAGTTTTAGTTTGTGACCATGAAAGCTAAATTGACAGTGCAATGCATGTGACATGAACCAAGAACCGAGGAAAATATATAGGGAAAAAAAATGGAAATTGAGAAATTAGAGCAACATAAGTCATGACAACATACCAGTTAGTTTAATATGGGCGTACCTCTTTGAATTTGGTACAATCAAATAGATCACAATACCATGATTTTGAGTAGAACGAGTAATAGATCACAATAGAGGACTGATAATAAGTAATTGAGTAAGCGTTACTTTGATACTTTCTTAAAATTCGATATTAACAGTTATAGTATTTAATTTAATTTTGAGGAAAGCCTAATTTCAATCCATAGCATTTTGGAGCAAGAGATTTGATACAAGGAAAACCTAGTCTTAATTGGTTGCGWTTTGGAGTAGAATTTGGCGAGGAGATTTAATTTAAGTCTGAACTTCTCCTAGAATTATCCTTTATCTTTCCACCTTATTACCTTCTAAGATTGGCATTGAGGGCAAATACTCTTTCCAAGATTGGCCTTCATATTTACAATTTATAGATTATGTTCGGCCTCTATCTTTCATAGTTTATGGTTATTTTGAGGATTAGTAATTGTATATATTTTCTAATTTTATGTTTGGTGATCTCCTCATAATTTATAGTTAAAATCACTTAAATTCGCATATATCTCATTTTTTGTGTGAAATGATAAAATARAGATTTCTTTTTTCGTGAATTTAAATTTATCATGAATAATCAAATAAGTTAGTTTCACGCGAAAAATTGAGAAGATTCATTATGGCGAATAAATAAGGAGGTTATTTGACATGAATTAAAGATTACGCAAACTATCAATCTCCTTATAACTTATTTTTATTAATAATAATATAGATAAGATTGATGTTTTTTTTTTATGAGCCAAATTACATGAAAACATTAATAAATGGAAATTCCTTAAAGCTTAGCACTAAATCTTCATTAATTACCCAAGTATTAACTTAATCCTTAAATTGAAAAAGGAAATTAAAAGCGTTTGAACTCAAATTTTGAAAATTTTATACGTTACTTCCCAACTATATAGAACTCRATCAACTTCATAATTTTCATTCATCCTCAGTCTACGAACTCAATCTCGAATCTGCAAACTCTGAAATGCCCAACCATCTTCAAAAATCTCTTCAAGAGTGCCTCCCCAAAATCAGGAAACCCTCCCCACGAGTTCAATTGCCACATCCAAGAACACTCTCTTCGTCGACAAGTTGGATTTTACGTGGGTGCAAGCACCCCAGAACTCCATCATTTGCCTTTGATCAGAAAGAAAATGAAAAACAAGAAGGTGAAAGTGGAGGAGGTGATGATGTTGTTGATGACGATGCAGCAACGCTGTCTGATATAGATAGATTTCTCTTGGAGAATTTCAAATCGTTGTACAAAAAGGAAGACGATGTAGATAGCCCGAAGAAATCAGACAGTGATAAGGAAGAAAAAGCAGGTGGAATTTTGATTGAGTCGCCTAGATTTATGCATCCGCCTGAAAATCTCCGTGGGTCTCATCGGTTTTTTGTGGTTACAAACTTATCGAATTCGGTAATGGAGGAAGCCCGAACAAGCCTGACTATTCCTAATTGTATGACGACGAGCACATCGGAGGACATGGGCTCTGCTAGCTCCACRTCCAKCAGAACCAGCAGTTCGTTCAATGATTCAACAAGAACGAYTGATTCTTCCAAGGAAGTACTGGATGCTGATGATTTCATTACTGTTTTAACATATTCTCCAAACCCATATGATGATTTCAAGAAGTCCATGCAGGAGATGATCGAAGCACGATTGAATCATAATGGCAAAATCGACTGGGAATTCATGGAAGAGTTGTTGTTTTGTTATCTGAATCTGAATGACAAGAAATCATACAGATTCATCCTCAGAGCATTCGTGGACATGATCGTCGTTTTACGTGAAAATTCAGGCAGAGTCGTTCCTGCAAAGCCACGGAATGTTCGATCCAATAGTGGTGGTAGTACTAGTAAGATGATATAAAATAAATATATAGTAGTAACGTAAAGTCTAAGGACATAGCCATAGATTTCAGTGAAGAATTAATGTTATGGAAGGACTTGGTTTTGGTTTCTTCACCCCTACCTTAGGGCTTCTCATGGAAAATTCTTGCTTGTAGAAGAATCTTAGGAAGAAAAAAAAAAAAAAGAACTTGATTTACAGTCAAAGATTCTTGGTTTGTTTTCGACTTCTAAATTTGATTTTGCCTATGCTTATGGTGATTTTGTCTGTTCCATATCCCTCAAAACACCARGGAAATTTTACTTGATGRTTGTCTATGCTTATGGTGATTTTCATACTGGGAAGGTGAAAAGCGATAGTAACATAATATATAGTAGAGGAATAAAAAATTAAATTGTTCATGTGTTATAAGATTGTCGATAATTGGAGGCAGCCACACCTCCTGGCCACTTTCAGGAAGGAAAGATCTCGTTATTTTGTAGTGTTTGCTTATCGGACATAATAGTTGTTTGATTAAGGCGGCAGCACCATTGCCCCTACACAAGAGATATTGAGATGAAAGATTAATATTGCATCTAACATATTCCGCCCTCTTGTTCAATGGTTCCTTCCATTGGAATACCAATCAGTATGGGAACAGTCCTGGGTCTGCCCTTTGTTTCCACATGAGCAATGAGGTACTCCCAGAGATTTCAATTCTCGAGGGTTGTGCAATATCAAGGAATTCGCATCCAACTCTGGATGTCTTCGATGAGTCTCTAGCGTGGACGTGTATGTTAGATGATGAGTGGGCGCACGCGCCGGACAATTTTCTTGACCTGTGGGTTCTGATGGAATATAGTGTTGGGAAATCGTGGATGAGAAAATATCATATACCTTTATCAGGGAAACGAGGCCCTCCAGTTCGGTACAATAATGATTTTCTCCTCCTCATGAGCCACTCTGCACAAGTGGTCTTAAATAATTTGCAAAACCATCAACAAAGAACCTATGGTGTTGGAGGGTGCGTAGGCGGCGTGATTAGTTATAAGGAAASTCTAGTTTCAATCCTTGGAAGAGCTGGAGAGAAGTTTACATCCTCTCAATTCTCTGTACACGTTAAAAACCTTATATGTCTGGATACAAACGACTTGAAAAAAYGAAGTTTACATGATCCATCACCACACATTCAATATGACGAAAGAGCTCGATAAGATGGGAAAGTTATAAGCACTGCCATATTTGGATATTATTTCTAGTAGCTTATGCCAGAAATCTCTTTCACCTCAAGCAAAAGATGTTTATCAGCTACTTGTTTTCCATTTCATAGTAGCCAGTAGCTCGATAATACGTACCTATATATGTGCATAGAATTTTGTTTATTTTTCGTATTATTTATTGTAGGATGCCTGGGTGAAACTGCAGCTATTTTTACTGGCCTGATCAGAGGTTTGTGATAAAGATGGCTTCTTTGGACATGTCCCCTGATGATATGATAGTGAGGGAGACTAAAGAAAAATAGTCTTGAATAAGAATTTTACCATTTTTTCTAAAAAATTATTTAGTAAAAAAACCTTTCTTGCCTATCAAAATATAGCGTCACCTCTCTTAAAATATTAAAATTGTAATTTAAAGAAATTATTTAGCTAAAAAAAATAAAAACCTTCCCTGCCTATCAAAACATAGTCTCACCTCTCTAAAAATATTAAAATTGGAATTTAAAGGATTATTACAAACCAAATCAGCTATCTCCTGTAGCCGTTTGGATTATGTCCTGGAAATATTGATAATGCCATTGCATGTCCTATTCATGTTCCCATGCATCTGCATGCCATTCCATATATGTCCATCATCGAATATTCTCAATAATTAAATCGATAACATAATTATAACGACAATATAAAATACTAATTTTGAGAAAGTTCGAAATACATACCATGCATGTCCCGTTCATGTTCCAAATATTAATATTAGTCATAGRTTTATGCCAAATAAAAGAAAATTTAAAAAACGTACGAATACGGAAGAAAAAAGTAATATACAATCTTAGAACATTTAAAAAAGTAAAATATGTCTATTAAAGAATTTATTAGAAATTCTAATTTGTGATCGTAAKAGATAAATTGATAATTTACTACACGTGATATGAATTGAAAATTGAAAATAGAGGAAAATATACACAAAAGAAAGGAAATGGAGAAATATGCCTCAACAGTAGGTAAAGCACGGAGAAGATATGTCAATTTTAATTATATTTCCATTAATTTATCTTATATGAAAGAATGTGATTGCCACTCCATACCTCCATGCATGTGCTTCTTTATATATTATGCCGTTTTTRTCCTTTTCTTTTGTAAGTCATGCAGTGACTAGCTCTACTTAGATTACCTTTACCATGTGCCAAGAAATTGCTATTTATAAATTATTCTTAAATATGCAAAAAATATAATATAACGATATATTTTTAACATAAATATGTAGAAAAAATATATATATTTGAACTTTGCATGTACTTTTTTTCTTTTTACTTTTATTATCATTTTAGAATAAGTATGGTACGTCACTCGAACACTTATTATTATTTTTAAATTTTAAAGAATATTTGACGAATTAATTTATTGTAAATGGTAATCTAATTTTCGGAGTTGYTTCTATTCAGTTCTAATTTTGCAAGAAAAACTCTCCGGATGATCTTATTTTCTTGGTAATTTACGTTTTTAACTTTTACAAAATCTAAAGTCGTTATTTAAATTTGATAAAGAAAAAAAAAGGAATAAAAACTATACATTTAAATGTTAAATTTTATTGGCATGAGGTATATGATCAACKCGCTTTCAATTATCCCATTTTAAAATCGCTAAATTCTCTTGTGATGCTGATAGTTTTTCAACCAAACCACACAACGTAAGATATGGCCCACCACTTAGAAGAGAACAAAGAAAAARGTATTAAATTATTACAATATTAATTAAACAGCCAATCACGGTCCACTAGATCACGTTGTCATACAGTAAATATTAAAACCAGTTGGGCTTGGGCCAAATTTTTATTGATAATCCGTCATCTGTCTTTTGGATCTTTGGCCGAAAAAGAAATGGATCAGGACAGGGAAAGGTTCAACTCAATCTCACCATGCCCCAATTGGTAGATCCACTTGGTGCTTGAATACAGAGCCCATTTGGCTATGGCTCTTCTATCTCATAATTATTACAATTTAGAACTGCCTCACGAAGGGAGGTGGAATCATGGACATYTTGCAAGGCGTTCAGTTTACAGGAGGAAGACCAGCTGTCAGAAGGAAACTACCAACTGGGCCAGCCAATACGTTAAAGACCCTATTGAAACAATAAAAAAATTAATATTTCCTAATCCTATAAAGATATGTCTCGTCTTAAATAGTGGTTAAATTTTAATTCTTAATATGCTCTCAATTTATGATGCATCAATATTAACTAATAATCTTGATAATTGAAAAACATATATTTATTATTTAAGACTAAATATTTAAAGATAATAATACATTAAATTTTGTAAATTAACTCCTTCCCAAGGAGATTAATAAGCGTTTTTTTACGCTTCCTCTTATTCACAGTCAACCTCATATTCTCCTCTAAGAATTCTAAAATTTAACTCCCTGATCATTAAACTATATATTTTAACACCTTTAAAAAAAAGCCTCACTATACAACCAGAGGCGCCATTTTTCCTGCTTGAAAATTGGAATACTATATCGCCTAATCAACTTCAGCCAAGTGTGTTTTATTGCTTCCCAAAGAATATGGGAAAAATGCAAGCCGTCCTCATTTACACAATGAATTTTTTTATGATTATAGAAGTATTTTTCTTTAGTCATTAAAGTTGAGACATCATGGAATTTTAATCTTTTTAAGATTGAAACAATTCAATAAAAGACATTTATCTTTTTAAAAACACATTGATAATTTGAGCCGACAAGATTCATCTTCTCTTTCTCCATGGGTTAGGYACAAAGTTGACATATATAACCTGAGTTCCAATTCTTGGAGAGAATTGGATGGCTTCTCCGTAGCATTTTTAAGATATGTTGGTCCATAATTTGCCCTCCCGTTCAATGGTTCCTTCCACTGAGGTATCCATCAGGCTGGGAAGAGCCTTGTGTCATCCTTTGTTTCCATAGGAGCAATGAGGCATTCCAAGAGACTTCATTTCCCAAAGGTTGTGAAATATCACTTTATTGTCTTGTATGAATCCCTAGCGTGTACATTAAAAGACAAACGGGAATGGCGCTTTTGTGCGCTTTTTGTCTTGACGTCTGGGTTATGGTGGAATATGGTGTTGGAGAATCTGGGATGAGGAAAAATCATATACCTCTATCACCTCTATCAGGAATATGGTGTTCATGTAATGCATGAACTAAACTATTGTTTTCAGGTCTGAAGCCTTGTAGKTGGTATAGTGTTCAAGTGCCGCATTTTGCTATAATGGTAAATAGTTGTATATTATAGTAACTAGATTAGAAAAACAAACCAAATAATCAAAGCTAAGAATACAAAAGCCATGGATGATCTCACTGATGCAGCGTCCGTCTGGCAAGAAACACAGCTGATGCAGCAATAGCAGAAGGAAGGAACTTCAGGGAGCCGAGCGTACCATTGCCAATTCTGCCAGATAATTGGCCAAGGGCTCCAACTCAAGACTTGGATTCTGTAGATATGGTAATATTAAGCACAGAGATTAGTCTTTCCACAAAMATATTGGGGTATAAGTTGAGCACYTCAGCTCACGGGAATATGATGCAGTACTTCTGCATTAATTGTAGCAAGGCACCAATTCCTCTAGTTAATTACCCTGTACGAAGCTAGTGCTGCACGTAGGAATCTCCTGCCAATAAAATATGGATCCAAGACAATAAGGTTGAGTTTTCAGTGCATCATATACTGAAAACAGAAAAGCAGACATTATAAGCAAAAAGTACATGAGAAAAGTTTTAGCTGTAGGATTTGAGAGAGAAAAGCATCGACGAGATGAAGTTTAGGATTTCAGAGATGGGGCTAAAATGCACTGATGCAGATTATGGAAGTGAGGGGAGWAAGTAGATGAAGTACAGTGAATATATGGGAAATGAGAAATGATGCTTTAATTCAATACTAGTAGGTAAAGCATGAAAAGTGATGCTTCAACAGTAGGTAAAGCATGGAGAAGATGTTTCTATTAAGTATCATAATAGACAAGAAGCTTCCATTGGGGATTTTTCTTCTAATGCCAACTTCTTTTTATAATTGTAACCTTGTTTTGATTATGAAAGAAACAGCAATCAGCAGTTCTTGTCAAATAGTATAATGCTGCCATTTATTCTTGTAGTAATGAAGGACCTCTACAGAAGATACCATATAACAATTGCTTTCTTAAGTATTTTATCATGTTGTGTTCATGCCCCTTCCCACAGCAGGATAAACTTTTGCTAGACAACTATTGAACTAGAAGATTTTGCTTTTCACTACCAAGGGCCTTTCTTTCACATTTCCAAACATTTTCTACGTTTCTTGAAACTACATAATAGCATATTGAAAGATCAACATATGGCACAACATACTTCATCACATCCAAAGAGAAGACTGCGTTACTTCAAAGATCAGCTTCGTTCTTATTTTCCAGCACATACTGCTCATATAAAGAATGATACTTAGCAGGAATGTAATCTTTGAATCTGTCAAAATCACAACATAGAAAAAGTAATTAAGATCCGCAATGCTTGATTGTATGAAAACACAAATGTAATTAAACGAAGAAAAAGGTATTTTAAAGAAATGTCATCTAAGAGTCCAATCCTTAAACTTCAAGGATATAGCATGTCARTAACAAATCAGAATTACTAATTAATCCACCTTGGTGACTCAAAGATCTTCAGCCAGTTRTAAATAATTTGGAAGAAGCGAGACTATATTTTACCAGGAAAAAGGATGAAATATGGACAAGACATAACTTTTAAAGCATATGAAGAGGAGCCCAAAACAAAACCTGGACAACAAGCAATCATAGAATTGACACTCCTTTAAGAATGCGTCAGCCATAAAACCTGGCACATCCTCATAAGCAGAACTGAAAGTTGGGAATTATGACAGAACATAAAAGAGAAAACGGAGTCAAAGAAATGKAGGTTAGGAGAACTCGTTTCACCAACACCATCAGGGCCAACAAGAGCTCTTTGAAATATTCTTCTTTATTTAATTACTAAAGAAAAAAGGAAGGAAGAGAAAGAGAGAAACAGAGAGATTATATGCACAAGTTGAAAATTAGACCTTCATATCTCCTTACTTTCAGAGAACAAGCCTCCAATCCATTGACTGTTTAAAAGATAAGCATCAAAATGAGCATTTCTGAGGGACAATTCTTTCCTATTAGAAATAAGTCATTGATCGTAAGAAGGGCTTTAACTGTCTAACTTTCAGGTTATAGAAAGAATGGGTGAATATAGGGTACAGCTATTAACGTAATAGGAAGCTGACCAGATTTTCGAAAATCAATATTACTGTAATARTTTAAAAGTTAAACAGATAATTTAGTCGATCAGCAGGTATGTGACTTTTGAAGGTCAAGAGTTTTGCTTTCATTACCAACTTCAACTGGATTTAACCGACAAACTAGCAAACCAATGAAAAAGGAGATAACTCGAGAAAGAATGCCAGTAACTATTATTTTAAAAGTTTTGGGTTAAGACTATACCTCTGAAGAAGAGGGAGCCTATCTGGAAGAGAAAATAAGGTCGCAATTGACTGTAGAACTTGACTAATCTTCATGGTTCGAGACTTCAATGCCTTCATAAAGCTCACAAATTCGTTGTATTCTGTAACAGTAAGCTTCTCACGGACCTGTAAGTTACATCCTTCTGATACTTTAGTTAAGAGTCAAACTTTAATGGGGACATACACTACTGATGATGATGATGATGATGATGACAAAGATGAAGAGAACAAGAAGCAAAACAACAACTCTTGCGCTTTCAAAATTTGCAGAAAGATAGCAGAGAAAATCAAAGAAATTCAATGAAATCTGATAATGTTCTCAAGTCTACAGATTGCTCTTCAATATTTCACTCATCAATATGCAAATGCATGAAGARAAATAACAGCAAGAGCTGCACAGATCACACCTCAGAAACAATAGAAGATCTCTCTCTAATTTCCTTTTTTTTTAATTTTTTTCCCGAAGTTATAGCACATAAAGCTCTTATACAATACCAGAACTTCAGGAACTTATCACTTAAATGTGCAACAAATTCCACTGCTCTTTGAGCCATCTTGCAATTTTCAAAAAGGTTCTACCAGGTCTACTGCTGGCTCACTGGCCATTGAGCAAATGTTTGATTTGCTCTCTCTGTATTACATTGAACAACAGTTCACACAATTTTGGAATCATAATTGCAAAATTTGCTGAGATAGTGCTTCCATGCTGCAAGATGGTAAATAGGGAAGCATGTGCACATAATCCAAGCTCATACACTACGAAGGCAAATGCAGGGATGAAAGGTGAGATTAGAAACTTAGTTTACTTCAAAATTATCCTATCATGTTATCTCGTGGCAAACAGGGTACCTGGATGAGAAAAGCTGATCCTTTTTTCTCCTCATTGTCACAAGATGCAGAGCCAGACTCTCCACCTTTATTCTTTTGCTCACTAATTACACTAGCCAAGTTTTGTGCTGCCGCCTCACTATCAAGAAGCCTCTTTCCATCTTGAACATTTTTCTTGTATCCATCCTGGGACTGCTGTAATTTCTCATTTTTATTTGTGCTAACAGAGGAAAGCCCAATGGACTTCTCCAGATGTTCGCTTTGATCAGGTCCTGCAATCATCAATCTGGGCTTCTTCAAGTGACAAGGTGCCATCAATTGACCACTATTACCATCTAAAGAGATATGTCTTGTTGAATTCATAGTCTTGAGTTTGCTAGACAGCATACTTTTTCCTCCAGCTATTAACAGTCTTTTCTCAATGTGTAAAGCATCACTTGATTGCTTCAAGGCTATGTCCTGAACTACTTTGTCTGATGTCAAAGACGAACGATTAGCAGGAACAACTTCTGTTAGATAGCCAAAATTCTTCTGTTGTTTCRGTTTAGAAGATCCTGTGTCTATAGAGTTGCCTACTTGAGTAGTCTGCACAGAAGAGTTCCACAGAGAAAGACAGGGAGTTCGGGAGAAAGACAGAGAGAATGAACACAGAGAAGAAGGCTGAAAAACATTGCTGCATTGAAATTAAAGCATGAATCTTGAGGAAAACTTACCACTGGTGAAAAAAACTTTTCAGAGGGAAGTTTGTTCGCAGGCTGGGAGCTTCTCAACTTATTAGCATTTTCTGCAAAAGAAAACAAATTCAACTTCATAAGCATACCCAAAGTTGTTAAAGGCAGGCACAACAATAAACAGAATAATCAGCATAGAATCTTTAGTTAAACTCAGAATTTCAGACTCAAAGTCAGAAGAATTRAACCAGAGAGATAAACCATCAGTATGAAAAGATACAGAGGACATRGATATATATGCTAACAAAACCTTCAAAAACTTTGAGGTGATGACCCTTTACCTTGGTCTTCATTTTGAGTCAATTCCAACTTTGTAGGACCAGACACCCCTCCATCCCGAAAAAATCGAGTCAGTGTYAAGACAATGTCCCCAAATTTGCTGTAACACTGATAGTGTACCCACACCACAGTTACAATGAAAGATCAAAAAAGAACAATAAAGAAAGAAGGGAAATTTTAAAGCAAAACAAACCGCACTCTGATGTGAGGCCGAATCCAGAGTGATATCTGGGACTGACGACTCGGACTCAAGAACCTACATATTGAGTTATCAAGTTAAAATATAGATGCATAAATCCCCAATAAGTGTCATTCCCTTTTGTACAAATTCATATGTGAACAGCCCAAAAAAAGGGAAGAAGAATGTATGCAATACTCAGTGGCACTTAAATTTTACCTGATCCTTGCAAGGTAAAACTTAAGGCTCATGCAATTGCAGAGCTAGGTGTAATAAAATAAGCAATGATCATCTTTATTCTTCTTTACGTTAAATCCTTATGCTTTTAGATTCATAAAAAGATTACTATTCCAAAGTCCCATATGATCTTTAGCTATGCAAAGTGAAGACAGAAACCAAATTTGGTTCAGAACGTGATCGAACAACTTCACTAGATTGTCAAGAATTCAAGTGCCTTGAATGGTGCAATTAAGCTTACTGAAATAACGATTCAGAAAGTAAAAATGTCTGAGGTGATATTCAAAGCCTAGTTCATAGCATGAGAGCCTTAGTACTGAAATAAGACATAAAACACAATGACCCAAAAGAAGAATTAGAACTTGCATTTTACAAAAAAAATCAAACAGCTCATGGCATTGTCCTATACTGATGAGACTAAATACACAGATTTGCTATTGACTCAAGCTCATGACTATAGTTCTTGGATTATTTCAGCACCAAGTCATGTAGTAACAACCTTTCATCACAAAAAATAATTGCTCCATAATCATGTCGATGACGTATGACACGACCAACGGCCTGATTTACAGCACGTGATGCCTGTTGGTTATACCACTCTTCTCCGGTCAGAGCCTGTTAGTCACATTTTAGCATTACTTGTAAAGCTATAGAATATACAATCTCTCTATCTTGCATATCAATACTACCTTATGTCCTGGTTTTTGGAACTGTGCTTGCTCATCCAAATACTCACGTTTTAGACGGACCTGCATTTATTTCCAGGAACATAATTATGTTAAATATACAAGAAGAAACTGCTTACATAAGAAATCAAAATGGGGAAGGGAAGAGGTTCCAAGAAATGAACTAGGTTGAACTGCAGGTTTATACATGTGAAACAAAAACCAAAACAATCAAAGATTTGCAAGTAAGAATGTGATGAGAATCTATGTGGATACCCTCTCTGCTGGGTGCTGTCTAATTTTATATCTAAGCATATACCTCTCTGAAGAAGTTTTATACTGCAGCAAAAATTCTAGCATATCATGGCTGGACATTTGAGATCAAACCCAACTTATAGCCCTAAACTAGATTCTTATCCCAGAGAATTCTCCTACAAGTTCACAAGAACAAAGGTTGGACATGTTCTGGGACATATTGTTGGCTAAAACTTCAAATTCAGTCTCCTTTTTATTTTCTTTTCAGTTAGCTTTACTGTCTATATCATTTTTTCCCTCAAGAGCAAGTTTGATCCAATGCTGCTTACTTATTGGTTGAGAGGTTAGGTTCTATCAATCAAGACTCCATTTACTGGTCAAAGGCACTTCTAATGTCCTCAAACTTTACTTACAAATTAAGAAACAGTGGAAATTCTATAAAAAGCAAGGCAATCCTGTTTTAAATCTAAGCACTTTGGCCACACACGAAATAATTGCCACTAAGTACAGTTTACCTGTAGAAATTCAAAAAGTTAAATAGACTAGTGCTATATATTCAAGTTAGGAAGCTTCCAGCAATGCAGGAAGCAAATTCAGACAGGAAAGAGAGATAACTAGAACTGACAAATTGATAGTAATATTGATGAAATGAAAATAGATGTGATATTGGTGAAAGCAATAGACAAACCTTAGGGTCATTCCTTGTGGCAAATGGCATACCTGTGATAACCACAGCTCTACCAGCATGATCAGCAAAATCCAGTCCCTCGCTGACCTACCATATAATTCGTTCAAAAGAGATCAACATGGTTGAGGACAATTCTAACACATTGTTGATACCAGACATGAACACGTGATATTACATTGCATCTTCAAAGGCATCAAAAGAAATTTACTGAAGATAAGGGAGGACAAGAGAAACATATGTGCAGGGTTCTGCTTTATGAATATAATGTTTCCCCTTAACATGGGGCTAACGGTTATATCCATTTATTTAATTAAACATTCAACATCAAGCTAGAGTCTTTTACCATAGGCTAATGGTTATATCCATTTATTTAATTAAACATTCAACGTCAAGCTACAGTCTTTTACCTAAGCAAGTTGCTATGACCAGTTTCTTCCCTGGGAACTATATAGTGATCTCTGACCGAATTAGAACAGAATATAATAACACAATTTGAATCTTACTAAAAAGCTACCAACTATCAAAGAATTACAGACACTGGCTGCTCTCTGCTAGTGGTTCAGGAACCTTCTTTCTTTTATAGAACACTTCATAACAGTCAAACTGCAACACCATGTCCGATCATCCTCCAGGGTACAAGGGTTGMAAKTTTCTTAACAAACTCAACCCATCTCAAAAAAGAAAAGGGGAAAATTGCTTTGAATAAGCAAATGAAGCKCTAAACAAATTGAGAAATATTCACCATGAATGTAAAAATGCACTATATCTGGACCAAGTTACGAGTTATTGCTTAAGGTCAAGATAGAATATTACCTTACCACGGCACACAGCAAAAAATACCGCCCCCGAAGCCGAACGGTCTTTCAGCTTAGTCATGTAGTCCTGTAAATAAGAAACGGCTCAAAAATCTGAGGTAAAGATCCAATGTCAAACATCTTAAGATTAAAATAAAAAGATGTGACAATATGCGTTTCAGATATTTACTTCAATTGACAAAATGAAAAGTGATGACTGTCTAGGTTCAATAACAGGTAGCTTATGTTTGCATATTCTTTCCCAAATTGAAGTAGAGTTTGTTGAATTGGCAGGACCCTGCATAAATTGCCATACATAGCTTGTCAAAGACCAAAAGAAAGGGGATATCAGTTTCGACAAAGCTAAGTGGCTTACTGTTGTTTTCCAGCACTGAATAGATTGCTCCAAAAGGTAGTAAGATGGAAAGAATACGAGAAGTCCATCCGGTACAATTCGAGCAAAATTGACTAGAATGTGGAATTTCAAAAGTGAGAACWTCATCAAATGATTGTCTGTGACATTAAGTTCCTATTTTCATGACAAAACTGGCTTCCAGGTGCTTCAATTATTTTCAATTCATGAAGCAATAATGTGTTCAAAAGTGTTCCCTATTTAAAAGAAAAACAAAGATCCAAAAAATTTTAACTCTTACAAGAAGCCTAATTCAGATATTACATACCAATAGCATTGCCAAGCTCTGTTTTGTATTCTAATGAATCACGACACCGATAAGATGAGTTGAAAGAATAACCAGATGGACCAACCGGGACAATACCAGCCCAAATCTGATTTTCTGATATGACGTGAGGATTCTCCAAGCGAATAGGAAACTCCCTACAATGGGAGATGCATCTAAAGTTTTAACAAAGATAAAGAACGAACTTTAGATGAAAGTAGAACAAAATGCAATGTCAAAAGAGAGGTTACAGTTCCAATTCCTCAGCAAATGAGTCCATAGGTGACAACGTGCCAGATGTCAAAATAATAGATCCAACGCCTAACTTGCGAAACTCTTCCATGGCAATTCCAGGATTGAAGCACCACCAGCTAAGTATTCTTGATGTCTTACCTGCAGCATCATATTAAATGCTAACATTTTATATAACTGACACTTTTGTATTCACAAACAAGAATAAGTTAATATAGCAAAATTCATTTAGACATAGAGCAGAGAACTGGATCAGAGTATTTCCCAGATATTATTTCGCTATCACAGTATATGGTATACACTCAGTTTAATTTATGATGAAGTTGGTCTCCTTTCCATGTATATTACAAGGACAGCAAGAGTTGTAATTGCTTCCAGAAAAACAACTGACAAACATATGGGAGTATGAACAGGAAGATACAGTGTATTAAATGTCACAGAGAATCACACATATCCAATTCCATAACCCAAAAGAAAAAAAAATTAAAAACAATATATATTTTGTAGCATAGGGCTATCTCCAGGTAGAAACATAATGSATTGTAGGCTTTTATCTAACTCTTATGGTTAGGGATGTTTGAACAATAGCCAAACGAAACAGAATAATACCTGCAAATGATTTACAACAGTTCCTAAGAAAAACAAGGATTAAATTGACATTATCTAATTTGAGAAATATAATGTAGCAATAGATTGTACCAGGTGCACATTGCATAAGTGATTGAGTTCGTGCTTGTTAATTTTGTACATGCAACTAGAACCCAAAATCAGTTTCAGAAAGAGAACCAGCTACTCCATATTTCACCGTTAGAACAAATCTTGAATTTTGGCAATTATTGACTAATACATCATAGTAACAAACCTACCATGCCACAATACATTTGCGCCTCAACTATGTCATTTCATCTTTACTCTGTAATTGACACAACCAGCTGTCCTTGGTAATTTCAAGGTTAAATATTTCCCTTCTTAAAATTTTCCAAGTTTCTCACTTCGAGTAACTTGAATAAGTTGATACGTCAAGATATACCTATGACACTTTCTATCAGGAAAAGGGAAATAAAAATTTCTGTCCAAGTCCATACCAGCTTCAGAATTTTCTCAGCTCTACACAGACCTACAACAGTAAGAATTCTATGGCAGTTGATATTTCATTCATCTGGAAATTTGAGAAGACGTTTTCAATTAATACAATAGAGCATCTTAACTGAATACAACTTTAGGGCTTTTCCACGTAACTTGAAAATTTAGATTAAGTATCAGACCAATGCTAACAAAGTGAAAAACATTTGAGATGTGAAGCACAAGAAATGAAGTTGTGCCTCACAAATATAAAGACAATAGTACCTTTAAAGCCATCAAAAGCAGTTGCCTCAACTTCCTGAACATGAACCTTCATAAGAAGGGATCATGTCAGATGACAAGTACAATGACAAAATAAAGGATGCAGGAAAAAACCACTAGTTGAAGCAACTGTCCAAAAGCATACACCACTGAAAGAAATCAGAGAGGACTTACACGATAGTTTCTAGCATGACAATATTCATCTGTTCTGAATATTAACCTAAGAAAATCCCCCATGGTTTCTAACCGGCAGATGTTCCCCTTTGTCTTCTCTGATCCTCCATCACCAGTGCCGTTCGCATCTAAAACACAAAACCAAGATCTTAAGGTTAAAAAGAAATGAGAAAAGTAAAGTTAACCAAAGAATGTAGAAATGCCACTGCATGACCTTAAGCACTGTCCCTGATCTTATATCATTCAATGATAGGAAGAATAAATGTTAAAGACCAAATACAAAAGTCCTACAAAGTGACATCATGCAAGTAAAAGTGACAGGTAGAATACCTTCCTCAAGAAGTACCGCTGCTTCATCAATTATATCAATGACCATGGTGGCATTGTCGTGCTTGATGTTTAGATCAGCAAGGAGCTCATAAATGTAAGGCCCAGGTTTTGTAAACCCCAACTCTTTGGATTCAATAGGCACCTCGGCAATTCTCTTCTCAAGCTTTAGAAGAAGAGCTGCAGGGAATGCATGTTTTGTTCATGAAAAGTTCTGCTAAGGGAAATTTGTGGGTGGGTTGGTTGAGCTAATAGAAGGACGTAAGTCAAGATAACTACTACAGAAATGGATGCAACCTAAACATTAAACGGATAAGTGTTAATATTAAGCTCAAGCTGATGCGTGACATTACATTCTAAATCAACCAAGGTTCTAAAATCCACGAATAGCAAACAAAAAATTTGGCAATTCCATTATTTATGGADGGAGAACACTCTCACTTTACCTCTGAGAATAGCAAAATTATCCGGATTACATGATTTGTCATCCGACTTTTCCCTTCTAGCAACTGAAAGATCTACACAAGTTTTTGCTTCAGAAATGCAAGCTGCAAGGAGGCTTGAGGGTATGTCAAAAGAGGCAGCCTCAGCACATAGTGCTTCCTGCATTTTCAAAGATTCTCAGTCTATTAGCTTCAAGCTCATCATACAGAAATGCATGCTACATATATGCTTGTTCTCCTCTAACAGATTCAGAACAATAACAATCTTGAAACTCTACCAATTAATCAGAATACCAGAAAGATAAGGACCATCAAAGACAGCAACAGCAAAGAAGAAGAACTAGCATGTACCAAGTTGTGAGCTTCATCAAAGATGAGTATACTGTTTTGCCAATCAATACTCAAACTTTTTCTGTATCCACGATCAATAAGATAATTGTAAGGTGCAAATAAGATGTCAACAGTCTTGTGGAGCTCTCTTGACAAATAATATGGGCATCTAAAAGTGATGAAGAACCATTAGCAAAGAGCAAATATGATGTTTAACTCACCAGTTAAGAGAAAAGATTATCAGAGACTTACGGCCCACAGCTCTGTCCAATATTGACCAAGTCCTCTATGTCAATAGGTTCATCACCTAGACCAGGATTGGACCCCAAGAACTCTGGGAAAATAAAAATAAAAATTACCAAGACAGAAGGTTATAATTTCCAATAAGAAGCAGCAATGAKGCTTAGACGTAAAGTACACATCAAAAGCCAACTCTCTTAGTCTTTGAATTTTCTGTCTTTTCCATAGTTTTCAAATGGAAGATATCAAAGGAAGAACATAAGCTTCCTTGATAAGTTGTATATCATAGTATTATCCAGGCCATGCTTATATCATTGAAAGTTTTTGCATGTTCAACTTAAGAAAGATTATGTTTTCCTACCTACACATACCTGCAACACGAGAGGAATGGGCACAATAGCGCTTCTTGCGCTTCTTACGCAGCGCATGGCAGGCATTTGTCTGTACTTTCCCGCGAAGCAAACGAACCTCTTCATGGATGCATAATTGCTCCCGAGATCCTAACACTATCATTTTGGGCCTACATTCAGTAAAATACTTAGTCACTTTAAGCATATCATTGGAGAATTACATATAAGTCCAGCAATTTTTAATCACAAACGAAAATGCAATGAAAAAACTCCAATATTAAAGCAAAAGTTTTCCGAAGTCCAAAAGGAAATAAGCCACTAAAACTCCTACAGTGATCAAGCCAATAGTTAGTCAGAAAGAATGTTCACAATCAGTGATCAAACACTTGATCTTAGCATGGTAAGAGTACTATGAAAAACATCCCTATTCCAAACACTTGATCTTCGCATGGTGAAAGTACTCTAGTTCTTCAGAAGCTCCAACTTCTGGGTAAGCAATCACATAAAAAGACAATGAGACAGCTTTGTCAAAGAATAATGCTTAGCATTCCATTGGATAAACATGTTGCAACCAAAGAGAGTAATAAAATCTACCAATGCTAGAGGATGGTAATAACAACCAAAAAATTGATCAAAAATTGGGGAGAGGGAGGAGGACCAAAACCAAGAGTTCTGACTTCCGATTTTCTATAGAAAGATCGCAAAAGCCCAAATTATTACTTTCTGTTAATTCAAAGACCAAGATATCCTCCAAAGTCACCTCACTGTGGAAGGTTCCTTTGTCCCATCTTCCTTAATGAAACAATCATAACAAATACATACCTGTATTTGGTTCTTTTCAGCTCTTGAATCACTTGGCGAATCTGGCTGTGGGTGCGTGAAGTGTACACAATTTTTGGTAATGTTGAAGATTCACCCCCTTCAAATGATTCACCAGGCTTCTGGCTGCTACTGTCATGACTTCTTCCGACCCTACCTCTAGAGAAACCACCTAGACTCTTTCTCCAGGCCAATGTGGCACAAAGAAGACACAAGGTTTTCCCAGTTCCAGTTGGGCTCTCCAGCAGTGCATTACATTTCTGCATGCCCAAAGCATTTGCATGTAAATGTGATCAGCTACTAATCACATTCTATCAAAGAAAGAGTGCAATTGTTGTTTCTATGGCAAAATTTATTAGATTAGTGATATAAGCTTCAGAAATTATTAAACCCTATGTCACAAGATGAAATAGCTCTAAGAACCACCAGAAAATTTCCACGAAAGCAAAAAAACGGAAGGCGCATGATAATAGTATATTAAGCTTAAAATGGAACCCCGTGCTATCAAGAACACCTAGTAAGTCTCAGAGTTTATCTTACCYCCAAAAGAATCCCCAAAAAGCAAAAAGAAATGGTTATCTTCTGGGAAATTCAATATTTTGGTGGTCCAAGACCACATTTTAAAACAATCTTAACCTTCCAAGACAGAGTTGCATCTTCTGAGATAGAAAAATATATTTTGACATCATGAAACAATTCACTGCTGAACAAAATATAACCTTTATTCGGTCCTAGAACCCGATATACTTTTTATGGATATACATGGTTTTACCGACCTCGTCTTAATGTCTCAGGAAACATCTCCCTACCAAACAAAAAGATCATCAGCAAAATTTCAAAAATACCAGTAAAATCTGAAAATCGTTGCTAGTCTTAAACTCCAGATGTTTGGCGTAATTCCTCTCTTGATTTTACTTGTATACCACACTGATGATAAGGGAAGGAAAACAGGATAAACATATACATCTGGAGACAAATAAAGAAACCACACAAACGCAGAAAGTGTAGCAGTTGCATTCTTTTCTACCCCCAAACACAAACAAATTCAGAAAGCCTGTCGAGTGTCAATTTAGTTAGGTTTTATGGAATGTAACCGAAATCGCATATGCATCATCATAAAGGAGGAAAGGAAATAAAAATAGAGAAAAATCATACAGTTTGCAGAGCTTGAATGACTTTTTCCATGTAAACAAGTTGGCAATCGTATGCCTCGAATGGAAAATCCACATCGATTCCTCCTAACTTGTAAGTTGGCATCTTCTATTGAATCTCTCTTTGATGAAAACAAATGCTCACAGAGGATCAACATAAACCCTAGGAACGATTGCACTCTCATCAGTGGGATTTTCCCGCCATTTATGTGCATTGGCGCTTGGCCTCTGTGGCGTCGGCTTACGGCGTCGTGTGAACTTGCCTTGGGCCGGTTTTGACTTTGAATTCCTGAGAAGTAGCACGTTTCTCTTGTTTATTCACGCTTTCTTAACGTGCAATTGCCACTTCCCAGCGGATTCAACCCGCACCGCGAAACGCCCGCAAGTTCTAATGGGTGTTTGGAGGCTTACCCTGAATAATAGAATTTAATGAATAAAATTAAAGTTTAAAATTGAGTTCCGAATATTGAATTCTAAAACCGAGCAACTATCTAAATTTTTATACKCGAAAGCGTAGTTTGTAATATCTGAATTTGAATAATAAATTATATTAAAACGTTTGATAATTAATTTAGTAAAAGTATTTTTACAATATTAGTCTTTTATTTTTCCTTTAAGTTTATTTTTTTAAATGCATATTTATATGCAATTACTTGAAATATTATAGGAGATTGCAAGGTTAATTTTGTCTAATAATTAAATTTATACGTTCGTATTAAATGATAAGTGATAAGTCAAAACATTGTCACTTACAATTTATATAGGATTCTGCTCTAACTTATATTATCGTAAAGCCTTAATCTAATCGCCTTAGTCAAATAAGTACAAAATTAATTCACTTTTAAGTGCTAATCACATTCCCAAATAGAATTGCATAAAAGACTATCTTTCGTTATAAAAATAAATAAAATTATTATTAAATTTACGATTTTAAATAAAGTGTTTTCTCACATATCATATCTAAAATGATGCACAAAACATTTTTTAAGTATAAGTTTATATAGCATATTAAAGCATAATATTATTAAAATAACTAACACGATGCTCTTCCTTTTAGAACCTAACGTCCCTCTTAACTCGACAAGTCCAGAGATTTAGAAAAATATTTGATCATAAGCAATTATCATTGAAAACAGTATCTCAAGGTTCATTAGGCGTCCAAGCCCTTTTATTCTTTTTGACAGCCGATATTTGAGCACAAATCTTGTTGGTTATTAACAAATAAATAATTCTATATGGTTAATTGGTATAATGAAATTTTAGGCTTGAAGAATTATTGACATCAAGTTTGTAAAAGAATCAAATTAGTTTTTGGCAATTATGTGTGATAAAAAAGAAAAAGAAAATTATGACAACCCCTTTTCATTTTCTTACCTCTAGTAAATGAGGATTCAGAAAAATATATATATGTGTGTGTGCGCGAGTATATTCATTATATCTTGATTAGTGACTTTAATTAGTGTAATTTTTCTTTAGTGTTAATTAGAGCTTAATGATTAACTTGAAATATGAAAGTTATGAAATTTTTTGTGTCGGTTGAAGCTACGCATCCCTATTCTCAATGTGGCATAATAGAGTCATCAAGAAATTAATGCACTACCTTTATTAGTAGCTTATCCAATTATTCGGTTATAAATCATCGAAATTTGTATTTTTCAATGATATTAAAGAAATACCTCAACTAGTGACTATAAGATAATAATTAGGAGGAATAGTGTGAAATTGAATAAAAATTATATTTCATTTAGGAAAATAGATAATATTTTTTGAAAAATATAAAATATAAATATGAACATTTGTTCTCCAAAGGGATATAGCAATCATGGAAGAAAGAAGTCAAAATTATATAAAGGGAAGGGATCTTAACCAAATTTATTTTTCATGAGAATATATAGATACTTATACAAAAGCCAACAAATTAGGATAAACATTTATTGATAGTGAATATAAATATATTTTATTTTGTATCGATTGATAAATTAAATGTTACATTCTCTCATCTCGCATGTTAATTATCTATGATTAMTATGAARCAATGTATTAATCAAATTAAACTTTTAAGGTAAGAAATATAAAAAGACAATTTCATCGTAATCATACTCATAAATACATGTACTAATTTGTTTTATAGCATATAAATACGCTTATCATTTTAACTCTTTTACGATTCACAAACACAATTTAAGAATTCATACATGAAATTTTTAGATAAGAATTCAAGATTCGCTATCAATGATCTACATCGTTTGAATTTACTCATTTAGTCATACATGGACATCAAATAGATTCAATTGGATAATGTACAATTGTTAGCATCTTGGTTTTAAAAGTAATAGAATAAGATTTAATGTAAAATTATAAATATAATAAAATTTGTTCCTAACAGAYTTTTTAAACATTGTTCAAAAGTTTCGCAGGCAGCTTCAATGGGCCCTGGCCCCAAAGGTTTTTAGTTCTTCGGTTAGGCAGTGAGGCCCTAGGCCCAYCACAACTTCACAGTCCACATCCAGAACCGAGGAGTTCCCGTCGAACCAAAATTGAATTCCAAAAGATCTTTCTAGAAGAAGGAGTATCTCTAGACACATCTAGGACCACTTGAAAATCTCATACTATTGTAATGTCGAAAAAGCTATATAAAAAGTCGAAAAAATGGAAAAATAAATTAAAAAAGCAGTATTTAAAAAAATAATAATTTCTCGAAATTTCCACACTAACCCCTCTCCTGGCACCCCTTTAAAACCCCTTTATTCATCCTCATAAATTAGAAGCCTCTGTTTTCACTCTTTCTGGTTCTGTTTTTTCTCTCACGAGACCTTTAAAAGTTTGGAAAGAGAATTCGAGAAGGCTCTACGCGGCAGCAGGCGGTCGATCCTCCGAACACCTTTGTCCGAGCGAAGGTTTGCATCTAGCAATCTCAAACCCTAGAGTTCTCTTAATTGTGATATCTCAGATCTAACGCTGTTTGTTTTTTACTGCAATTATAATATTGTGAGATTTGCTGTTTGATTTGTCCTTTGTTTGGATTTAACATGCGAAAAAGGATATGCCTTCTTGTTGTTTAACTCTGSCTCATTATCGTAGCTAGGTTTCACTATGGTTTAATTGTTTGACATTTTATGTGGCTTGTTTTTGTTATTTTTTGCAATGAATTTGGGAATAACATGTCGGAGGGTGTAAACTTTTTCTACATTTGAGCAGATTTGACCCTATGTTGAGTTTGTAAGAGTTGGCATTGTGCCTGCGTCCTTGTTTGAGTTTTCTAGGTTTGACACTGTTATGTCTTATGGGATACATTGTGCTGAYTAACCTTGGAGTAGATGAAGAGAGGTCTTGCAATGAGAATTGTTACCTTAAGAGTTCTCTGCATGAGTTCAGCAGTTTATAAAAGTTATCTGGCATTGGCAGTGCATCAAGATCTTTGACGTACTTCATATGTTTTTATTTGTGGAGGGAGAAAACACTTAATTGCTAGAAAAAGAAAAAGCAAAATCTTTGATTTACTTCCTCATTTAAGCTTGCAACAAAATGATCAATAGCGGATCTCTTGTTACTTGAAATAGCTGATGGTTTATCTGCCAGGTGGCATTCAATAGTCCACCTGTTTAGTATGCGGGGACTTTGGGTAAGGTTTTAAGTATCGTGATTTATGGGGGCCTAGCAAATCGAGAATATCAGGAAAGATAAATATCRGGGCCTGCACATATGTAGGAAATATTTACTTGTGCAAGACTGCCCTTTTTATATGCCAAAACTTTGTATAAGGTCTTAATTACTTTCTGTTGATTTCCCTTTTWTGTTGTCTCCAACTAATGTCCAGATTTATTAGGAAACTAACCTTTTCGGGTGACCCARGTTCATCTGGATGTCTGATTATTGTTGTATGTCAAGTGAAGTATTGTTTAATTATTTCACGGGATGTTYATCAAATGTTTCCTATTTTGACTGTTCAGGATCTATTCTACCTTGTAGGAAGTCGAGCTTTTGCTTGTGGTGAACTTGTCCTAGCATCAAGATGAGCGTGGTTGGTTTTGATTTTGGGAATGAGAGTTGTGTTGTCGCTGTTGCGAGACAGAGGGGGATTGATGTCGTCCTCAATGACGAGTCGAAGCGTGAAACTCCTGCCATTGTATGCTTTGGCGAGAAACAGAGGTTTCTCGGAACRGCAGGGGCTGCTWCGAGTATGATGAACCCTAAGAATACAATTTCTCAAGTGAAGCGTTTAATTGGCCGCCCATTTTCGGATTCTGAGTTGCAACGTGATCTCAAGGCTTTGCCTTTTGCTGTGACTGAGGGACCTGATGGATTTCCTCTGATCCATGCCAGGTATTTGGGAGAGATGAGGACATTCACACCTACCCAGGTACTGGGAATGGTGCTTTCTGATCTGAAAAGCATTGCCGAGAAAAACCTGAATGCAGCCGTAGTTGATTGCTGTATTGGTATTCCAGTGTATTTCACTGATCTTCAGAGAAGAGCRGTGATTGATGCTGCTACAATTGCTGGCTTGCATCCTCTTCGCCTAATTCATGAAACCACAGCTACAGCTTTGGCTTATGGTATTTACAAGACTGATTTACCTGAGAGTGAGCCATTAAATGTTGCTTTTGTGGACGTCGGACATTCCAGCTTGCAGGTATGCATTGTTGGCCTCAAGAAAGGTCAGCTAAAGATATTGGCTCACTCATTTGACAGAAATCTTGGGGGTAGGGACTTTGATGAAGTTCTCTTCCAGCACTTTGCTGCCAAATTCAAGGATGAATACAAGATTGATGTTTTCCAGAATGCCAGAGCCTGCCTGAGGCTTCGTGCTGCTTGTGAAAAGTTGAAAAAGGTCCTAAGTGCAAATCCTGAGGCACCTTTGAATATAGAGTGCCTGATGGACGAGAAGGATGTCAGAGGTTTCATCAAGAGAGACGAGTTTGAAAAAATTAGTATTCCAATCTTGGAACGTGTAAAGAAGCCATTGGAGAAGGCTCTTGCAGAAGCTGGCCTTGCAATTGAGAACATTCATGCAGTTGAGGTTGTTGGTTCAGGCTCTCGGGTCCCTGCTATTATTAAAATTTTAACGGAGTTCTTTGGAAAGGAGCCACGGCGTACAATGAATGCAAGTGAGTGTGTTGCCAAAGGCTGCGCCCTGGAATGTGCTATTCTTAGTCCCACATTCAAAGTGCGAGAATTCCAGGTAAAGAAGCGCCTTAATGTTTCACAAGTTTTACCTTCCTTCGCTTGGTCCAATCTGCTGAAAATCTTGCATAGGATTTCGATTCTTATCGGTTTTTACATTTGGTGTTGGTTCACAAGTTCTGTCTTGCAGGGGAATATATTTGGATTTACATGTTCATTTGGTTGGTTAATAAGCGTTGTTGTGTAAAAACAACCATAATTTGGTTGATTGTTGGTTTTAAGTTGGGGATAGGTTTTATTTTCTAGTTTTATYTGGGATGCATTTAGTTAATCTTCTGATTGTGTCTGTCCAGTTGGCCATAGTATGGTTACAGCCTTCTGTACCTTGTCCATTTTAGGGTACTCTTTGTGAAGTTTGAATATTCTTCTGTATTATAGGTTGGTGGGGTACATGCATTAGTTGGTGGGCTGTATGATGAGTCATATGCTTGCCATATGACTTCTCTTTTTTGGTGTGCAGGTGAATGAGAGCTTTCCATTTCCTATTGCCTTGTCGTGGAAAGGCACCACACCAGACTTGCAGAACGGAGCATCAGATAATCAGCAGAGCACCATTGTGTTCCCGAAGGGGAATCCCATTCCGAGTGTGAAAGCTTTGACATTCTATAGATCCGGCACYTTTACAATAGATGTTCAGTATGCTGATGTCAGTGAGTTGCAGGCACCTGCAAAGATTAGCACGTATACGGTATTTGGATCGTCTAGTCACTATGTTTTAAGGAAATTCAGTTTCACTACACATAAAATGATTTCCTATATTTAACTTATGCTCTATTTTGGTTCTGTTGTTCAATAGATTGGCCCATTCCAATCTGCCAAGGGTGAGCGTGCAAAACTGAAGGTCAAAGTACGGTTAAATTTGCATGGAATTGTTTCTGTCGAGTCAGCAACTGTAAGTCTTTGGTCGAGCTTTTTTGGTCTGTAAGTGCAAGTTTTGGAGGAGAAACTAATGCAGCTCTTGGATTTTCCTTCAGCTTCTTGAGGAGGAAGAAGTGGAAGTTCCAGTTACCAAGGAACCAGCTAAAGAAGCTACCAAGATGGAAACAGATGATATTCCAGCTGATGCTGTTCCTCCAAGTTCTACTGAAACTGATGTGAACATGCAAGATGCCAAAGGTTCAGCTGATGCTTCCGGGGCCGAAAATGGCATTCCAGAGTCTGGGGACAAGCCTGCCCAGATGGAGACAGATTCTAAGGTGTGTTACAATTGCTTGCTACTAGTGAAGTGATGCAGAAAAATTGTCTCCCTACTGCTTCAAATAGTTCATTTTTAATTTGCATAGGGACAATATGGGGAAAATGCAGAAAAATTGTCTCCCCACTYCTTCAAATAGTTCATTTTTAATTTGCATAGGGACAATATGGGGAAAATATAGGTGATAATAATAGACATATTTTATACTTGTTGAAAATGGAGACTGGGACATGATATTMTGAGTCTTTCATACTTTCTGAACTTCCAACTTGGAGATTCTCTAGTAAGCTCTGTAGATTGTTAAGAACTTCTGACAGACCTAATCCTTTTTTCCCAAATTTACTCTTACTCTTTACTACCGGCCTGCATAATTATGTAATGGTTCTCAGTTTTTACCCGAGCGAGCATTTGCTCTTATCGGCTTCGTGTCTTTTGCGCAAACATATTATGGAATCTATACTGAGATTTTTGTGTGTCCTATAACTTTGGCCAGTTATGAGGCTCTCAGAATGTTTGATTTTTATCTGTCGTCGTAGATTTTAATATTTGTGTTCTCAATGATTTTCAGCAGTGCGTCAATGATTGATATTAATTGTGGTCGGGTATATAGCTTCTCTAATGTTTAGTTTACAAAGTTAATCTAATACATGATTGGTTGCGGGCATCCCGATTTCACAGGTTGAGGCACCGAAGAAGAAGGTGAAGAAGACAAACGTGCCTGTTTCAGAAATAGTTTATGGAGGGATGGCAGCTGCTGATGTGCAGAAAGCAGTAGAAAAGGAGTTTGAAATGGCTTTGCAGGATCGCATTATGGAAGAAACAAAAGACAAGAAAAATGCAGTGGAGGCCTACGTTTATGACATGAGAAACAAGGTATTTAGTGGTTGTACAAGTTGTCTTTTTACGGGATTTTGGACATGAACTTATATCTTACCTTTTTTTTGTTTTGTTTAAATGGTAGCTATATGACAAATATCAAGAGTTTGTTACGGAGCCTGAAAAAGAGCTGCTCATTGCCAAACTTCAGGAGGTGGAAGATTGGCTGTATGAAGATGGTGAAGATGAGACCAAGGGTGTTTATATTGCTAAGCTTGATGAGCTCAAGAAGGTTGGCAATTTTTGGTTGGCTTGTTTACATGCTTCATTTGTTGCTTTCATCTTCGATCTGATTGATGCTAATGGGACTGTCTAAAATTTGCAGCAAGGTGATCCAATTGAGGAGCGTTTCAAGGAATATGCGGAGAGGGGATCTGTGGTTGATCAACTGATGTATTGCGTCAACAGTTATAGAGAAGCAGCGATGTCGAACGATTCTAAGTTTGATCACATAGATTTAGCTGAGAAGCAGAAGGTAGATATTTGTCAAATACTAGATCCGAGACTTTTCCCGTTCTTTTTCATTTGAATTGCTGATCTTAGAGATTGGTATTGTTTTGAATGCGATTTTTGTTGCCCTTTACTTTTAGGTCTTAAATGAGTGTGTGGAAGCTGAAGCTTGGTTGAGAGAGAAAAAGCAACAGCAGGATGCACTTCCCAAATATGCCACTCCCATGCTCTTGTCAGCTGAAGTGAGAAGGAAAGCTGAAGCTCTGGACAGGTACCTTTAAGAGTTTGACCACTTATTTCGTTCTTCTAGATCTAGTCTGTTGGAGGTTCAGCACACACGCTTGTTACAGTTATGTCTTCTATAATTTAGCCGCTGTCTAGGTCCTTGTGCTCTGGTTTGCAATAAAAAAATAAGAGATTGTATCAAGAATTATGTAGAAAAGAATATGTAAATATCTTCTACCTTAGAGGGCATTGGCAGAATCGATCATGTCCAGGCCATATTCTTTCTGGGATTCCTCAAATTCTTATTAGTAAGTATTGCTGGACCGGTTATTTGCTCTATTMTCAGCATGTTTAGAAGCTCGGTTGAGTGAGTGACTTGCTTAAAAGCTTGAATAGCGCTTGTAGCATATTAATTAGTATGTTTTTTCGAACAGGTTTTGCAGGCCGATAATGACAAAGCCAAAGCCAGCCAAGCCTGCTACTCCTGAGGCTCCATCACCATCAGCTCCCCAGGGTGAGCCACAATCCCAAGGAGCAGAGAGCCCCAATCCCCATGCTGCTAGTGAAAGTGGTGATGCTGGAAGTGAAGCACCACCAGCTGGTACAGAACCAATGGAAACYGAAAAATCTGAAACAGCATAAATCGATGGATGAGGAATGGTCTGTTCATTTATACTTCTTGCCATACTAAAGCTGGGAACATTTTTAGACGGTGGTAGCCAAGAACTGTTGAATTTGGCAAGGTTGTTTGGATCGTGCAAGGCCKTCCCAAGTTGGATGACTTGCAAAATTATATTTCTTATAGCAGGTGCGGTTGTAGTATCTATATTCCTGTTTTTTTGGGAGGGTTTGTAGGATATCTCAATTTATTTTTGACTTTCAATTTTACTCGCCCATGAGGCGATCTCAAAAAGACTTGCAGGCTGGGTTTGAGAAAGGGGCGAGGGAGGGGGATGTTTCTGTCTTGATCCCACTCCCTAATATTTGGTATTTCTATAGACAATGATTTTTGTGTCAAGTGTTTCTTATCTTTTTGGGAGATGGGAAGTCGTTTCAACAGAAAAGTTGCTATGCTAAATATCCCTATTYTGATCATAAAGATGAATYATAAAGGCCTTACCCTGAGAAACAAATGAATCAAAAGTTTTGGTTTTTGGCTAATGGACGACCAACTTCGTGTCATGCYGTGGACTAAACATTTTAGCTATAGATATTGAATAGGATTGTAGATATCCATTGGAGAAATTAGCAGTGACGAGCACACATGGCTCTCTCTCTCCTTCTCTCTCTCTCTCTCTCTCACTTTGACGTATTCTGGTACCATTCCTGAAGGGACCTGAATTCCAGATTTGTGCGAAATTTTCCAACTGTGAATGATTAGAATAATATAACTATTGAACATGCAAATTGATGTTGGATTTGAGTACTCAAATCGTGCTATTTAAGTCCCTTTTGGGACCGGTGAGATTTATGAAGGACCTCCCGAGAGGGAGCATGTAAACAACGGCGGGGCACGATAAATATAAACAAATAAATTGCTCATATTTTACCCGAAAAAAGAAAAGCTAAAATATTTTCTGAATAGAAAATAAAAGGATKTGTAAAGTCCTAACCAAAGTTAGGATCTTAATTAATTAAAAAATATGAACATTTTCTCAGGAACGGAAGCCGAAAGTCWTGAAGAAAGAGATCGGCTGAGAATAATTTTATACATTTCTTTTGCTTAGATWAWAGTTATTTTGCTACCAAAAAACTTTTATTTGATTATTTGTAATTGATTTAATTCTTAAAGTGCTATCWCRTTATAATATAAGTTATTRTGGGAGGAGTTATTCTTTTTCTAATATAAATTATCTCTCTTTTAATTTTTTTCATTATTATTCTTATCTACCCTTATAATTTTATATTAATCAACCATGAGACTAATTTTAAAAAATGTCATTTCAATTAAATTTAAAACTTTCGATTGTAAGAGACTTTCTATCTTATGTTTGGACTTCCACAATAGGAGAGGAGGAAGAAAAAATATATTGAGAAAAAATTAAAATAAAAATGGAATACGAATGATATGTCAGGCATACAGCAGTTTATAATAATTGTTTATTTCCTGTGTAAGGGAGGTATATAACATTCTTATATCTTAATCTTCTTGTGACCGTCAAAGGGAATTTCTTCTGGTTCGCTGCTATCTGAGCCCGCGGTTCACGACTGAACTTGAATTGGCCAGAAGCTTTCTATTTGAACGGAATTCGACAATTTGATATTTAGATTTGCCGCCTATTAAGAGAATAGGCCCCTGGATCCCCTCGATTGCCCTGTCTTAAACCTGAACTGGTGGAGAGTTATGATCATTAGTTCGGAATACACAGTTCAGGTAAGCCTTAAACCTATGTTTCTCGGTCTTCTAGAATCCCACTCTCAAGCCTCGGTCAGTCGGTTTTTTTACTTCGAAATGGACTGATTATCAAAGAAATGATTGCTTGTAGAAGGATTTTGAGCTGAAGTTAGAAAACCCTAGCTGTTAGTCATAAACGGGGGAATGATTTTTGTTCCCTTGATGGTTAGGGATAGTGTTTCTTCGTTGTACATTTCGAATGGTGAATTGTAGGTAAGAACTTTTGTTTGCTTTATGCAGTTTCTRGGGTCTTGAAATGAAACTAGAGCTTAATTTTTCACAGTGTATTTGGTATTGCACATTGGGAGGTATTCCTGTGTAGCCTGAGCAGTCAACCTGTCTGAGTTCAAGCAAAATGGCAGGCAGAAAGCTTTGCTTAAGGCGTGCTATATCGACTTCCTCTTATCTCTGTGACAGAATCAAACAAACGGGTGGGTTGCAGTTCTCTTATCATTCTTATGAATTTCCAGTATTAGCTTTTTAAGCTTTGTTTGTAATTTTATTAAACTCTTGGAGATTGAATGTGGTTGACTGCGGGTCTTTTTGTTCCTTATTTTGCGTTACATATGCAAATTTCCTCTTATTTTCTATCGAGTGCTCTTGAAATGTGATGTTTTTGCTAGATTTATCTTGCTGTGGGATTAATGGAGATTGGCATATGATTTTTTCATAGAAAATGAAATCGTTCGGATGTTTCAACTGTCAACCCCCAAAGATGAAGCACCAAACTTTACAGCAAACAGAAGGAATTCGACAAAGATCAATTCTGCTAGGATTTTGGATGAGAGGTTCATACGGATATTGAAAATATTTAAGTGGGGCCCTGATGCAGAAAAGGCTCTGGAAGTACTGAACCTCAAGGTGGATAATCGGTTGGTCCGAGAGGTTCTAAAGATTGATGTTGAGATCAATGTTAAGATACAATTTTTCAAGTGGGCTGGCAAGCGAAGAAACTTTGAGCATGACTCTGTGACTTACCTTGCTTTTATTCATTGTTTGGAGGAAGCAGGCCTGGTCGGCGAAATGTGGAAGGCTATCCAAGAAATGGTTCGAACTTCTTTCGTTATTAGCCCTTTGGATCTATCTGAGATTATGAGAATTTTGGGCAGGACTAAAATGGTAAACAGGGCACTACAGATTTTTTACCAGGTTAAAACTGGGAAGTGCAAGCCGACAGCAAGCACTTACAACTCTATAATTTTGATGCTAATGCAAGAAGGACATCATGAGAAAGTTCATGAGCTCTACAATGAAATGTGTAATGAAGGTAATTGCTTTCCGGACACTTTTACTTACAGTGCGTTGATAGCTGCATTTGAGAAACTAGGTCGATATGATTCCGCAATTAGGTTGTTTGATGAAATGCGGGAAAATGGATTGCACCCAACCGCAAAGATATATACAACTTTGATGGGTATCTATTTCAAACTGGGGGGAGTTGAACGTGCATTAGGATTAGCCCAGGATATGAAGGAGAATGGTTGTGCCCCAACTGTTTATACTTACACAGAACTAATAAAGGGGCTTGGTAAAGCTGGGAGGGTTGAAGAAGCTTACTCTATGTTTCTTAACGTGCTAAAGGATGGTTGTAAACCAGATATTGTGCTAATAAATAATGTTATAAATATGCTTGGCAAGGCAGGTCATTTACCTGATGCTCTTAAGCTATTCAAAGAAATGGCATCTTTGAACTGTGCTCCGAATGTGGTGACTTATAATACTATTCTTAAAGCTTTGTTCGACTCCAAAGCTCCTGCATCTGAGGCCACATCATGGTTTGAAAGAATGAAGGCAAGTGGTCTTGTTCCTAGTTCTTTTACTTATTCAATTCTTATTGATGGATATTGCAAGACAAATAGAGTGGAGAAAGCTTTGTTGCTGCTCGAGGAGATGGATGAGAAGGGTTTTCCTCCATGTCCAGCTGCCTACTGCAGCTTGATCAACAGTCTTGGAAAAGCAAAACGCTATGAAGCTGCAAATGAGCTATTCCAGGAACTAAAGGAGAATTGTGGTTCGTCYAGTTCACGGGTATATGCTGTAATGATCAAGCATTTTGGAAAATGTGGACGCTTGACTGAGGCTTTGGATCTTTTCAGTGAGATGAAGAGACTTGGGTGCAGCCCTGATGTGTATGCATATAATGCTCTCATGTCAGGGATGGTACGGGCTGCCATGATTGATGAAGCTCATTCATTGCTTCGGACAATGGAAGAAAATGGTTGCAGTCCCGATGTAAACTCTTACAACATAATTTTGAATGGCTTGTCTAGGATAGGTGGCCCACAAAGGGCAATAGAAATGTTCACAAAGATGAAAGGTGCAAAAATAAAGCCTGATTCTGTCTCTTACAATACTGTTCTCGGCTGTTTAAGCCGTGCTGGTATGTTTGAGGAGGCCACAATGTTGATGAAAGAGATGCGTTTGAATGGTTTTGAATATGATCTCATAACATACTCATCAATACTTGAAGCTGTTGGTAAGATTGATGAGGACCAAGCTCGTATAACTCAATGAGAAATTCCTGCTAGGTAATCTGTTTACATTAATTAGTTAACAAACAGCTGGATAAGCTTTTGAGTGATAGGAGTAACAATTTTGTTATATGATGCAATATGTGTAGTACATGTCTGCATATAATGGAGCTTTACAATATTTTTGGATTATGTTAATGTAGACCAAGATACTTCTTGGCGGAATTTTTATCGGGTCATTTACTCATTGATCCTTTTTGTTTCCATGTGAAAAAAATATGATCCRGAACTCGTGGGCCATTTTCCAGAATGTGAAAGTGCTCACTCTTCYTACAGGCGAACCTTCAGGATATGCTGGATATCTCTGATGATACCCCTATTTCGAAGACGTACATATATTTGAAAAGCTGCTTCTATAAATGGASGTGCATGCAACTATTATGATGTTAGAATCAAAGAAGCTTCAATTTACAGGAAATATTGGCTCTATTGGTAAAGCTATCTTCATGGTAGACATGTTGTACAAGCGTAAAGTTGCCTATATTGCTCCAGAAAGATCTGCTACCAGCTGCATGTACTCAGTTGTACTGCTGCCTACTRAATCCAGTGTGAGTTGATGGAGCTTCTTGAGCTCACATTTGAAGTCTTCAACAGTTATACAGATTAGTTGTTACAGGCTTTCTGCTGAAAGCTTTCTCTCAACCCCGCTCTGAAGAATGAAGCTCTAAAATGAAATTTAGTACTCATTATTGATGGTACATTCTGGATTCCGAATTTTGAGYTAAGTCTGGTTTCGAGGACTTTGACTTGTCTTCTTCAGTTTGTTATGGCTGATCCAGAATACGAGGCTAAGTGTGCTCTGTCGTCAGGCCACATATGAATAGATGATTCTGGGGCAGATGGAGCTTATTTTGGACAGTATCCATTCATTTAGTTTTTGCTAWTATCTAGTGTGACTTCCTGTCAACTAGTTTGCACGAATAMCATACATAATAATGGCTGGAGGTCAGCTTGAAGCCAACATCTATTACTYAGTTTTGCCTTAAATTGGCGTTCCAAGCTCTGAGTTTTGTATCTGATGGACGGGACCTCTTTATAGTCAAATTGCTGTGTCTACATCTTCAGTAATTTGTTCCRTRATGAATACTTGATAGAGTTGTCTGACGGATTACGACTAGGGGTCAGGAGTTCGAAGGTCTTATTTCCTCAAAGCTGAGCTTTGTACAATGACGTTTTGCCTGGCAGTAAAGGCGCAAAGCAACTAAGCTATTTTGATTCAGATGTACGGACAGAAATTCACCTCTGTTGTAGTGGTTGTTTCTAGCTATTCTTCTACAATCTTGTATACTTTAATGATAGATGTCTAACATGGATGGGGACACTAAGACATTTCTGTTGACTCCATGGTTCTTTTGAAGCTTTGAATGCAATGTTAGAACCGGGCATTAGTTAGGTTAAAATTGTTGAACTCTGACATTATRAACTTCCCCCACGCTTAAATATTGTATGTGAAGGCATCTTTTGCCTTATTGTTTACCTTGTGTTCTCTTCCAAACTTCGAAGTTCTTAAAATTCCCTAGTTCTAAGCTGAAAAACAATTAAGATCATTCGCCAAGGAATATCTAATTAGCACTAAAGTTCAAGAGTACTATGCTTTTTAGACAACTCAAGCACCTAATATGCAAACTCATCATATCAAGATTCTCCCATTGAGAAGTTCAATATTCTTTTTCACATTGCAACTAGCAAAAATCCAACTAGAATTTATAGTAATACAGATTGCAACATTGCAGCAGCATGCATAACAAAGCTATACTAATCCTTATACTATTGGTATGGATCTTAGGATGATAAAGATAGCCTTGGCTGTGAAACAGGATTGTTCTTTCCTCCGTTTGAAATCCTAACWAGAAGAAACCACAGTCGTCCGTCTACTCGAACGGACCAAACTTGCACGACCTGCCCTGGATGAAGCTCGTTACTTGCAACTATTCTGTTCCAGCTTCCACTGAACACGTAAGAGATGCTAGAATTGCCTGAATCCTTCTTCATCTCCCATCTCCTTAAAGAGACTTTGCCTCTCTGAAGCGATGGTTCAATTATATCAGCTTCTATCGCATTCACATTCTTCTCGTTGCGTAATTTGAGCTCAGCAAGTTCGTCTTTGGTGAGGAACTCGTGRAGAAGATGGCGTGATGGCATGGACATGCGGTTGTGGACTTTGCTAATATCAGTGGCATATAGCGTTTTTTGGATCACAAGATGAAGTTCTTCAATGCATCTACCTTCAGCGTGCTTTTGAAGGGTTTCCATGAACTTCCTGGGCAGTTCCGCTGGGGTTTTTGGATCAGTCTCTGAAGCATTCTTCTGGATGATTTTATTGTTCTCCTTCATCTTCTTCAAATTTTGATTTTCATCACTAGTCGTTCTATCCACGAGCGCAGGTACCTTCATCAGTCTTTCTCTCCTTACCAATATCTCTTCGCCGGACGGTTTGCGTTCGTCTGATCTTCTGATCGCCGTTTCCCGCTGCTCCTTCATGCAAACTCCATTAGATAATCTGGGTTCTCTGCTGAGCGCCCTCTCGGAGAATTCCGTGATACACGGTTGTCTGTTTCCCTCCTCCTCCACTATCTTCTTCTTCCTAGGTTGTTGTTCATGAAGATAGTCCAAATCACATAGCTTCCTTTTCCCCTTATCCTTCTTTTCCTTCTTCTTCCTCATGCGCTCTTCATGTTCAAGTTTCTTCATGGCACACTTTGACATTGTTACTAAATAATCTACCCGAAAATTACCTTCGGAATCAAGTTCGACATCATGGAAGTCCTCGAACATCAGTTCTGGTATTTCGAACTTCTCCTCCATTGGAATCTCCTGGACACAAACAACAAACTTTGAAAGAAGAATTGATCCTTCTGTGAAAGACGTAGGAATAATGTAGTTTGATGTACTCAAGACTCGTACAAGAATGTTTTAACATGGTAGTATCCAACACCTATATATAAGAACCGTCTGTTTAGAGAATCCTAAATACATGAGGAGTAGAATTCAGTGTTTTTGTAGGATCTTGTCAACGCCGACCATATAGGAGATGACCTTTTGATTTGGATCATTAAAGCCGATCACATAGGAGATTACCTTTTCATATGTGTCAATGCCCAAGTAATAAAGCATATCATTTATGATATTAATGAAACCTTTTGATTGGCCCATTCTTTCATTCTTGTTTGGCTAATCTTTTCTTAGATTTTGCAGAGATACTAACATTATATTTAATTAATCTGAAAAAGTGCAACGTTATGTGTTCTACAGCCAACTTGAAGTATTGAAATCTTGAAAATTAATTATGCATATCTTTCTTTTAATTTTGACTCTTTCTTTTATTTCTAAATAACAAAGAATAAGAATAATATATTACTACAAAATTAAAAGCTAACATATATTTTCACATGATGAGATGAAAAATAAATATAAATCAATATATATAAAATGCAATCACAATGTTTTTTTAATCATACAAATCTTGCATCTTGACATGGGTAGTAATAAAAATTAAAATCTAAAAATATAATGATTTAACTTTTTTTTTTAAGAACAATATAATGATCTATAACTTAAAGAAAGAAAAAGAAATCTACCGCATCCTTTTTATATTAAGGTATAGATAATTTTTTATTTTTTATAAGCAAAAGGATTTTGTTGCTTTCCTATGTCTACTATTTTGAACTAATAGATCATAGAAAAATTCATATTATTTGTAATTTTCTCGTTATGTAATCGAATTATGACGTTTGATATAGTAAAAATTAATTATTTAAATTTATTTAGTTTATAAAATAAAGTTATATTAAATTTAATCTATTTAAATAGTAGAAACATTGACTTAATATAACTCTATCTCAAGTTGGTTGATTTACATCTTACTATATTTACCTTTGGACATTTACGTCTTATTATATCTATCCTTGAACACTTACATCTTACTATATTTACGTATCTCTTGTTAAAATTTTTATATCTTGCAAAAAAAATAAATGATTTTTTTAGGTAATCATATTCCGAATACCAATTTTTCTTTCTCGATAATCAGAAAAGGCCTATGAATATTCTTTTTTCAGAGATTGTGAAGTCACTTTCTTAGATTTAAAACGAATTTGATTRTTTTGCAAATAGATTACTTCCTATTGTATAATTCTTGACAAGGAAACAAAACCTAATGGTTGCCCTTAACTTGCAGGATTCATCAAATATTTTTCWAAAATTTCCTAACTTTGATGAGTCTAGACATTTCAGCTGGCTCCCGTTATGCCTGCTTCTTTTGAAGCTCTGCTTGCACTATTAGAACCAGGGATCAGTATGTGAAGGCATCTGATAGAAAAAGTTCAGCAGCTCTGTCCTAAATTATCTTCCTTTACATTCGTTGCCACTAAAGGGAATATTGAGTGTTTAAAGGAATGGAAAGGGAAAGGGAAAGGCAAACTGAGTTACCTAATGAGAAAATAATAGGCAAGCAAGGGAAGTGAGGAAGTTATAGACAACACTAGAAGTAAAAAATGAGATAATAGGGGAGTACATAAAAGAATAAAACACTGGTCCCGGCGGGGCTCGAACCCGCGACCTTCGGCTCATAAGACCAACGCTCTAACCAACTGAGCTACGGGACCAAGTGATGGTATGAAACTTGAATAGAATCTATGTCAGGATAGTACGGGCTCTACCCCTATGCTGTTATAAATCATCATGCGGCTGGAGTGATTGTTCCAAAACCATATTAACAATCTTAAAGAAAACTTGATAAAAGTAGCACACTCATCTTCATAACCTCAAAATTTCAGATCATGGGAAAGCCCAAAGATGTCCTGAGAACCACACAACTAATAAGTAAAATAACCATTAAGGACTTGTCTAGCCTAATCTTTTACTTCATCATTCAGAAGCAGCAATGGCAGACGGATCTTGGATACTACCTAACCTGCCTTAAGGAGTTCAGACTCATCCTGCCAAGCCTACTCTTATCAGCAAGCTGCAGCATTCTGATAATTTTGATTCAGCATACAAGAAAATCATCTTATCAACTTTGCATGATCGCTGAACAAAAACATTAATTGACATTGCTAGAAAACTACAAGTTTCAAACTGGCAAACATAATTGACAGAAACAAATCAATCGGGAACAGAAAATAACACTTCAGTGAGTGCAAGGAATCATAAAACATTAGATTAACATCAAAAGGAAGATATACATTTATTACCATTACTACTACTCTTTCAACTAATATATCCAGTACATCAATTCGTCAATCAATTTTTATTGCTCTGCCGATGACAAACAACAAGGGATGGCGCCATGAAATGACACAACAATGCCAGTCAGCTTAAAGCTACTTCTCAGAAGAACATCTGATTTASCCACTTATGTTCTCAGCTCATACATCATTCTCTTCATCAACTCCTTGCCGTATTTTTGCAATCTCTGCCTGAGCTCTCTCCAGAATTTGCCTCTTCTGTAATTCCAAATCTCGGTGGAAGTCCATTCTCATTTTTTCCAATTCAAGCATCTGCTGCCTCTTGCTGTTTTCAATCTTTTCATATATGTCACTGAACTTCTGAATGGAATCTGCAAGTAGTTTGAAGGAATTCCCATCTCCTCTGCCCCTATCATTCTTTGTCCTCTTAGGAGGCAGCCCCTCTGAATCCTCCTCCTCACCCTCAGCAGATTCTGAGTTTCCTGGGCTATCCCTCATCTCATCCTGTCCATTTGAACGGTTTAGATAATCTCTGGGGTTCATGAAAACATACTCCCCAGAGTCAACTCCACAAGAAAGGCCAGCTTGCTGTGGTGGTGATGACATTAATGAATCCATCTTCTTAAAGTAGACCCATTTACTGATGAAACTCCCAGACTCTGATAACTTTGCTTTCTCCTTTTTGTATTTCTTCTTCAACGTATCTAATCGGTTCCTGCATTGACTGTCTGTCCTATCAATTTTTGACTCCTGTGACACCTTCTCTGCAACTTCTTGCCATTCCTCAGAACGAAGGCTCTTCCTGCCATGCTGGAGAAACTTATCACCCCAAGCATCAAGTAAAATAAATGTCTCGTGCTCACTCCAATCAGCAACTGAATTCCGTCCACCAAATGTAGGCTTCGAAGAAGCAGCTGGTGCTGGTACACGAGGTGCAAACTCATAACTCGATAACAAGCTCTTTAGCTTCCTCTTCTTGGGATGCCTCTGCATATCACCATAATCATCGTCATCATCCTCTTCRTCCTCATCATCATTGTCATCTTCATACTCATCTTTACCCAATCGCTGGACACCATTTTCTTCACGGTCATCGTCTTCTTCATCATCCACTTCCTCATCATCATCAACATCGTTCTCCTCAACATAATGACTATTTCCATTATGAGTAAAAGTAGAAGTATTTCGACCAGGAAGCTTCTGGCAACTGGATGAACCATAATCCTGACTGATACCATAAGGAATCGGTGGATACCTTGCATCATCCTCGGTGTCCATTTAAGCACACAGGATTAAGCAACCAGAGAAGAATTTACAGCCTGACCTACTTTCTAGTTATCATCACAATATCCTTGAGTACAAAAAGGAAATAGAAAATCGAAGCTTGTACTCAATCCAGCAACGATCTAGCCTTTAATTCTAAGACTAAGACCACATATACCTCTTTTCTCTTCTTTCTTTGTAGCTCCCTTTCAAATACAAACCCAAAATAGTACATAAGCTATTATTAACAATATTCAGTGCTCAAAATAGTTCCTGAAAAGAATCTACCCATTACCTTCAGTAAGATTTACTTCCCTTCCAAACTTAGAAATTCTTAAAGAACTTAAGCTGAAAAACATTTAAGATCATTTGACAAGAAATACCTAAGTTACAATAAAGTTCAAGAGCACTGTGCTTTTTAGACAACCCAAGCAAAAAGAAACAAACTATTGGTACTCAAAACATCCTAAAATCCAAATTCAAAATATCAAGATTTTCCCTTTTTCACCAGATTAAATCTCAAGAAAATCAAGACCCAAGAAACCCTTACCTGAAATAGGTTAAATTGAGCTTGAAATTCCTCAAAAGTCTCAAACTTTCTGCAAATTCAAAGATCACAGGACAGAAAGAAAAACTCAAAAACCCTCGCYGAAGCCCCCCCTAATTCCCAAAAATATTGTAATCTCCGATTCCTCTAAGAAGCAACGGACGCAGAAATCACAGAAGATGGTGCGAATTTTGTCGTTTAGTGGAAAGAAATTTCAAGGRGGGGATTGGAATGGAATAGAAGAGAAAGCGTCAACAGTGTGCATCAAAGAAGGAAATCGACTTTGGACATAAAGTCGAAGTTACTAGTGTGCGCCGGGTGCGTTGTTATCCTTCCTTCATTTGATCTCAATTACTCACCGTCTTTTGGGCCCACATGAAGTGAGCGAGGCAATATCCAAAGTGAATGACGGCCCAAAACTAACACGTGCATCTGGCATTAATATTAAGATTAAAATAAATGCTGTTCCATAGAATTAGTATATTTCTTTCGTTTTAGAAGTATATTACTTGATCTAAAAAAAGTATATTCTTTCTTTTTTAAACAGTAATTAAATTTTTTTTACTACTAAATTCCTTAATTTAAGGATTAGATATGAAAATTTTATTCAATTAAAATTTTATAATTTATTTAAATGCTTTCATTAAGTTTAAATAGTACTTGATATCTCGACCAATAAAATGACGATACATATCATGGATGACAAGGTTCAATCAATGATGCGGTTTGGCGAATAAAAGTAATGCCACATTACTATTAGATATGATTTCGACCAATTTAATCAATTCACTTTGTCTATAAATATAGGTCAAAGCATAAGAGGAAAAGTTTCAAAAATTCATATTAAGGTCCAACAATTTATATAAGAGAAGTTTAGAAGACAGAGCACCAAATTTCTCTTCAAGTCACGAGATCAAGCAGCGAAGCCTTCGAAAAATTTCAAATAYAAAAATCAACGGATTGAATTCTCGCTACGAGAACATTTTAGAGATTGTAATGTTTTTCTTATCAAATTTTATAAGAATAATAATTTGTTACATATTTTTTTTTGGTTTTACTATTATAGTTTGCAGACAAGAGATTCGTATAAATAAATTTTGGCCCGTCCAAAGGGATGTTCTCTACCGTTCATCTCTTCTCTTTAAATAAAGTCAAATCAAATTTATCAATTGTCCTCAAGAATAARATCTCAAAAGCTACCCCTTTCAGATCTGTAACTATTGGTGCTACTGTTAAATCAACCATGTCGGCTACATATGTAGGACCTATGATGCGGAYTAGGGACCTATCTGATGCCYAAAAAGAAGTGAGGAGTATTCTCAAACGATCAGATCTTGGAAAACTTRAACCCTATGTTCAAGGACGTTCTTCCTCAAGAAGGAAAAATGGAAGTCGGCTTTGCTATAAGAGCAACTATGTCTTTATAGAATGTAGGAACCAAACTCTAAAATTCCAAACATATTGACAAKGGATATATTTCAGATTTDGTGCCAGATACTTCTCAAGAGGATCAGAAGCTCGATGTGATGGCTCATGAAGATCCAACCACAAGTTRATCCYCTATGCCTGTTATGGTGGCGGACATCTCAATCGTCGAAGAACATATTTCAAATTTGACGAAATTGGTGGAAAGTCTTGCAAAGCACACTCAATGGCAAGATCTCACAATTGCTCAACTACTAAATCGGCTTGATAATGTTGGAGAAACAAATCAATTTGCTCTAAAAGTATCCCGAGCTTTCAAGTATATCGGGATATGTAAAAGTTTTAGAGAACCAACCTCAAGTGGAATTTGAATATGAAGAAATAAGAGAAGCATGACCCTCAAAAGAAACCGCAACAATTCAAGTCTCCTTAGATGGATTAATCCATGTCCACCAATTGAAGGATTTCATTATGGGCACCATAAGGATAAGTATGAAGGAAGTACTAAATCTTCTTTGGATATTCTAAACAATATACGAGGAGGATTGATAACTCGAAAATGCATGCAGGTTATCAATCTCTGAAATTTCAACAATTTGATGAAAAGAAAATTCTAAACAACACATTGCACATTTTTGGTAAGACTTGCAACAATGCTGACATATATGGCGACTACCTTGTCAAGCAATTTTTGATTTCTCAAAGGAAACACATTCGACTAGTACATCGACCTCACGACTGGATTCATTGATAGTTCAAACAAACTTGAACATGAATTCCTCAATCGCTTTTACAACACCCCTCGAACTGTAAGTATATTGGAACTGAGACATACTAAGTAATGAAAATATGAGCCTGCCATTAATTACATCAGTCGATGGAGAAGTTGGAGTRTGGATTGCAGAGATCACCTCTCCGAATACATTTTTGAAAGGAATCCAACCAAGAACTTTTGAAGAATTGGCTACACAGGCTCATGATATGAAATTGAGCATTACGGCACACGGAGATCAAGGAGTTCCAGTATCCAAGCCACGAAAGAAAGAAATGTTTGACTTTAAGAAAATAACTAAGCAGTTGTCCAAGTCTGGCAGAAAAGCATCCATGATATCAACTACATCACTTGTTAGAATACCTATGAAAGTAAGTAGAATGTTTATAGAAAAGGTGGCTACTACTCTAGATCTTGGAAGAAGATGCATGACTTTGAAAGATATGTATAAATTGGAGGGAAAAAAATTCAAGTTACTCTTTAGTGTACGAGCCTAAACTGCGCATGCTCATTTATAAGAGTTAAAACTATCTAAACGCCTCAAATAAAAATTCAAGTCGCTCATTGCTTGCATGAGCTAAAATTGTGAAAAACAACCACTAAAGGTGTTACATGTGGTGAAATTGCTAAAACACCCAATAAGTCCAAGTAGGTACAAATTGATGCTTTTACCCTAATGAGTTAAAACGCGAAAAGCAACCACCAAAAGTGTCACATGTGGAAAAACTACTAAAACACTCTAACAAGTTCAAGTTGGTAAAAGTAGATACTCTTGACCTGCAAGAGTTTAAACTGYGTATTGCCCTCCCTYTAAATTTTTTCAAATTCTCAAACTATATTTTGACTTGATTCCTTTTAAAGAATATATAGGCAGTTTGAAAGTTAATTTCTGAGTTTAATCATAACAAAACAAATTAGATAGTCCTTAATTGAGTAGACAATTTGTAAATAAAAAAAGATAAATAAAACAATGGAAGAAGAAATACATACTTTATTTATTCATTATATGTAGAGAAATATTTGAGTAGGGGGTATGAAATAAAGTCCATTCAAACATTGAACTCAAAGTTAACTATCTCTTGCTTGTTTGTTTCAAAAAGGTCATTCATATTTTTCAAGATCTTCACAGCCTCATAAGATTGAAATGTAGTATTTTCAATAGCAACAACCTCGTCTCTCTTGGTAAAACGAACAGTTTCCGCATTCTTTACCTTTTTGCGGCTCTTCTCAAGTGCGAATTGAAGTTCATTTTTCCTCTTTTCAAGAGTGAAAAGTTCCTCTTYCAAGTTGTTAATCTTTATAGATAATCATTTGATGGCTCATCTCGGACTCCATGAGTTGCAATTTAACTCTAGAAAGTGACTCAAAATACACCTCCTTAGTCATGTCACATGTAGAGGACCTTAAATGGTCATATTTGGGACCTTATTCAAAAAGGTCAACCAAATACTCTTTAAAGATAGAAAAATCAATGGAACTCATTTTCTTCATCTCTTCAAATGCTATCTACAATTCTTCTTCAATAGCAAAAATGGATTCAATTGGTGTTTGAGTAAGCTTCTTACCAACTTGGCTCCAGAAAAGTTGAAGATATTGAAGTTGAGCAGCATTTATAATGATGTCAACCCCATGGAACTCAGGAATGGGGGCAAAAATAGATTGTCTTAGAAAAGGCCTTACCCTTTCATTGCACGAAGGAAGAGGTGGGACCACTTGTCTGCAAAGGTATGATAGTTGGTTGGCCAACAGGGTTGCTAGTCAAGGTGGAACAATCATAGGAGATTGAACAGTATTGTCGACATTTTCGTACAAGTTGATTTGAGGCAAGATGCTCCCAATCCTGTTCGTAAGAAAAGGAACTTCATCCATATGTAAAGAACCTTCAAGTGCCCCTAAGTGTGGAAATCAACGAGTTAGAGGAAGTTTAAAATTAAATGTATTTATGTTGAGAATGATATGCTTACATGAAGTGCTAAAGCCTAAGGAGACGTAGTCGAACTAGATACTCCTTCCAAAAGGCTGGAAGAAATAGTAGTGCCAATCAATGTCTTATTCTTCTTCAAAGGATTGTTCCATGAATGATCTCACTTAGTATCAATCAATATTCTAGTTTCACTGGAAAAGGGTATTAACTTGCTCGCCTATTATAGGAGAACCCACAACTCCAGACTCAAATTTTGATGCAGGGATGCGCAACAATGTCTTGTTCGTTGGAAGAGTTGCAGCTTCTTTAGAAGTAGCACCAACACCACTAGTAGAAGTAGGTCTCAGAGGAATGGAGATCACTATACTCTTCCCATAGAAGAAACTCCAGCAATTCCACTTGATCGAAAATCCCACCAAATATTGTATCTTGGTAGCAAGTGGCTTTGACGTCTTCACTAAATGTACAACTACAGAGCATGTTTTAAGGCGAATAGATGATTTTCACAGTCGAGTCACATCCTCTAATGAATGCGAATATGATTTCTTCCTCAAGTAGCTAGGAACATCATGGCAAAATTCAAATTGCTTGCAGAATCTATGTGGACTATAAAGTTCTATCAAACATATTGTATCATATTAAAGGGTAAAAAAGTTAGAACGTAAACTAACAAAGTAATKAAATCAAGTCGATGATAGAGACCCATTATTCGCCAAAGATCGCTCGAAGTCACCAATCATAAGGATCCACGTGTTTGAAAATTGCCCGTGCTTCCAAAAGAGAGAAATGTTTCATCATTTTCTCTCCATGAAACTTGACTATTTGTGCAACTGAAGAGCAATTATTATTCTCGTGATAGTGCTAAAGTATTGAGCAATCCATACATACACATAATGAATTGGCAAGGTTGCACGATYCTCATTCAGAAATGGAGACTGGGAGACCTTGCTCAAGCCATTGTAGATACTCGCCAAAGCTGGTATAGCTAGTGAGATTTTRCGCTCGAAAGTCATAAGGCTATGAATGGGGGCATACCAAGAAGTCTTGTCGATGTTGCAATSCACAAAAGGAAGATAAAATTTTTGGAGCTTGTACTCTCATCATGGGTTGAAGACAGCAACGATGAGACTTTTCAGGTTGATGAAACAGAGGATGAGTTGACTATTTCCTTAGAGTATGACGAACATCTACCGATATGAAAATTCGTCTCGCTAAAAAATCGATCCGCATTTAAGTATTTTGATGCCGTTAGGAGAACATCAAAAGTCATATGTTTAAATTGAGATGCCCTTTGATTGTCTGACATGAAGATGTGTGATTTTGGCTTCTCAAAATCCTTAAATCTCGATCTACCAGCGATTTCAAATTGACCTTCAAAAAAATTTCAAACATGAATTTCATGTCTAATTTCCTTAATTATTAAGAGTAATATGATATTTTCATAAAGGGTCATCCTAAATATTTTTATCAAGTTAATTCTCGACTTTTATTCTTAAAAGGATGGTGTTGAAAATTAAAAAAAAATCTCGAAAAGAAAATTTAAGCATGAAATCTTGCTTATTAGGCTCAAATTTACATCCCTATAGTAAAGGTAAAGAGTTGTTAGTTCAAAAAAAATTTGTTAATTGATGATACCACTTAATAATTAATAAAATTTTCAACATCGGAATTCATCTTATTTAGATGATTATGTTGAGAGAACGACTTTGTCTCACAATTAAGGATTCTCAAGATTACTAAAAGAAGCCCTCGGATAAATCAAAGATGGATTGATGTATTGAAACGAGCTAATAACTTATTGTAAAGAAAAGTAATAGAAAATGTGAAAAAKAGAAAAGACAAGTTTTTAAGTATTCATATATACGTGTAAATATAAAGATAAATTTATAAAACTTAATTCTCGATTAACCTTAGATGATTGTATTGGCTAAATCCATCGTTGGATGTTTCGCATTGTAATATGGATTTGGTTAAATACTGTATCCAATTGGTGTTTCTCACTGTTAGTCGTTGAATTGGCTAAAACCCTATTATCTTGTGATGTTGCTTAATTAATCACCCCTCCGTTGACCTAATTATTTATTGGTGCTAATAGTGTAATTAATAAATTCATTCCTTACCTAAACATTTTAGATCCGATGCATATTTCTTCTTGCTAGGTGGTAGTTAGATATATATAGGAACGTCAATTGAATTGGATAGTCGAACTTGATTTAGTCTCAGCTCAACTCAAATAGACTTAAGAAAATTAAATTCAAGCGTGAGTTTGAATTGAGCTTTGCAAACAAAATGTTAAAAAATGATAAAATAATAAATTCAAATAAAAAAAAACACTTCTGACATTAAAATTGAATCATTAATCAATAAAATRCAAATGAAATCTAAATAAATTAATATTTATTTTTATACGAAGATCAAGTAAAAGAAATATTATAAAAGTAATTTTCAACAATAATGACAAATGTATAATATAAGCTTTTGAACTTAGCCCACTTTGAATTCAGGCTCAAAATTTGAACCCAAATTTGTCGCAACCSAAAAATGTTTGTGTTAAGCGGGCCAACCCAGACCCATTTACAGTCCTAGATATACTGTATTTTACCTATCTAAGACAGAACTTTTTSTTTAGCAAAGTTTATTRAGTTATTAAAGGAAGTTTTTGTTGCAGATAGCCTTGATAATTTACTTAACTCCTCTAAGGAAGGGGAGAGAAAGGCTTCTATGAAATTATATGAAACTCAAGATAAATGTCTTCCATGGACACTTATTATGTCAGCTTCTCTTGTTAATTAAATTTAATTGGAGATCTTACCGTATATTTTTCTATAACACCCTACTATATATATCCTCCAGCATCAAGCAGAACACAACATCTATATATATACACAACATCTATATATATATATCTTTAGTTCCTCCAATACATTTTATCTTAGAAATCTAACGTATGTACGTCGTATTTTGATTGGTGTAATAAAAACATTGAACTAGAAAGTATATTAGAACATTCGAATCCATTAAATCCGTACTAAGTAAAATAAACAGTTTAATTAATTAAAATACCATTGATGAAAAGTATCAAGACATTATTATTATTATAATWATCCTTTTGTAATAGTATGTGTGAATAAATTTATGTTAAAAGGAAGAGGGACAACATAATTCTTTATGGCATCTATGGACCAATATGTTTTATCATATGATTCTCACTTCATTAATTTTCCCTTCTTTTGGATCAAACTTCATTGATTTTCCTAGAGAATTACTTTTTTAAGGAATTGTACCTAGGCATAATGTCTAATAATGGTCGATCATAACAGAGGTTGCTTAATTGTTATGTGCCACTTAAAATGGGTCAACAAGCTTACCTTTTCAAAGCATGTTACATTTTAGGAGGTAAAAGTCGTTAATATAAATAGTTATCAACTGTTTTAACACTTGACAGAAAATAGGGTAAAACGTCAAAAGATGCGATGAAATTGATCTAGAAGTTTCTTATTTGTTTGGTTGTTGTCAATGAGCAAAAACATTCTCTTAACCGTTAAAAGTTCATAAACGACAAGAACCCTAACAGAAATTCAACTGACGAGTGATGATTACGATTCTTTGTCGCTTTTGAGAAGCTAAAAACTTGTAGATAGTCAAAGAATGAGTAATCGTTGAAAAAATAATCAATTAATCGTTGAAATTGACTTATCGTTGAATTGACATTGGAAATTATTTGTTGCATAATTAGTTAAATGTTATCAACTATCTGAGCACTGTAAATGTTATACAAGTGAGACACCTTAACCCTAATATGAAGTAATAGTTAAAAGGGAAATTTTTCTATGTTCAAGATCTTTCAACTTAAATCAATCTTAACCCTCAAATATATATAATCAAAGTTCGATATATAATCCTCGAATATCCGTGGCTAATCATATACGTAGATTCACCATTCCATTCTTTACCTAAAGCCTTTCATATGTATATAACCAAATCTTTGGTACAATCCAAAAAAATTAAAGAGAAATTAAAGCAATTTAACTTTCTTTATRATGCTTTGGACCACATGAATCTTCACTTGTTTAGTAAAAATAATGAGTCTCAACAGTCCTTTTAGTTCTTTTCTCGTTTTCCATAATTATCTGTTTAAGGTTTCATAATCATTTTCTCCTAAGATTAATTATCACATTTATGTGTAGATAATTGGAAATTTTACCTTTCAAAATAGGGTGCATTTAGGATCAGAGGTACTAAAACTTTATAGTTAGAATAAAATTGTCAGACAGCCTTGTAACTGTGTAGTAGAAGATCTCAGTGGTGCTTGTGGGGAATTTAAGGTTATTGCAGAAAGACATCGGATGAGGTCTCTGAGTGCATAAAAGCCGAGTTTTTGAACTCCTCGGGTGAGTGATGACTCTCGTTGAAATCGAGGTAGCATAAGAACAAAAGCAGAAAACGTCTCTCTTCAGTTTCTTTCTGGAACTATTGGAAGCTATCCCAGCTTTTAAGTCAGTCTTTTTTGGCTTTAAGCAGCCCACAAGAACGAGCTCAAGATGCTATTTCGGTTTATACATATCCCGTTCATACCATTCATGTGAAGCAATTACCACATTGAAGCTTAACTCGCTGAATGTTTCTTGATCCATTGTAGATTAGTCTCTAAACCACCAAAAAAAGATTCCTTTTTTAGTTTCTAATAACATCAAAACAATGCAGCAGAAAAGTGTTGCAATACGTGACGTGAGATTGTACTAGCGCAGTCTCCATGACGGTGCTGCTATAAATTGTGAAACTGATGCATGCTAAGGTCTCAGACTGAGGGAGAAGAGAACTGTAGGTGTGGGAAGAGAGAGAATTAGRAGAGAAAATTTTATATTTTCAGGTGAGTTCRTCACCAGCTTCTTTCAGCATTTTCAGCATTTTGTCTGCAATCCGTTTCTTCTCAATGACCAATTTCATCCGTGAAGTTTTAAGAAGAGAAAGACAGGTTCTCTTTTTTGCTCCCTGATTTTGTTTCTTTTCAGCACTCCACCGCTTCAAAATAGATTTTTGAACCAATTTTTAGCACAAGAACTTTTACAATCTCTACCTCTTAGTTTTCTAAAACATTTTCTTTCTGATGCATGCACAAGCATTTCTGTCAAGAATTCGATGATCTAATGGTTTTCAAATCTGCTACGTCTCTGAGCCAAAAACGGCAGCTCCACAGGAGAGATTTTGCTTCACTTGAATCTGTTGTTTCAATCTCATGCATGTTTTCTTTGACATCAAAATGTTTCTTTTTCGGCACCGATTCTTTCGAGGGATCAGCAGGTGCTGATAAGCTATGCTGAGTGAAGGACTAACTTCTACAGAAACGTGTCCTCCTGTTCCTGTTTCTACTTTACGTAATTGATTTTGAATTTCAAGAATGAATGAAAAATTAATCACATTTGGGAATCTATTTCCACTAGTACTATAAAATTTACGATCGATTGGAAAATTTTCATATCGGAGTTTGTTCCCAATAAATGAAATTCATTCTTCATCTTTTTCATTCCCAAGCTATTTTTGTGTTGGACGCATCTGTTTGCATCACCTCTTGTCGGTTACTAGAACACTTGTCTCTGACAGAGACTGGTTTCCTTTTGATATCCTTTTTGAATCTGTTACAGGTAGGAACCAGCAGGATGAAAAACATGCGATTCCCAGATATGCATATTTATTCAATCCTCCTCATATCAATGGCCTCTGCTGATATGCCTCTCGGATCTGATTCTGGGAAGTCACAAATTCCCGAGTACTCCACAATTCCCTTTCCATCACAGGAAATGAACGGAAAGGGCATCATGAGGTTGGGTTCCCTTGACCATCCATTGAAGAAATTGGGCAGCTCCTGCAAGGTTGGACTGGGCATCGTACTAACTTCACTAGCTGAGGAAGTCGAACCCTTTCACTATATACTTTTTGGCCCGCAGGTAAAGGGTGACTTCCCTAAACTCTTAGGCTCTTCAATTGAAAACATCATAAGTTCTGAGAATAAAGTTGATGCCTCTAAACCATCAAGCTTTGATGAATCCTTCGATTCTTCATCAGTCAATTTGACTAACAATATTGATATGATGAGTAGTAACGTTTCTGGCGAAAATGTTCCTATCCGAGGTGGAAGGAACACTTATGTCCGTCAAGATTGGCCTTGCGTGTTCGCTATGAACCAAAGCTTCAATTCTGTGACAAGAGGCTCCCAGTCCACTAACACAAATGGGTCTCTAGAGTCGCCACAATTAACCATTTGCATTAAGCATAGAACTGCAGGCTTTCTTACATTGGAAGAGATTGAAAATACTGATAATTATACCCGTCGAACTGATTATCTTCCATACCCCAAAGTTACCCATATGTATAACTACTGCACTTTGGACTTTCCCTCGACACAGTCACCTCATGGAAATTTCGACGACAAAAAGCCGGGCTCTCCTCCTATACTGCATAACCTTCGCCGCTGTTCCCTCTTCTCTTCCAATGAAAATTTCTTGAAGAATTGCGGGACATGTGACAAGTCACTCGAAGGTATAGACGTCTACATATACAGGTACATTCTAAAATTTCACCCGATTCACTAGTAATCTCGTGTAGCAGCAAGCTCTGAATACGATCGTCTATGTCTTCTTTGCAGGGGTGAATCATCATTTTGCAGCTTGCAGTGCCGCTACTGGAAGGTGAAGGCTCAAAGGGAGTTTGCAAAAATGACAAGAATGATTCCAATGTATCCAATCGCTCCAAGCAYCAAGAAACCCGTCTTCTATGTGGGTGTTAAGCCACCAGCCGGTGCATAAGCGGCCGTGGAGTATCTATAATAATCAGTAGTTGTTCCCCATTCCAGCCATCATCATTTTTGAGTGTGTCTTTGTTTAATCTGTTAGCTTCCTAAGCGGCCGCAGCGAGGGTTTAGTCTACAATCTTTTTGTTTAAGTGTCTCATGGCCAACAAACTCTTTAGGGTTTTCTGTGATCTCATGTCTGTACTGTCGTTGGATGCTGGATTTTTCATTTGCTTCGGGGTTCTGTTTATGGCAATTCTCGTGGTTTCAGTGTCCTAATGGTTTACTTTCGAACGATCATATTACCTGAATTCTATATATATATATATCAAGATGATGCACGAACCCTAATACCAAGAGTACTTAAAATCTATATAAATATATATATTGAGATTGATTTTCACTTGTTTTTAAGGACAATAAAACATTTAATTTGTTGGAAGCAAATGAAGTATCATTAGTATTTATTAGCCTAACAAAAAAGTTAAATTTGAATATTATTAATATGAATCTTCAATGACTAACTCTCATTTTTTTTTTTTTTAACTATCTTAAAGGAGGGAAATTTTATGCATTTTTTATTAAGATTATTTTAGGGATTTTAATTAGTAAGATTTCGTGACCTTATTCTCCAAAGATTAAGATAAGCATGATCTTGATTGCTTCCCCTTTCTGATTTTAACTTACAAAAAAGCTTAAATATTATAGAGGTGCTTTTCCAAATAAATTTTGGTTATTTGATCATAAAAAATTATTAAATTTTAGAAAATAACTTATTTAGATATATTATTTTTCATAAACTTAATAATAACACAAGCTTTGGAGAACTTTTCATATATACATATACAAACTGTAATTTAACTTTTCAAAAGATTGTCTTAGAGAAATTTAAATAATTTTTCCTGAATGAATTTGGTTATTAATATGATTAAAAAATAAAAATATAAGTTTAAAAAAATTATAATAACTGCATTTGTTTGTCATCATTTGCACACTCAAATCAACCATTTCATATCAGACTATGTCAATAAACAAAAATGTCATTACACTATCCGACGGAACAGATGTTAGTATGBTCCGTACCACACCGCATGATATGGAAACCTTAGTGATTCCCAATCCACGCAAATTGTGGATAAATGTGCTGYATCATTTGTGGCTSGTTCCTATTGGTTCAAGTTGAACCTTCTTTAGAAAAGCGCAGGATCTTTGCCTTATATGGACTAAAGTTTCAAGGTTGCCCCTACATCCCAAAACAATTACCAAAGTACCATATGTTCCCTATATGACCATTTTTTACCCCATTTTGCAGARAATGGAGTGACCTATAACACCATTTCCCTGATGCCAGCAAACACACAGAAAATTTTGCAGAGTTATTTTCTCCTAATGCTCTTTCACCTGATATTGTGATGATTAATTCTGCACCCTAAAAAATACCTAAAAAATGTGCCTCTATATTTTGGTTACTTGAGGGCATCGTGGGATTCTGGTGAAAAGCTGAAAGCCATTGATGGTTGAATCAAGGAATTGTATAGATATATAGAATAAGCAGTAGCAACTTCAAGAAAATGGCTTCAACAATGGGCTTTGTAATGGGAAGTTCTTGCCCATTGCAGTCTCCTATTCTTCATCCTCACTTCTCCAACTCCTCTTCCCCATGTTCTTCTACATCTCAGTCAATTTGCTTGTTTTCTTGCCCGAGGACTGCACGCAACCGGAGAAAGAAAATGAAAGCTKCTGCTTGCATGAAGCAAGAAAGTTCGGACGACAGCAATCTGCGCCAGAGYAGGGCGATTTTTTTGGTMGGGATTTCGGTGCTTCCACTTCTGAAATTGAGGGCTGAGGCTTATGAAAACTGGGAAGCAGGTGAGGGATGGCTTTTGTCCCACTCTTACTTTTCAAGATTTCAGCTTAGTTGTTACTCTGCTTTCATGAATCGCAGGGTTTCCCCTTTTAGAGGGATGCAACTCTTCCATTCTCTTGATTCTTTTGCCTCAATTGATGGTTGAAAGAGTTGGGTTCGCGCCCTTTTCAACTTTATTGTATGTTCTTGAAGGATTTCTTTTCTTTTTTCACTTGATAATCATTAATTGGTTGTTACTTTTAAGAACTCTGTTTCTTCTGGTAATTAGTTTCATACTCTATACTTTTTGCAGTGAGAACGCTTAAAATCTTTTAATTCATATGCTGAAGAACTATAAGGTGATATAATCTTATGAATTCAACAAATCTGAACTTGAAACTATCAAATGGAGCCAGGAATTTGCTACCAAGAATTTCTTTTTACTGAAAAGATTTTAAGATACTTAAATCCATATAGAGGTGAAGGCAACAACTTTCCTACTCAGAGTTTCTATCTCGGTAGATATCATAATCTTTGAACCTGATAGCTGGGGTGATCTATTGCTGCCTACAATGGACTTTTCTCCTTTTGATCTTCCATTTTCTTCTGGAAATAAATGAGTTTCTACCAAATAGGAAGAAGAAGGCCCTTAAATGGAACGTATGTGGCTCTGGTCTCCAACTTTTCAAAATGTTATTTATTAGTGGCGTGATTCTTACCATCTGAGTCACATGAACTAAATATCTCTATTTTGTTCATGAAGTTTTTGCTGCCTTTCTTAGTCCAAAAAAAGCTCAAATTAGGATAATGATGAATGAATGCTTCTTGCATAACTATGTTAACTTACAAATGCATCCATGCCCGATAGGGCTATTCTTAGGTTCTTAATTTATAGGAGTTAAGCYTCTTCTTATCATCAGAACCACTTTTTCACTCTTTGTTGATAATCTACCATTTGATTCACTGGTGGCCTGCTTGTAACTTCAAGGTTTCTTTTTGTATTGGCTTGGAAGTATGATATTGTTACTGCCTTTTAGAATTACTCCGCTGTTTATCAAATGGTCAGAATATAAAAGCACTGGGACAAAAACCTTTACTCATAAGCTGGATCATAGACTCTTGTGTATCTGGAACTGTCTATGGTATCTACTTGAGAATGCATACAAAATGAAGTGAAATGCTAGAATTAATCTACAATTTATGAATTTTACCTATTTTCTGATGAAAGTCAATAGAAAAAGACCGTGATAGTTCATGCAATTAACTTGTTTTAATATTCTACCAGCCTTACTTCATAGTTAACTAACTTGTGGTTGAATAGTTTTTCTTCTCTTTTTCCCTGCCAAAGCAAATTTAAGAATTAGATAAAAAAAAGTATAAGAATTTTGTACTGGTAATGGGAAATTTGCCTCAACTAATGGACCTTGGTGTTTCAGACAGCACAGTAACGTCATAGAGTTCATATTTGATATCTTTTGCAAGAGATATTACCTGAGAGGCCAAATAAAATTTGCCACGTCTTGTAAAGCTTAAAATAAATATTATGTTCCTTCCCAATGCCAAATTGTTTTAGTAGAGAGAGACTACTGGTTAACATGCAGTCTGAAGCAAGGAGGCAAATTGAGGTGCTTCATTATGTCTTTGACTATTCTTTCAATTCTTGTTTTTCATTTTTTCTGCTTTCTTCTATGGCAATAGGTTAGGATCAATTTATGAAGCTAGTTGATATATATATACATAATGTTTCCTAACCTTTCTTACCTTTGCCTTGCATTCACTGATGGTTTCTATCATTTTCTTATTTCAGAAGATTCTGAACTAACAACTCAGAAGGAGGATCAAACAGCTGAGGTCTGTTCTTTTGTTGCATAATAATAAGATTATATACGAATTTCATATTACTGAATTCTTTTATATTGTTCATGAGGTTTATGATTGAGTACTTTCTGTCCAGAAAAAGCTTCACGGTGAAGCGTCAAAGAACCCGTTCATTTCACTTCTCAATGGACTTGGAATTTTTTGTTCGGGTGTGCTTGGTGCTTTATATGCACTGTCTCGAAAGGAGAGGGTTACTTCTGATGCAACCATTGAATCTGTAAGCTCTATATTTGCAATAAATATCTATTTCATTCTGAAGATTTTATACTGCTAACTTACTGAAAGATGCGTTTTGGAGCAGTGAAATATCTTTATATAAAATTATTTTTAGATAATATGCTAAAATAAAGCAATTTTTTTTCATTTCCCATCCATCTTAATATGGACTTTTCTAATGCTTAAACTGTTTTGATGTCACTGTTAGCTTGTTTCTCTTTCTTCCTGTGTGTATATTATTCCTTCAAATCCAAAAGCTTTCAAGATACTTAGATGATTTTTAGAAACTAGTTGTTTAAGGCCCCTCTCAGCTGAATTGTTATTTTCTGCTACAGTTGAGAAACAAACTTCAGGAGAAAGAAGCTGCCATTGTTGCAATGGACAAGAAATTTGAGTCAGAACTGATGAATGAAAGACAAATTCAAAATGAGCAACTTAGAAAGGCTCGTGAAGAGCAGCAGTCTTTGGTCAGCCAGTTAAAATCAGCAAATGGTACAGTTGTACGCCTAGGACAAGAGCTGCAAAAAGAGAAAAAACTGGTTGAAGAGCTTAAAGTGTCAATAGATGGTCTTCAAATTGACCTTATGAAGGCTGGGGAAGAGAAAAATGAACTGCAAGAAAATCTAAAAGAAAAGGATGAAGCAGTAGGAGTCCTGCAAGCGAGGATAAACATGCTTAGCCTAGAGATCAAGGATAAAGATGATAATCTTCATCGTCTTAGATCTGAACTTGCTGAAAAAGAAATGGAATTGCACAAAATGAGCTCTACCTATCAGCAGTTGCAGGACAAGGTAGGGAGTTTGATTTCAGAAAATGAAGCCCTGAAAGATAAGCTCCTGAACAATGAAAAAGAACTGGAATTGAAGGTTGCAAAGGTGGCTGATCTCAATGCTCAAATAGGCATTTTGCTTGTTGAGAGAGATGAATCCAGTAGGAAGTTTGATTCTATTAAAAAGGAATACAGRGATTTCAAGTCTTCATCACAGAAGAAGGCAGCTGAAGATGCCAAGCTCTTGGAAGATCGGGAAGATGCAATTTGTCAATTTAAGGAACAGCTTGAAGCTGCCTTAAGTGAAGTAAGCAGGAACAAAGTTCTAATTTCTGATTTAACGGTTGAAAGAGACAATTTGAGGAAAATGCTGGATGTAGAAATGCAAAATATGAAGAACTTGGAGCAGAAGCTCCAGATCACACAAGAAACTCTGGAAAAATCAAGAACTGAAGCTATTGGTCTGACAAGACAACTAAAACAATCTAGGGAGTTGTGCTTGGAGCTTGAATCTGAACTTTCTAAAGTTCGGTTAGAATTTGCAGAAGCTCAGGAGTCATTAGAGAGGAAAGCTGAGGAAGCAAGGTGTGGTGCAGAAGTATTAGCTAGTGAGCTAACATCAGTGAAGGAGCTGCTAAAGAAAAAGAATGAAGAGGCACAGAATTTGTCTTATGAACTGGCCACTGCTGTTCAAACTCGTGATGGCCTACAGAAGGAACTAGTGGATGTCTATAAGAAAGCAGAAAGTGCAGTCAATGACTTGCAGCAAGAAAAGGCAATTGCTGCTTCCTTGAACAAAGACTTGAAAGCTTTGGAGACTCAGATCTCTAAAGAGAGAGAAGCTCGGAAATCTGTTGAAGGAGATTTGGAAGAATCTACTAGATCACTAGATGAGATAAATCGGAATGCATTGGAACTTACAAAAGAGTTGGAGCGTGCAAGTGCTCAGATTTCTAGTCTTCAAGAGGAGAAAGACGCGCTGTACAAGTCTCTTGCTGATCAGAAACATTTATCTCAAGAAGCACGAGAGAACATGGAAGACGCACACAACCTTGTGCTGCGACTTGGTGAGGACAGGCAGAATTTGGAGAAGAGAGCAAAGAAACTTGAAGAGGAATTAGCTTCTGCTAAGGGTGAAATATTGCGGCTAAGGAACCAAATAAATTCATCAAGAACTGTGGTGAATAATCAGCATCAAGAAACAGTTGAAGTGCCAGCCAAAGCTGCAGCCCCTGTGAAGAAAGCTACCAGGAGGAGAAAGACTGTTGGAGAACAAGACAAGTCATAGTCATCAGCTAAATACACACTACATCCTGATACTTTTAAGCCTCTTAGATCGTATGTCTATATTAGCTTCTTAGCCATGGAATATAGCAGCTATTCATAACATTCTTAGGAAATTTCTTTTGATAATATACCATATTCGTGTATTTTGTAAATTTCATGATTGAGCTTCCAACTCACTCTGTTCCAGCCTCATCCTTTTCTGCTGTGATGAGTACACATTACCAGGCTGATAAATCTTACACAAGCCTCTTGTTTATTTGCTATGATTTCTGTAATGTATATCTTATATTCTTACGCCTTTCAGAATATTTCATATTTTTATAAACATAAAGTAAAACTTTAATCAATTAATACCTCTTTTATTGAGGACAAGGCCAAAAAAAAATTCATCGACCACAGTGGGAGTCGAACCCACGACCTTTTGATCCGAAGTCAAACGCGCTAATCCACTGCGCTATGCGGTCTGATGGGTGGCATTTAAGCTCGACACTGCAGTTGATAGTTATATTCGGCATCTAGAGTCTGCAAGGTTCGACTTCTGAAAATCAATTCAAAGAGAACGGAGGCATTTTCATTAAAATGGAGAAAAGATTCAGGTGAACGCGAATTCTGGACTTCTCTTTGCAATCGGCCGTCTCCGGAGTTAGCATGACCCTTCTTTTTTCTCTCTCTGCTCGATTTCATTGTCATCAAACAAATCTCAGTTGAATCTGCAGTTCGACAAATGGCTGAAACCTGAAGAATTTTCAATCAACAACTTGAAAATATCCATTCAAACCCCTGAATTTTGCATTTCTTGCACTTCACAATAATTACACTAGAATTTCCACTTCGAACATAAACATCTGGGTTCGCTTCCAAAATCAACAAATCTGTCCACTTTGTATTGTTCTTTTTGCGTAAAAAGGAATAAAACTTTCACCCTTGAGCGTTTCAGAGTCATGTTCTATGGTGCGGTGGTGTGGGATCCATGGCTGATTGTTGCCCAGATTGTTTGTCTTCAATGCTTGTACTATCTTACACTGGGCGTGTTTATGGGAATTCTTGTTGGGACTAGGGTTTCCCGGATGAGTTTGGTGTATTTCTTCGATTATGCCACCATTACGGCTTCCACAGTCACCGGTTGGTGCGTCATTGCTTCATTTCTTATTAGCTCGCTTGTTGGGTAAGCTTTTCTCTTTTTATATGTATTTGCTTTACCAATGCATAAAAATCTTACAGTGTTATGATTTGTGTTTGCTTTGTGAGTTGTAAATATGTAGAGCAATTTTAAGTGCTGTGTTGATCCAAGTGGAAGTGAGCCATTCAAGAATTTGAATATAGAACTTCTAAATGAGTTTCTAATGTGAATGTTATTGAATTTTCAACGATTGGTCGTTCGAGTTACATTTGAAGTCTAGGTCCTCAATCTTAAAACTTGCCTAGCATTTTCAGTTTCTCAAGCATTTAATTATCAATGTAATAATGATTCATTTATTGCCTTCTACCTGTTAGTATTATCTGCTTTATATGTTTACGGTAGTAGAAGATATTGTAAAGATTCAAGTTTTAACATGGTTCATTGTAGAGTGATCTCTTGTACTCTTTGACATTAATTTTCAACGAGTCTTTCTTCAAAATTCAAGGATCTTACTTAGGATTCTTATTTAATATCAGAATGCTTATTATTGCTAGCATTAGATGCATTTGAATGCTTATAAGATGACATGAATTAGGATCATGTTTCAATATATCTACGAGTAATGGAGTGGTTTTACAGTTTTCAAGAATGATGGCACCTCCCTCAAAACTGTTAGTTTGCTGTAATTAGTTGCTATTATTCCTAAAACAATGTTTTACTTTCTTACCTTTCTTTCTTATTTATTTGCGCAGAGCTGGATACTTGGTCTATTTGGTAGAGAGGGCAAAGAAGTGCCTAGATTTCTCAGCCACCCTCTACCTTATCCATATTTTCATATGCATCATCTACGGAGGTTGGCCTTCATCATTAACTTGGTGGGTTGTCAATATCTCTGGACTTGCCGTGATGGCATTGTTAGGTGAATATTTGTGCATAAGACGCGAATTACGCGAAATTCCAATCACAAGATACCGTGCAAGTAAGCCTTGTAACTTCTTACTTGTTAACAACCTTTAAACTATGTTGAAAATTGTTGAAATGTTTATGTTGCTTCATTGACTTCATTGGTCGTCCAAATGACATATCTTGTTTTGGTTCCTTTCGTTCACTCATAAACTTGCAGGCTAAATTGAGTGATTTATTCTTTTCCTGTTTTTAATTGCAGCACATCTGTATCTTGGTTTTTCTGTAGTCCTACTTTTATATGGAGTTCTTGTGTAGACCAGTTTCTTTCGCTGAATTACTTTATATTTAGGTATATTTCTTTGGCCGCTCTTCTACCTTTCCTTTGCCCCCAAAACCAAGAAAGAGAGAGCGAGGAGGGGTGTTGCTTGTTGTCTCAATTTAGATTGCAATTAGTGGGATACTGCTGTTGTAGTGCATTTGATTAGGACTGGTTTTTGCTTTAGATTTTCAAATGGTATTAGTATTTTTATGACAGACAGCTTTGATGAAACTTTGAGTTTCTATGGTCTCTGTTTTCATACTGTCTCACAGCAAAGCAGAAATGCACAACAAAACCTGACCATGGAAGAAAAGGTGTTAATAATGACCGCGAACTCAATGGTTATTGTGAGCGGGATCAACATGCCTGTGAATTTATTATTACCAAATAATGGTTTGTAATGCCCTGCAAACTAGAGACCAYTATATGTTAAGAACATATATTGGTTGCAGAAAAGTGAAAAACAGGCTTAGTAGGGTAGGACTGTTATGATATTCCGAGTTGCAATGATGCATGCTTTTTATGTATGAAGCACTGAAATGAAACAGTAAAAAGAGATAACCTTGGTATTGAACTTCTAGGAAGTACCAAGCATTCATCTTAGAGCTTGATTTTCTTTTGGTAAACTATTTTATTGAGACTTTTTTGCCTGATAAAATAAGAAGTGTCTCTGACTTTTCTGTTTTAAAGTAAGAATTTGTACTGCTTATCCTTAGAATCAAGTTGCTAAAAATGCGCTAGTGTGTCATTTACCTTTTCTGCTTTCTCTTCATATTTGTGTTTCTATTTTACTTTTTCTGCATTTTCACTAGATAAATAAACTTATGGCTGTATCTTGCTGATCTATAACCACCTGTATTCATATCATACTGGCGCTGATGATGGTCCTAAACCTGCGAGTATTTTCATGAACTTGTGCAGATGTTTGATTGACAGAAAATGAGACAATTTTTCTGAACCAACATTGGTGGTAGCTCTTTGACTTCAGAAAAACTTGTGATAGAGCTTGTGAGATAACTGTATAGAGAAGCCTTTTTCTATAAGATTTGCTCTCAACACTGAACACTGTAGCGCGAAAGCTGTTTTAAGATTTACTATGGCGAAGATTATGGAAACAAGATTAGCACTAAACTTGCTATAGAAGTTTGTATGTACGATTAATTTACGGTAACTAGAAAGGTGATTGACTCCCACCTCAGTTATATTTCACATTAACATTCCAATTTCCTCTCTCATGATTGGGAATTTATTTTTTGAAATTAATTGAATATTTGCATGTTAATCTTCGCATTGAGTTTTAACTGTCAATTATCAATGTTCATGTTTGATCTTGGTTCTTTAGGAACGTCTGATTTCTAACAGCAAGAACCCACTTGTTGATGGAAAGATTGAAATGCCTTAATTGATCCAATAAGCGTGCTTTACTCTTGTTGAATAAATGCAACAAGAAGCAAAAGAAGCTTTTGTCTAAATTTTTAGGCGCATAACTTCTTTCTTTATTAAAATTTCAAAATCTCTTCTTAATTGAAGAGCTCAGGATGCTTACAGTAAACAGCTTGTCTATACTTCTAGCAGCTGTTAAAAGGAGGGGGGAGCCTTACTGAGCCTAACTGGGTCGATTTCAATCTCTGTTAATACATGGAACTCTCATCTAGACTTCATGGTGAAACCTTCCATTTAGATGATATGTCGGCTATGGCCTCTCCCACCGTTAAATATACTCCGTCTGTCCCAAAAGACTCCAGCATATTCGACTGATGAAGCTTTTCCATCACACTTGCAACAGGGTTTGCCAGCACAAACTACAGGAAAAGGAAAGCACCGATGCCTAAGATTGTAAAGAACTGTTGAAGTAGAATGCAACAAAACCTTCGTATAATCTCTACCTTAAGTGACCGTTTCTCTAGTGTTTTCCTAAGTTCGTAGATTGTGTCTATACCGCTGGTGTCTATGGCTGTCACGGCTGCAGAAGCAAAATGCAGATGTTTCAGTCAAGTGTCAACAGGCWAATTATCCCAGTTCAGATGCAAAAGAATGCACTAAGCAATATAGCGTCAGGGTAAACCTGTCATGTCCAAGATTATACATCTCATTATGCTTTCGTTGTTCGTCTTTATTCGCTCTTCCTCCTCGCGAACCCATCTTAGGATCCTGCAAGTAAAGGTTGCTTCAATTAGACATTATACGCCAAGGTAGTTGCTGGTGTGTAAGAACACAGAATAGTATTCAACTAACCTTTCTTGAAGATAGGTGGCATTTGCAAAATAGAAAGGAGCCTCGACTGCAAGTACAAGGAAAGAAGGAACCCTTAGAGCTTCCCTATATCGGCTAAGGTTTTGATAGATTTGGGTCCCTGGAATATTTCCCAGAGCAACAGTATTTGGCCTGGTAACGTTCAGAAGAATCTTGAAGACCGACACTCCAACCTGAGAATGGCCACAAATGGAGAACATCAACTTCATCGAAGCATAGTAGGATCAATAAAACTGGCAATGTTGACATAAGGGACATTTTCTGGAGCAAAAGCTTACTGCAATTGCAAGGCCAAGAGGAACAGAGATGAAGAGAACGCCCAAAAAGGAACATATGCAAGCCAGAAAGTCAAGTTTATCGACTTTCCATAACTTATATGCCGCCTGATAATCAATTAGACCGATCACGGCAGTGATGATAATTGCAGCCAGGATGAAATTGGGAGTATAGTAGAACAGGGGCATGAGAAACAAGAGAGTCACAAGTACTGCTGTAGCCATAATTATGTTTGAAACCACAGTTTGTGCTCCAGCATTATAATTTACAGCAGACCGAGAAAACGACCCTGCAAAGTTAAATTACTCAGTAAAAGTTAACAAAAATATGGACAAGAACACAAATTCAAGTAAACGAAACAAGAATGATTTCTACCTGTGGTAACATAGCATGAAGAACAAGAGCCAGCCATGTTCATGAGACCAATGGCCATCATTTCTTTGTTTCCATCAACTTGGTAATTCTTCAAGGCGGCAAATGTCCTTCCTACTGCAATTCCTTCCTATAGCAGAAGAAAATCGATAAAAAAATTTAGAAGTCTATGCCCAATGCAATTCTGTGCAGATAGGATTGTTTGCTTAACAACTAACCGTGAGAGATAAGATTCCTGTTACAATGCCAGTTTTGATAGCAAAAGCTAGAAAAGGGCCATGAAAGTACAACATGTTTGAGGATGGTGGATTCAAACCCTTTGGCAAGTGACCAATCTGTAGAGAGAGAAGATTCTCATTCCAATGAACATGCAACTGGAAAATCATGAAACTCTTAGCACAAAAGATGTCTCTTACAACTTGAATCCCATGAAGTTTTGACTTGAAGAGGACAACCAGGATGGTCGAAAGAATAACTGCAGTTAATGGCGTGGCGGCCGAAATCCAGAAAAGTTTTGGTCTTCTCATGCTCTGCATTCATTAGATCAATCAACCACTGAGAATGAACAACAGTCACTTTGCATTAAAAGGCAAATTTCTGAGGAAAATGACTCAAAACAAGACTTACAATTTGCCTTGTGGTCAGTAAGAGGGTAAGAAAGCTGACGCCCATGACAATGGTTTGCCAAGACCACTGAATTCAGTGCTATCAGCAGAATTAGTACATCTTGTTTTTCTTTAATTTTAGATTGAAAAATTTGAACCAAACATACACATCTACAAGGCTAAGTACCTCATTTTCGTGTTTGAAAACAGAACATAGTACAGGAATTAGTTGCATCTTGCTTGTGAAATGGACTATGCCAAGTAGCCCTTTCAATTGTTGCAATGATACTATGACTGCTGCACCAGCCATGAATCCAATAAGTGTTGCCTTTGAGAGGAAATCAATGATGAATCCTAACCTGTGAATTTCATTACGAAAAGGAATCGATGCATCATTATTCATTAGTGTTAATCAGGAAGTCAACATACAAATGGAATGGTAAAAGAGATTCTCTTAAAATGGTTATTCCACTCATGGTCTTTTTAGCATAATGTTAAAAGGTAGCTTTCTGTAGTGCCCAGCTTTCAATATTCTTCTTCAACAAAAGGTGTTCCCTTTTTATAAAATCAGCAACTCTCAGTAATTACTCAAATATTCCATATCATGGAATTTAGTAAATTCATGATAATGGTATACTATAGGAGTAGCAAGAATGAGTAATTTACCTTAAGAAACCCAAAGAAGTTTGAAATATTCCGGCAAACATAGTTGCAGTGAAAGCTAATTGAAGATAAAGAATAGGTTCATCAGTGCAGGAAACTGCCTCGTTTAGCATGGTACCCATGACAAGAGAAGCTATTGAAACAGGGCCAACGGCTAGATGTCTGGAACTCCCCAGAACTGAATATATCAATGGTGGAACGAAACTTGAGTCTGTACACAAAGATGTTTACGTTTAATGATGGTGAATTACTGATTGGAAGAATGAGAACTCTGAAAAATGAAATCAAATGGTGTTTGAAGACTTACAAAGGCCAATTATGGGAGGCAAATTTGCAAGCTTGGCATAACTAATTCCCTGCAAAGTAAAAGAATTGAAACTTAAATCACCGAAAACCTTCATGAATCAAGACTTATAAAACCAGGATCAGGAGAGGCAGGACACCATGTTAAACATCTAACCATAAACCCCGTATGGCAATAGTCAGAGAGGCCCAACTGGTATATGTAAGACGAGTCTCGTCCTTGGAAATGTTATAGCGAAGAATCTCTTTGTTGAATTTCTCACCTGTGGGATGGCCAAACTTGCTATGGTGAGTCCAGAGACGACATCAGACCTTAAAAGCTTGATCGTATAATTAGGTGCCCACTGGAAAATGGGAAAGAAATACTGAAGCCCCAATACCAACTTGTTAAACCAAGTTTGGTTCTTGAATCTATGAAGTGGATCATCAGGGAAGAATATTTCAGAAAGCCTGGATTTAAGTTTCTGGAGAGTGGTTTTATGGGGTGGCAAGCAAACCCTGTGCATTTCCATAGAAGGAGGAGCCATTGTGGATGCATCAGTTGAGATTGTCACAGAAGTTTCATGAAGGCTTACATTATCTGAACAATCTTCAACTCTATTGGAATTTAAACCCATGAAAAATTAACTACCAAAAATGATACAAAGGAGAAAGAAAAGTCGGAAAGCTTTGTGTTTGTGAAGAAAGAGGCGTTTCGATTTGAAGGCAGTTTTGGTATCCTTTCAAGAAGTCCCCTGCCTTTTTATAGTGGTCAGATGTACTAAAATGGGCACAATTTGCATGAGATTATTTTGCCTTTTCTTTTCATTTGAAGGGATGGGTGTCCGGTAATGGTTGAATTCTTTCATTTTGAGAACAGTTAAAGTGGGTTCGAAATCTCACTCGTTAGAGCATTAACATCGACGGTTCAATTTGCTTCTTTCCGAGCATGTTTAAAACGGTGAAGAAAAAGGAAAATATATGATCAAATAAACTATTTTTCCAGTACAGTAATCTAAACCTGATTTGGTTGTTTTGCTACTCAGGGAATCTTAGGAGTACCCCTTCAAGATTGTTTCTAACTTCCTAGAAGCATTAATGAGGAACTGCCTTCCCTGTAACTGAATTTGTCAACAAGAACGTCATATATGCACACAAATAAATGAGATGATTTTCTGGTTTTTTCATGAAGTACACCAGGACAAGAAAGATGAAGGTTGAATCCAGCTATAAGAATCTCTGAACCACAGTTTTATGCAGGTTTTCGGAGTTTCTTGAAAAGAAAATCCATTACATCTTTAATGGATTTGTAAACTACTTCGTATATAGCAAGAGTTAACCTCAAATGCACCGAGTTTTGCACAGTGCTATAATGGCAAGATGATTCCATACGTGCAAACCCAGAAATGCAAAATTGAGAATTATCGTAAGGAACATGGAAAGGACAGTACGATGGTATCATGGTAGGCCCGAGAAACACACCGAGGTTTGAAGCCATATTGCTCAACTACAAATTACTAAATTCATTAACTTCGGACGATCATTAATGTTTGACAGACAAACCCAGAATAGACCATGGGTTTATCCTATGGATGTTTTGACTGTCATTAACTACTACTGATCTTAGAAGGAATTAAACCCAGAAACTGTAATACTTTCTGTACAAAAATGACCAAAAGCTCGGACACCATATTCGTAATTCATGAAATAAAGATTTATATTTTGAATAAAATGCGGCTAGCTTCGGAATAACGCCCATCCTTTTGTCTTTTTCCATTAAAGAAAAGGTACAAATGTCTCCTCATGAGGCAAAATGGGCAATGCAATCCGAACCGCTGATTACCGAACGATGCTTGGCTTTTCACCGAGTTGAAGATTCTAAACGACTACTTAAAATTCCTTGATCAACTCTCTCGTTTTCCCACTTTTCCTTCCATGATGTTTCTGCAACTCCTAGTATGATCGCGTGTATGCTTTTCTTAACATATATGTGAACATATTATGGATTAAGTATTCAAATGATCGATTCTCGAATAGTTAATTATATGCATTTGTATACTCATATTGCAGAATCGACTTCTAGAGTCCTTGACAAAAACYTGGTAACTTCAAGATTCATCCCCGATCGTTGCAATAATGCTATTTGCTTCATAGTTCTTGCACGATTCTGTATTATTATAACCCAGATAGGAAATTTGCTGTCATCTTCAGAGACGACCCTTTTGGATTTTCCACTAGGGGAATCTATGAGAGTCAAAAGAAATTGCCCGCTCAAAGTAAAGTTGATGTTCTCCTGCTCCAGAAAATATATTTCCAAGCAGAGAATATCTTCTTTATGTTTCTACGGGTTTCTGTGATTTTTCAGGCTTCCATTTTTTTTATTTTTTTTTTTCCCTTTTGAGCTGAGGCCTAATCGTATAACCATAGCATGCATGTTCTTATACATGTTTCTTGCAATCCATAATGTGGGGAGAGAGACAACTACCCCATATGCGGCGAGTAGTGGATGCTTTTAATAGGAAATCACAGAACCATCTTTATCACCGTAATTGGCACCCATCCACCAAGAATGGACCAAATTGAAATGCAAAAACAATATCAGAAACCACTGCTCAATACATTTTCTTCCAGAATATTCTCTTTTCTTTTCTTGTCTGGTATTTCTTGCAGAGAAGATACAACAGGTGCACATGGCGTCCGATTACTGGAAATCATCGTCTCTGACCTGGTTTGAGGTCATAATTTAGACAACTCAAAATGTTCTCCAGTCTGAGTTTTTTCTCCACCGAATATAGCACTAGTCGTGGAGCAGAATACCATAGCTGTTCGAAGCTACCAACTTTCGGTTTCTATACAATCTCACAGAACTGCAACTTCCCTACGCATTCTTTAAGATCATGAGATACATTTGTTAATCAAGTCATCAAGAGATGAAACTGTCAAGGATTGGCGGAACGGTACTTAGGATTTATGTCGCGTTCAAAAGTGAAACCACGGCTGCTTTAACACAAAAGAAAATCTAGGCCAAAGTACTCTGAGAAGAGAAATGAGTTGGCTGCGGTTTATAGTGGACAAGTTTATTCTTCGAATATACCTTGCCTTCATTTTAGTGCTTCGAACTGGCCATGTAGCTCCGGCGTAGCTATCATAGTAAATTTGACTCACTTTATCTGGTCTCTTGAACCATATTGGGTCTTCAACAACCAAAGTCAACTTGGGTCAGAATGATTTCCTTTCAAGTGATCACCTCCCTCAATCCTTTATTGCTATAAAACATACATGAGTCGGAAATTGGATAATGCTCAATGTATCAGCCCTAGAATGCGAAGCTTTCCTATCAAGATCGATCTCATGGGTCAACAGCTCTTGATCAGTAATGATGGTGATCGCATGAACATGCACGCAACCCATGCATTCTTGAAATTTTAAACCCTTCGAAATCATGATTATATCTTATAAAGCTTATAACATGGTAAGCATCTAATGATGCCTACAATGAACAACAGCACTGCAAATTCAGAACTTTTATCAGCTATTTGAAGAATGACACTTGTTAGAGATTGTATGATCTGCATCTTGGCTTTCACYACTTGAGGTTTGAAATGATGAAAAGCCACGGAGGAAAAGAGAGGTTGGTGTTTGTTTTGTCTTTCTTTGTTAGACCAATCCGTATTTTCACAACCTTTATTTTGTAAAAACGAAAGCAAATAAGTGAGATATTAAAAGGATGGAATTATATTTTTTAAGTATAATTTTTAATATTACATAGGATTTTAAAATAATATTACGGATAATTACATCCTTCGTTCAAATAATTAAGTCTACAGGTTTTACGAATAGAAATCGAATATAATGTTATAAATAGAAATCGAATCTAAAAGCTCACGTTAGCTAAGCAACCCGTTTATCAATTACATGCCCAAGCTAGAGGGTTAGGTTTGTTTTCCTTTTATTGTTTACTAAACTAAGGAAATTATATATAATTGTGTTTTCTGAGTGGGTTCTCTAATGAAGAAGATGAGTGGGAAAAGTGCAGTTCCCTTTTTGGTCTTTGTTCTTTTCTTTATAGAGTGATAAAAGTACAAAATGCAATCCTTTTCTCTGTTTTCTGTTAGTTTATTCTGCAGTGAGTTTAGAAAATCTTTCACTTTTCTCTTTTCTGATATATTTTGGTCTTCTTTCCTTTCCTATCCATCAAAGCACTGAAATTCATCTTATGTAATGTAAAACAGTTCCTCTAAAGATTCTCAGGATATTCTTCCCACTATACATTACAAAAGAAATCAAACTATGCAATGTCCCCAATTCTTATGTTCACCCTTATTGCACCACTAGATTTAAAAGTAAGTTCTTCCCCCCCCCCCCCCCCCCCTAATCATTCAATATCTCGACTTCATTAACGTTAGTTCGAGTTCAATTTGTAAAATCTGACTTTTAGTCGAATGAATGTTCGACCTTTTAGTTATTTCAAGATGACATAGTAAGCAACGTTTAAACACGAAATTTTCTTTTAATTTATCAATTCGTATACTAATTATAAAAAGTTACTGTTTTTTWAATTTTTTTTAATATGTGTATAGACGGTCGAGTTTGAATGATTATCTTGTAACGAAGTGAAGTATTTTATGAACTAAACTATTATTTTACTATAAAGAATTAAATACGTTATTCTAGGATCCATGGGTTAAAACAACTCATATTCCTTAAAGAGAATTTTTTGGGCATTATAATCTCCCTTCTATATTACCAATAACAAGACCTGTACTTTGTATATTATTAGATAAACTAATAAGTGCGAGGATTAGGATGTATTTTGATTGGGTGTTTTTGTTGAAAATAATTTGTTTTGTTTGAGAAAAAAGTTCAAAATGAAAAAGGTGAGAATTTTGAATTTGTAATAAGATGATGAAGTTTTTGTTTGAAAAACTTCATTTGGAAAGGAAAAATGGAAAAATAAAATTATTGAGAAACTAATTTGTGTTGGAGATTTCGAAAAATGAGTTAACAAACAATTGGATAAATAAGGATTAATAATTCACCTAAACCATATCAATATCGAGGTATTGAAGTGATGAATACCCGAATATTCATACCTCAAAGTGAAATATTTGCTTCAATACTCGAATATTGCATCTTTCGCTTCAATTTTTTATTTCAATACTCTGATATTTTTGGAATAATATCCTGATATTTAAATTTTTGAAGAAGAAGAAATAAACAAATGAGCTTTAAATAAAATTCATAACATTTTTTATTTAAATCTTTGTCCAAATAGAGCCTTAGTTGAATGAATATATAAATTAAGTCGTGTCTATATAATATTAGATGGGTTAATAAAAATTTAATAAGTAGAGCGTTGAGGAATGAGTAAGTAGTAATAAAATCTAACTTTGGGCTTTGTACTTTTTCAGGCCCTTTGTGAAGACAAATACATATTACAAGGATATGTTTTGGTATATGATTGGGCTTCATTTCTATACGAAGCCTAAATGAACTATTCCTTTTACGGGCTTCGCTCAATGAGTATCTTAAGAATTTGTCAGCCCAATAGTCTTGACTGCGGTAAAACAAGGGATCGGCTTAATAAGGCTAGGCCCAGTAGATCGAAAATGAGCATAATTGATCTTACGATCCCTAGATTTTTATTTTATTTACTTGTGACCCCTAGATTTTTACATGAATGAAAAGCTAAATTCGATTCCAATCTCCCGTTCTAAAAGTGATTTGAGTGAAGTATCATACCTATACTTAAATAATTATAAAGGTCAAACAAAGAAAGAGGATCTAGTGACGATATCTATCTATTAGAAAAATATCATGGTTGGTTAATATTTGGAATTTTTATCATTATATTTATTGTTTAGTTAAGACATTAAATATAGATATATTTCGAATTAAGTACTTTAACTTTGAAACAAGTGATTTAAGCATTGTGTCAATTAAACACGCATATGTTTCTTTCCCTTTTCTATTGCAATAATAAGTAACTATGCTAAATACTTACTAATTGTCAAATACTATGAATTTATTAGGACAAAAAATCCAAWTAGGAAGTATTATCACGAATTTATATAACTATGAAAAAATTATAGCGTCGTTGTTTGCATCTAAATGTCATAATCAAATTATAAAAAGGTATTCCTATTAGAAGAAAAATCCACAATGGAAGCTTTCTCATCTACCATGATACCTAAAGAGAATTTATGGAAATCATATTTGAGGTGGTTAAGTATCCCATGATGCAATTATGAGAATTATCTTATAATTCAAATGTATTACTACATGTACTTAAAATTATTAATATATGTTAATATAAATATTAAGAAGTTTGGTATTAATTAAGCAAAATATATAGCATGAACCGTGTGAATGAAAAAAAAAAAAAATTAAAAGAGCTTTGCTCACTAAAGCTCCAATTGAAATGATTGAAGACAAAAGTTACAAAATTTTGCTCCATTAACTGGTCTTTCTCCATTTCGAATCGATATAATCGGAGGCKAAAATTTCAAAACGTTATTCCATTCATGAGTTTTTCGCGATTCGAATAAAAATAGTTGAAGTTAAAAGTTTTAAATATTAATGATTAAAAAAAYTAAAAATGAATAATCTTAATTTTCAAAATCGAGTACGCACAAATACAACTACTTACTAAATTATTTAGAAATAATAATAATCATTTTATTCTATAAASTAAGATCAATAGAAAATATATAATATATAACTTAGTAAGTTTGAAGAATTTGCCGGTCCTTGTGGAGAAAAGGAAAAAAATTGTAGACAGTAGTGTTGGATAGGCTATATGTGCAGTGCTTGCATATCACCTCCGGTTAAAACATCTCAGAGGCAACATCTGCACCGTCAAAATTATCATCTCACATTAATCGACGATAGCAAACGCATCGCATGACACGGCCCCGCTGAAAATGTGAAGAACTCGTTGAATTTTATTTTTGGCGTAACACGAAAGCATCATCAAGTCGATCAAAGATACAAATAAACAAATTCCAATCTCCATCTTGTTACGCTGAGGTTGCGCTGTTACATGAGCAAAACCTCTTTTATTCTACCCTTGTCTTAGTGTTCATTCTCTCTCTTGATCTCTCCCTCTCTCCCTCTCGTTCTCACTCTACTTCACTTCAAATTCACCAATTTGGATCTAATTCGGATCTCTAGGGTTTACGAATCTCCGCTTGTGGATTTCATTTTCCGTCTGTCAAAATGGTGAGCTGATTAGCATTAGATCTGGTTAATTCGTAGCTATTCTCATTTGGTTTGTCTGCTTATGTGGATTGGATAGTTCGGCGTTGAACGCCTAGATTGTCCCGATTGTGTTATTATCGATTTGAGATCTATTACTGTGGCGATTTACTGATTCGGATACTTTCCTGTTCTAATTTTGCTCTTAATTGCGCGCTGAATGGCGTTGCTTCAGCCGCTCAGACTGGAAATCAAGGTACTACGAGATTTCATTTTCTTCAATTTGAATACTTATGTTATAGTGTGCGGAATTGTGTAAGAAACGTGTGAATTTATTGTCTGGTAAGTAGTGTTGATTGTCTAATTTTTGAATTGGTGGARCAGAGGAAGCTCGCTCAAAGATCAGAAAGAGTAAAATCAGTCGATCTACATCCAACGGAGCCATGGTAAGCCTACACATTATTGAACTCAATTCGTGAAGTTTATGTGGTCCTATATTCAGAAAACTTCTGTATTCTATTAGTTAAATTAGTGCTTTTCAATATCTCCTTTCGCGACGATGCTAGTTGGGGAGGGGGTAATTTTTAAGTAGGTTGCATTTGATGCTAATTGAGTGATGCTGTTCCCTTCTTCTTTGCTTTCATAGGATTCTGGCAAGTCTGTATTCTGGGACTGTATGCATCTGGAATTACCAGACGCAGGTATGGAGATTCTAGTTTTGGATATGGAGTAGTTGGTTTCTCCTAAGAATTTTTTTTTTTTTTTTTTTTTTTTTTTGGGATTATGATTGTCTACTTCTTTGTTGCGATTATGGTTCTTTGAATCTGGTTGTTCTTATGCTATTATTTCTTTCATCAACCCAGCCCCCCACAGGGGTATAGAAGTTCTTGCTGAGACCAGTAGTGTGGGGTTTAAGTTTTAGAAATTGTACGAAACAAATTAATGAAACACAAAAATGTTTATCCCAAAGAAAAGAATCACTCTGGGTTCTGGTTATTCTCGACAGTATTATTGTCTCTTCCGCACGATCATGTTGCTTTTATAATTTTACCAAAAGTTCAGTGAGAAACTGATACGAGCTGCTTAAGTTGGTATATTTGAGATCGGCATAAGCTGTTTCTTCAAATTTGTTTTTGCTAATCTCCTGCTGGACTTTATGAAAGTAGATCTGTATAGATAGGTGACCTCCTGCAATACATGAAATTTTCCTTGGTTAAGCTATAACTCTACTGAGCATCCTGATCAAGATACATATTTGGTAGTTGTACTTCCTACCTGGCTTTGAATATAGCATGTATAAGATGCTAGGTATATGGTAATCTAATCTCACTCACTAACATTTGCACAAATAAATTTATTGAATATTTTAGTTCAGTGATGAGGCATGCAACAAGCCGCTCACTTCTTACTAGACAGATATCTAAGAGATATCGTGGTAATAATCCGAAATTAATTCAAGTGGATCTATGAAATTGATCTGTCTATTTCTTACTCTGAGATTATGTGAAATTGATGTACAAAACAAAAAAAGCAAAAGAGAGTAGCCAGAATAGTTATCTGCTCTTGCCTGTATGCTTTATCTTTGTTCTCTTAAGACCTTCAACCCTTAATAATCTGCATTAGCTTTCCATACCCCTCAAAGGGTCTCTCTCTATTTTCCTCTCCTTTTTTTTCAAAAAAAATATTTTTTTAAATTAATAAATTATCCCTTAAAGACTTCTTGCCCGTTGTCTTTTTTTTTTTTTTTTCTTTTTTTTCCTTTCTCTATTTCTCTCTCTTTAATAAAAGTAAGCTAAGCCTTTGTCTTAAAAGGGGCAAGTGCTGGGCAAACTCAAGTTTTGAGTTCTAAATGCTGGAGATGGGAACATTGAGGCCTTCAGAAGTTCAATTTATCTGCATGATTTTCAATTTAAATCACATTTGTAGTGGGATTTAATCTGTATAAAGTTGTTGAATTGAATAGGCAGATGACTCATTCGAATGCCGTCTGTCTCTTATATGTACATTAAAGATGGGTAATATATGCAGAATTTCAAAGGATATTTTGCTATATCATGGCTTTATTTGAGTTATTGAGAACTCTTAGTTAGGGTGTAAATGGATTGAAGGGGTGAAGTTTGATTTAGGCATTTTTTTTAAAAAAAAAAAAAATCTAAAATAGAAAAGTGAAAAATCATTACACTAGGGAATGAAATGACAATTGATTTAATTTTTGTATATTTGATTAAATGTCATTTTTATGTGGTTTTATCCCCTCTTTCTGGATATCGTGAAAGTCTGTGCAGTACTGGAGAGTAGAGTTGTTTTAAGAGGTTGATTTCATCATTCTATCATCTGTGAGATTTCTTAATCATTTAGTGCTAAATGAATTTCTTACTCTAATTTTGCAGACAATGGTGAAATCATTTGAGGTCACTGAACTTCCAGGTGCATGAGTAGTATAGACTATTTGGTTGGTTTGGAAATATGCTGAATTGGTAATCTGTATTGTCAATGGGTAATTTTTGCTCAAATGCTCTCTTAACTGTAATGCAGTTAGGTCAGCCAAGTTTATAGCACGTAAACAGTGGGTTGTTGCTGGTGCCGATGACATGTTTATTCGTGTATACAATTACAATACAATGGACAAGGTCAAAGTATTCGAGGCACATACAGATTATATTAGGTGTGTGGCTGTCCATCCGACTCTTCCATATGTATTGTCATCATCTGATGACATGCTTATAAAGCTTTGGGACTGGGAGAAGGGCTGGGTGTGCACTCAAATTTTTGAGGGTCATTCCCATTATGTGATGCAAGTGACATTTAACCCGAAAGACACAAACACTTTTGCAAGTGCATCTCTTGATCGAACTATAAAGGTAATGAAGTGTGGTTGTCCTGTTAGTGAGTTTTTATCTTCCTTCTTATTTTAGTCTTCAAATAGAGTGAAATTTGTGCTGATAATTCTTTCTTTTGCAGATCTGGAATCTTGGCTCCCCTGATCCAAACTTCACCTTGGATGCTCACCTCAAAGGAGTAAATTGTGTGGATTATTTCACAGGTGGTGATAAACCTTATCTGATTACTGGTTCCGATGATCACACTGCCAAGGTTTGCTTTCAGTGCTACTCAGATCCCTTTGGTATGCTAAATCATTTACAGTTCTCATCTCGAATGCATTTTTATATTCCTAACTAGGTGTGGGATTATCAAACGAAAAGTTGTGTCCAAACACTTGAAGGACACACACATAATGTTTCAGCTGTGTGCTTTCATCCTGAGCTTCCTATTATTCTTACTGGCTCAGAGGATGGTACAGTCCGCATCTGGCATTCGACAACCTATAGGTAATCTATATGGTTTCAGATTTTTAAGCAGTTAGCACTGCAGTGACAATCTTGACATGCAGTGTCTTCTCGTTTAACTGAACTTCTCTGTGGAATAGATTGTGAAAAATAAGTGTTCTTTTTTAATAATTAAAAACGAAGATAAATTTTTATCACTTGTTTAACAAGATATATATCCTTGTCTTAATCTTGAGATGTGAGGATTTTTGTTTCTGTGCTAAGAGCATTTGTAACAATTTTCCCTTAGTTTAAGATATTTTCCCACATACTGCTCTTGTCTATCCTTTCTTAGAAGGGTAAATATGGTTTTTGCTTTTCTTAATGAATGTCATAGTTATTTGCTATGTTTTGCAGACTGGAGAACACATTGAACTATGGTCTTGAAAGAGTCTGGGCTATAGGCTACATGAAGGGTTCAAGACGGTAAGTTGGTCTGTGGTTGCTCCATGTGTCATGCTATTTTGTTTATTTTGTGTGTGACGGTCAGACTAACTATCGTAAGTTCTTTTAGATGGGTTGGTTCGACTTCTATTTTTCTTTCATCTTCTAGTATTTATTTTAACCATGGTGAGGATGGGAAGAATCATTGTTGGAATCTTTACTCATTTATCTTTGGCCTCACTATGCAAAACGGCTTTCCTTTAGATGATACATTGACTCTTGTGTTATGGGATTTTCATAAAACTTTTAGGTAGTGAAAGGAAATTGAAAGAGAAGATCCTTAATATCATTCTATTTCTAATCTTGCTTTATGTAAATCGACCATTTTATGTGATATGCTTCCCGTATAGGGTTGTAATTGGTTATGATGAAGGAACAATCATGGTAAAAATAGGCCGAGAGGTACCTGTGGCTAGCATGGATAACAGTGGAAAAATTATTTGGGCCAAGCATAATGAGATTCAGACTGTCAACATTAAGAGTGTGGGTGCAGATTATGAGGTATGACTTAATCATCTTTTTGCAGTACGTGAAAACATGTGTTAGTTAAAATTTTGTCGTTCCAGGGCCTTGACCATTGTAACTTCTCTTCACCTTTCAGGTTACTGATGGAGAAAGGTTGCCTTTAGCTGTTAAAGAGTTGGGAACTTGTGATCTTTATCCACAAGTGAGTTTCCTGTTTCTTTATGCTGGAATTCTTGATGTTTTCTCCTTCATGTCTTTGTCCTCTACCCATTGGCCCCATTAAAAAACAAAGGTATCTTAGTTTTTGCTTCACATTGCATTTCCTGATTCATCTTGAAATGCTTTCCTAGTAATAGTTATTTGCTCGTTTCGCTTTTTCTGTTGCATACCTATTCACTCAGGGGAAGCTGAGACAATGTCATAAATCATATTCTCTCATGAAATAAACATGAATTTCATTTTTAGAAGAAGATTCTGTCTTGAAAGAATTGACATCTACTTTTGTACTTCCATTGACAGTATTTCTTCCTTAGATACTTCCTGTCCTTCACAATTATTAATATCTCGAACTTCTCATTGAAAAGGAAAAGGAAAAAGCTCTGAAGCATACTCTGCAGTATGTGGAAATTTGGAATATATTTAATGCAGTGTTTCCATTTAATCATCTCATATTTATCTTCTTATGTCTTTGCAGAACTTGAAGCATAATCCAAATGGGAGGTTTGTTGTTGTTTGTGGTGATGGCGAGTACATCATTTATACTGCTCTGGCATGGAGAAATAGGTCATTTGGCTTGGCATTGGAATTTGTTTGGTCGTCAGATGGTGAATATGCTGTTAGGGAAAGTACATCAAAAATAAAGATCTTTAGTAAATCTTTCCAGGTCTGTAACAACTTTTAGTCTATTTGTATGGTTCTTTGATAACACGATGTAAACTTTATACCCGTGGTACAAAACACCTCTAATTGCATGTATCTCCCCCTTTCGGTGTTGGAAAAAATATAGTTGGTATCTATTTGCTTTGATGGAATTGCAATCTTCAAAATTGGTCTTTGGCTGGTCAAGTTAAATCTGAATAGCATTTTGTCCCTTGCAGCACATTATTATGAATTGAGCGAGCTCATTTTCCTTGTTTTGAGATCAAAGTTAATAAAGGTAGCCTTTTTCAGGAGAAGAAAAGCATCCGGCCTACCTTTTCAGCTGAGCGCATATATGGTGGAAATCTGTTGGCAATTTGCTCAAATGATTTTATTTGCTTTTATGATTGGGCTGAGTGCAGGTTAATCAGACGCATTGATGTTAGTGTTAAGGTAATCATGTCTTCCTCTACTGTTTAAATGATTTCAAAGATAATAGCAATTTACTTAACTACACCATCRCCGTGCCCACCACCAAAACAGGAGAAAGAAAAGGAAAAAACTCATTGTCTAGTTCTTTTGCTTTTAATCTTTTTCAGAATCTCTACTGGGCTGACAGTGGTGATTTAGTGGCCATTGCTAGTGATACACTGTTCTACATATTGAAGTATAATGTAAGGCTTTTAATTTATCCAAGCTTTTCATATTCCTTTGAAAGTTCAGTTTTCTCTTATTAATGGCGTAACCTTCATTGAATTGTTGCAGCGTGATGTAGTTTCTGCGTATTTAGACAGTGGAAGACCTGTAGGTGAAGAAGGTCTGGAAGAGGCATTTGAGCTTTTATATGACATAAATGAACGAGTTAGGACTGGAATATGGGTTGGCGATTGCTTTATCTATAATAATTCTTCTTGGAGACTTAATTATTGTGTCGGTGGTGAGGTATGTTATTTCATTTCTACACCATGTATAACATATATTTGTTGATCATTTTGTGAATGTGATATGTAATTTATGCGACGATTAGGTGACCACAATGTTTCATTTGGACCGGCCTATGTACTTGCTTGGATATCTAGCTAACCAGAGTAGGGTGTATCTCATTGACAAAGAATTCAAGTGAGTATTTTTTYACATTTCTACGTAAGCACTGAGTTTAAACCAGCATGTTGATTAATAAAGTTTCTCTTGTTCTTTTTTTCTGGGGTCAGTGTTATGGGGTATACTTTACTCCTTAGCTTGATTGAGTACAAGACGCTTGTTATGCGTGGTGATATTGAGAGGGCAAATGATGTCCTACCATCCATTCCAAAGGAGCACCTTAATAGGTAGAGTATACCTTTATTTGCCTCTATCTTCAATTATGCTGTCCTGTTCCCTAGATGATATGCTTTTTTTTTGTGTTGTGGAGCATACCTTTTGTTTTAGATGAATGAAGTATGTTATGAACAAGAATTTTAATTTTATAATCCAAGTTGTTATAGGGTTTCATATGGACTTGCATTTGTCAAGAAGTTTTATTATTTGATAGTTCATTAGTGCAATAGGACATTCTGTCTTCATTGAGCTTAGTTCAAACTCACCTCAATGCCACCCACTTCCTATCCAACTTTGAGAGGTAAATCTAGGTTGAGACTTCCAATGTTTCTACCTCAGAAAATTCTCTCACCATCAATTCTTGACTACATTGATGTTAGATCAGTGCTGGTTTTGAATTGATTATCCTCTTTGATCACATGGGTTCTTTAGTAGGGTAGCTGCTGCCGCTCTTTTGATCTCTTTAAGATTGTGGAACAATTAACATGTTAATTTCATGTTTGACCTCTACTTTGCCTTTCGTTTGCGCACCAATTTTCCACGGCATTAAAGATCCATTCCAAATTCTTTTTCATCCAAGGAAGCATGTGTTTTGTTTTGCATTAACAACAATATGTGTAGCTCAAGACAGAAACCATTACGACCACTTCCTCTATGCTCTACCTGAGGTACGGATAGATGATTTGAAAGTCTTGAGTCTCAACATGAAATTCATCTATTTGCTAGTGTGGCTCGTTTCCTGGAATCACGAGGAATGATAGAGGAGGCACTAGAAGTGGCTACAGATCCTGATTACAGATTTGAGCTAGCAATTCAGCTTGGTAAACTAGACATTGCACAGGTAATTAACGGTGTGACCTATTTAAAGAGATGAGCATTTTACAGAACATTTTTAGTTTGCGTACCTTTTGAAGGATTAAAAGTTCCTTCTTTGCAGTACCTGCTATTTTGTTTGAATATATTTGCTGTCGAAATCACCTATTTGAATCAATTGATTTTATTCTGCTGTTTATGGTTACAGGAAATTGCTAAAGTGGCACAGAGTGAATTGAAGTGGAAGCAGTTGGGAGAACTAGCTATGTCTACTGGAATGGTACTACTCCTTTTGGATTTGTACAACTTATGACCTTTACTTTGTTATTAATTTTGTATAAATTATGTATTTTATGTTATATATATTTGCAGTTGGAGATGGGAGAAGAATGCTTGAAGCAGGCAAATGATTTGAGTGGATTGTTGCTACTATATTCTTCACTTGGAGATGCCGAAGGCATATCCGAGCTCGCTTCTAAAGCCAAAGACCATGGGAAGAACAATGTTGCATTCCTTTGTCTATTCATGTTGGGAAAATTGGAAGATTGTCTGCAGCTTTTGATTGACAGGTCGGTTTTTTTTTTTTTTTTTAAAATAAATAAATTATAACTTCAATGTGGTCTGCTCTTTTGATACTTCAATAGTTGGATGATATTCTTAATAGAGGTCTTTTGCAGCAACCGGATACCTGAGGCTGCACTTATGGCTCGATCCTATCTTCCCAGTAGGGTGTCAGAAATTGTCTCGATTTGGAGAAAGGACCTAAATAAGGTTAATATATTTTTGGTCTTAAATGTGCTTTTTCATTGATATATTTGGCTCCAAGCTTTTTGAGCTTAATCATGTCATTATCAAACTTGAATGAAGATGTTTCCACGATTCCTATATTAGATGCAATAGACCTCTTTTGCCTTAGCCTATATTTACCTTGTTCTGTGAAGAAATGGTTAGAAATAGTACTTTATATGTTACTTTTGTGAGCATTAGTTTACATCTATGACAGTTGAACAATTGGCTAGAGTAATAAATTATCTAGGTGTGTGGTGATTCATTTCATCTGTGACAGTTGTAAGTTCATTTCCAACTAATGTTTCTTCCCGGAGTATGAATATATGGTGATTCTTTCATTGATAAGTTTGTAAGATGATTTTGTAACAGCCTCTTTTATTATGAGAAGCAGTTTTTATATTCATCAAGAAATGGTAAAGTTACTTCCTGTTTTTGTACCAGTTGATGATTGAATTCTGCCTGCAGGTTAATCAGAAAGCTGCAGAATCTTTAGCTGACCCTGAAGAGTATCCAAATTTGTTTGAGGATTGGCAAGTTGCACTTGCTGTTGAAACCAAAATTTCTGAAACAAGGTGTCATAACATTTTACTCATGTTCCTTAGCTTCTTTTCTGTTTCATGTGTTGTAACTCTACACATTTTCTCATAGACCTGCTCACATTACTGTAGATGATAGTCCTTGACTATTCTGAGTTTATGACGGCATACATCATTAGTTCTTGAATTGTGTTGGGGCCATTGGCCATTAGACTGAATAGGTTTGGGAGCTAGAGATTATTAGAACTTGTGAAAAATAGGTTTAGTAACACTTGCTCTCTTCAATGACCTTGTAGGGGTAAGTATCCTGCGGCTGCTGAATATTTAAGTTATGCTGATAGATCAACCGTCAGTCTTGTGGAGGCTTTTAGAAACATGCAGTTGGATGAGGAACAGCCACTTGAAAATGGAGCCTTGGATCATGAGGTACAGCATCCAACTATGCATTCCATATATACACGTATCTGAATACTTGTTCATCTACTTTCAAGTAGGGTTCCCCTGGTATTAGTCCTCCATATTGAACATATTCCAGCTCTTCCATAATGCTCCTTTTTTTCAGTCAAAGTGTGACATTCATTTTGTGCTCAGGGATTGTATTGATGTATAACTATATCAGACTTCAGGTTTAGCAGCCTCTTTGAATTGGGAAAAAAAAATAGAACTTCTTTTGGAGCTTGTTTTTGTTCTTTTGTGCTTTTTAAGTTCCCAGTAACATTAATTAAACYTGGAGGGGTAGATTGCCCTCCTTTGGACTTCAGTGCCTTCACTGAGTTACTGCACTGATGTTTGACAGTTTGAAGTTCATGCATTTACCTCTTTTTTCCATTTAACGCTAGAGTTTCTTACGTTTCACTGTGGCCTTTGGTGTGGAACAGAATGGAGACGAGTTGCAAGAGGAGGAGCAAGGTGATGAACAACAGGAGCGACAAGAAGAGGGTCAAGAAGAGGCRGTAGTAGTGGATGCAGACTCTACAGATGGTGCAGTTCTTGTCAATGGAAATGAGGCTGAGGAAGAGTGGGGTACGAATCATGAAGGAAAACCGTCAGCCTAAAAGCAATTGGTTGGGCCGGTGTGAAATCGTAGTTTTGTTGCTGGTGATTAATTGTTATCTTCTAGTTGCTGTGCTTGGATCCAATATTTGTAGTCTAAGATGTCTTTTGTTTATGTTTTCCGGTTTTAAGTGAAAAGAAAATCTTTACTTTTAAGTTTCAGTTTACTATGGTGTTACTTAGGGAAATGACCAAGGTTTTATATTCTGTTTTACTTTACTTGTGTGGTATTTGATCAGCAACAAATATCCAGTTAAAATTGATTGCATGATAAATTTTTGTTATAAACCTCTTGACTAGCAGTCTMCCTTCTTAACTTTTAGAATGTGAGAACATTGTTGTTTCTTCAGTTCAGAGGAAATTTAGTTTAGAATGTTGTGTAAACATGTCAGTCTTCTCACGCCAAGGAGGGAAATTCTGTATTATATGGTAGGACTAGTGTTTATCAGGGTTATTGCGTCTTTACCTAACATTGCATTTTTGTATGTTGAAGTTAGTAACTCAAGGTAATTTTATTCCATCCCATCTGAATGAGATGTTGCCCCAAATAGCATTTATGTCATTTTTTGTTCTCTCATATCATGGTTTATTTGTGTATATCTTTTCTTGATTTTCACGAGGTTGATCACCTTGCACTGTGTTACTCTATGTACTTCTCTCCTTTGTACCATTTGCTATTCTACAACAACTAAATAAGAAAATCTGATGGTGCCTTTTCCTTCTTTTTTTGTGTTATTGTGACAGTGCTCACACCACGTCATGAGGTGCAATGAAGACATTTGGTTCCTGTCGTACTTAACTCTTTGAGGTGAGAGTTTAATCCTTGCATACATGAATCTTCCTTATGTATCTTTGTTTAGATTATATTTTGGGGACACATCTGGACATTTGCATCTTCAAGAACTGAGCATATGATCTTCATTTTGTGGAATTGCATATTAGTGCATAGTTCTTCTAGATATTTATAGAAGTTTTTCTTTTTTGGTTCTAAGGTCCCCTTCGTGGAATATGTTTAGTGCAGTGTAGAGGGGACTATAGATAGTTATTGAGCTTTACCTTCCTTTTTAATTTTTTTTTTTTTTTAAATCTTGGTGATTAAAATAGGTGGATTCTACTCTCTCTCTCTCTCTCACATACATGATTTTCTGAAATTCTTTCCAGGTTTTCTAGATTGTTCCAGAAGAGGATATTTGAAGGACCGGATGTCTTTTTTGCGGTGGTGTGATTTTGTGGCACAAATGAGTTTTGTCAGGGCAGATACTTAGACAGTGTTTCCACCTCCAGTTAGTTTAGTTTCTCTATAGTTTAATCATATTCATTGAAGCCCATTTTTCTATGAAATTCTTTTGTGTCATTGTGAATGTAGACTTTGATATCGATGATATTGGTATAAGTCTAATAGTTTCTTATCTACAAACGTTATGCGCTTTGGTTTCTCTCACTGCAGCAATATGTTTTCGTGGAACTTCTAAGCCGCTGGTTGTTTTGCGGTTGCAGATTAAGCAGTGACCATACATTCTGTCATATTATATGCTTCCATTCATGTTGCAGGATGAGCCTTTAAGTGGGAAGCCTCACTSCTAGTTTATCCGAAACTTCGTGAACCGGGTACACCTATCAATTACAATGTGCGTTAAACAAGCAACTGAACAGTGACTTAACAATCTAACAGAACGGATTCCAGTTGCGCTAATTGAACCTACAGAATAGCTCCCTTTAATTCCAYTGGATTTTGAAATTTCTTTTCAATTTCTTGCAACTCGGTTTCTTCAATCTTTTGGTTGGTAAAATTTTGAGTCAAATAGAAGGAGAAAAGAGGCCGAAGGGAGGGTTCTTGCTTTTTTTTTTTTTTTTTTTTTTTGGGTTTGAGGGAAGAACCAAAATGTAGGTTATGAATGTAGAAAATAGAATTACTAAAAATATATAAATAAGGCCAAGATGATGAGTTTAGAGAATAACCTCCCAATGTACGGAACTGCTTGGGCTGCCTAGGTTGGTTTTGGAAATTTGGGCTTGGTCTGGGTAGCCCTTCAAAAAATGATTCTGTGTTAGGAAAGCAAAACGGAAAGAGATTTGGAAATGAACTCCCTTGAAGCCGTTCTTGAATGAACTGGTCGACCAGATAACGGATGGTTAAAGTACATATAAAGTTTGATATATGGAGGAGATGAGTTTGATAAATCACCTTCCATCGCAATAAGTTGGAAGCATTAGATTTTTGAAAAAAAAAAAATTCTAAACGTTGTTTCCAAGGAGTACCATTAATTAAAAATTTAAACTATTTTCAAATGCATTAGATTAATTTTTCTCATTCTAATATACATTTCAGGAAGTTTCTTTTTAGTCATCTATAAATCTTAAGATTCATGTATATTTATATACTCTTTCCCTGATCCATCTTTTGGTCTTAGATTATCTAAAGTATATTGTATATTAGGGTAAAAATGTATAAAAGATTCATGCTCATTCTAATGTACTCTTTCCCTGATCCATCAAGTATATTGTAATCGTTACTTGATAATCGCGCCTTTTTATAGCTCACTCACTGTACTTGTAAGGGAGATAATAAAATTATTTTTAGAAAAGAAAATTGTGAAATGGATAAGAAAGGGGATTTCCCTTGATGTCTGTCTTTTATACATTTTTACCGCATAGGCCACTAGGGTTTTATATGCAGGATCGAAAAAGACCAGACGCTCCAGCATCCCAGCTCCAAGGAGACCTTAACGCAACCCCTGGGATTCTCTAAGGTTCAATCGAATCATCCGTTCTCAATTTTTCTGTATAAAATTTCACATTTGAGCATTCATTTTCGTTTTCGAATAGTATTTATAGCTTCAAATTCTTGGTTTCCGTGATACTTGTATGCTCTGTCGGTAGATTCRGGTTGAACTTTTGGTTACCATTTCCTCTGTTTCAGAAATTCGGATTAAGGGTRTTAGGGTTAAGCAGGTTTCGTGGCAAGAAATACTGGATTGCTTTTGCATTTTTTTCTTTCGTTTGATAATAGGAGCATTTACTCAGCTTAAATTTGTTMATATGGTTGGCTAGAAGTAGGAAACGGTTTTTTATGYTTTGAGTTGCTTGTGATGAAAAAGTTCCCATAAATCTTTCTTCTCTTTGCGCTTCAAGCTTTTCTTTTTGTTTTTTTTTTTCTGTTTTTGTTTTTATTTTTGTTCCATGAGTTACCAGGCCAATGAAGTAGAAATGATGGGTTTCTTTTGGAATTTCCTATTTTCTCTTAAATCTATAGTTTTTCCTACTGGTGAGATTGTTCTGCATCTTTTAACTTAAAAGGATTTTGATCCAATTCAGCTTAAATGCTGAAACTCTTGATATTCCAGTATTAGATCATAATAAAAGATTTTTAGTTGTTCAAGAATATGTGAAGGAAATGGAGTTGGAAAATCAATCTTCATAAGGTACTACTGAATTATTTCTTTTCTGTCAATAGCTGGATACTGTGCTCTTTTSCCCAAACTTATARGCCCATCTGCATTTTATGTCAGAATTTTCAATATTTTCTCCTTTGGCCTCCTAGGAATATGTCCTGTTGGATGTGGTTTACCCCTTGATTATCAAACAACGAGTGATATCTTATGTCAGGAGTTCAGCTTTAACTTTTACTTGCATTGCTTTTTTCTCCTCTTTCGTTGTGTTGCACTTACTTTGTGTAAAAGTTGTTAAAAGGTTTGCTGGTGAGGCCTGCATCCGTTTTTATCTAGTGTGGTAAATGGATATCTAGCAATTGCATAATTGGCATTGGCTGGTTAAGTCCTCTACTTGGTTCAATACTATAAACACTGTTTTCTGGTGGTTCAAAGGACCATTCCTATGTTTCTTGTAGCTTTTGTTATCATATCGTTTCTTACTTGTCTTAAGCTGTGAAACTTTCTTGTCTTATTAATGGTAATACAATTGTCAGTGTGTCTGATTTGAATTTCGGTTTGGTCATCCTAAAGGAGGAGTTTAGTATGATTTTTGCAATGTCGCTTGATTAGCATTGTTCTCTTTTTTGTTAGAGTCAACGTTTTGGAAGATATCAGAAGGTTTCTAAATGTTTGTGTAGCTTACAAATAGCTGAAGGCTCTATAAAATTTACATGATCTTGAAAATTATTAGTTAGATATATGTGTTAGTGGCTAGAATTTTGCATGATACATCGAAATGTTCAAAATTGATGTAAAGTTCTATTGGAGTGTTACAGTATGATTCCTGGTCCACCTTGAAGACTACAAGCATCATATTTTGACACTGTTAATCTCTTACCCCTACCCACTGCAAGAGAAGATATTGGTAGCCTTTTAGATACACAAAGATTTAATGAAGCAGTTAATCTTGCATTTTTTTCTGTAATAGTTCTGATATTTGGTCCAGTGAGCAGACTCATATCAGACTTTTGCTTTGATATTTTAGTAATTGACTGAAAAGTAGGTTTGTAGTTCTTTATAGGTTCATATCTTTTTGGTTTTTTGACTTTTTCCATGCTCACTGCAGAACTTGAAACATTGACTTAAAACTTGTTTCTTCCATTTTGCGATGGGGGATACAGAAAATAGTCTTCAGCCTTCAAAAAAGAGGGCTGCTGGAAGAGAAATATCTCAAGATAACCCTGATCTTGATGATGAGGGGACATCTGAACAAGAGATGGGGACCTTCAAGAGGGCAAGTGATGAGGTGCTTGCAAGTAGAAGAATTGTCAAAGTAGCTCGTCGCCACCAACCCTCATCAACCCCATCAGCGCCATCCACTAATCCTTTTGCTGGAATCCGGTTGGTTCCTCCTGGATCAGCTGCTACAACAGCTGTCGTCAATGATGAAGCCAAAAGTGGCAAAGCCGAGGCAGAAAATGAGGTAAAAGTAGATGCAAGCAAGGAAACAGATCAGGAAACTGATGAGAAGGATAAACAATCAGCGACCAAAGTTGATGAGCTCAAGGATGAATCAACTGTTGTGAAGGATAAAGATGATGGTGAAGAGGGGCCAAATAAACCTGAATCTACTGATGACAAGGATGCAGATGGMGGGAAGTATGAGGGCAAACTCAAAGAAGATGCAGACAATACTGATAAGGAAGTAAAAAAAGATCCTGAAGTCRTAAAAGCAGAGGATGAGGTTAAAAAGGATGACGGAAATGGAAATGTTGAAAAGATTGGAGAAGCAGCATCGTTCAGCTCGGGGAGCAAATCCAAAGCAGATTCAGACAGTACTGATAAGGAGGTCAAGAAAGAAGCTGAAGTCCAGAAAGCTGAAGATGAGGTTAAAAAGGATGATGGAAACGGAAATGGTGAAAAAAGTGGAGAAGCTGCATCATTCAGCTCATTTCAACAGCTTTCAAGTAGTCAAAATGCTTTTACTGGCCTTGCTGGAACTGGATTTTCTGGTTCAACTTTCTCCTTTGGGTCAATCACAAAAGAAGTGTCTTCTCTGGGTTCGGGTTCAAGTTCTATCTTTGGACTGAAAAATGATCAGCCTTCTTTCTCGTTTGGTCTTCCTAACAATGGAAATAGTTCTCTTTTTGGAAGTTCAGGGGCATCTACTATTACCAAAAGTGACGGAAGTGGATTCCCTTCCATGCAGGAAATTCCTGTGGAAACAGGGGAAGAGAATGAAAAGCCTGTCTTTACAGCTGATTCAGTGCTGTTTGAGTATCTTGATGGAGCCTGGAAGGAGCGTGGGAAGGGGGAGCTGAAAATCAACGTGCCCACAGTAGGGACTGGAAAAGCCAGACTCATTATGAGAACCAAGGGAAATTATCGGTTGATTTTGAATGCTAGCCTTTTCCCAGACATGAAGCTGACAAATATGGATAAGAAAGGCATTACTTTTGCGTGTGTGAATAGTATTGGTGAAGGAAAAGATGGTTTGTGTACTTTTGCCTTGAAGTTTAAGGATGGCTCCATAGTTGAAGAGTTTCGAGCATGTGTTATCGAGCACAAAGGCAAGATGCCAGTAAATCTGAAGACTCCAGAAAACTCTCCCAAGGCATCCGATGATTAATAAATGCTGATGCATTAAGGCTTCAGTTGCTGCTTTCTCACCTCCAGTAACTACAATTCTGTTTCTTTTATTTTTTTTTTTCCTTTTGTCCCTGTTAAGAATGAGAGAGGAGAAAGACGCCAAAGAGAGAGTAGATCATGTTAAGAGGTCCTACATAGCATAGACGGTATCATTTTGTTGTTGTTTATCCCTATTACTCATTGTCAAAGCTCTCTGATCTCTATTTTGGTGGGTCCTGGCTTCTAACACTTATTCAAAGTGCTGGAGATCTGAATGTTCAACGTAGTTCTACCGTTGCTCTGTTCACCTTAATCCAATCTATATGCCATTGTAGCGTCAAGTTTGTATCTCTGGTGCTTTTTTATCCTTTTCTTTCATGGTTTTCGATTGTTTGAAATGGCTGAGACGACGGAACTTTCGCTGTTCCTGGAATGACCCTGTCTACAGTTTTCTGCTCAGATTCTATAGCATTGAATTCTGAAAATAGACGAACAACCAGGTATTGTCCGAGGAGAACAATTGGTCTTTACTCTTCGACAGCGACTCATTATGTTAAAAATGGTAGAAGCAATTTGCAGAAGAAGGGAACTCTTATGATAATGTTTAGGAAGAATCGTTACACTATTRTCTTCGAACAATTGGAAACAGTGATTAACTAGCTTAACATGTGAAGACGATGGCCCAAAAAGAGCTGCTCGTAGAGGCCATAAATCATAGTGACTTATGAACACGAGGCACAATCATTGCAGGTAAATTAGTGGTAGCCCTTGATGCACATCTTGGAACACGATCCCACGCAGCTATCCACTTTCTCTCCATCTGCAAGAACAAAAGAAAACCTGTAATGAAATCTCGAGAGAGAGATGAAAGAGTAAGTAGTAAGTAATTACTAGGCTTGTCTTTCTTGCTGATGTCTGAGCACATGGTGAAGGCGCAACCGAGCTTGCAGAAATCATAGTTGCTTGTTTCTTCATGAAACTCATTGGCGATGGGATTTGAAAAGATGCATTCTTTGAAGCATTGGGTTGTGCAGGAACAAAGACTTTGGGAAGGTTCGATCATACAGAGAAAGAAGCATTTGGCATAGCAATCCTTGAAAGAGGCAGAAGACTGCTCTATTAGCATCCCGACGGCCATAACCAGCACTACAAGTGCCCTTATTTTCTTCACCTCCATCTTCCTTCTTTATCTGTTCAAGGAAACTTTGGCCCGTGGGGTTGTCTGAGTTAGAACATCTGTTGGAACTTGGATGGTCTAAGAAGGGATTTTATAAAGTATTTCAAGTGCAATGGCAAGAGCTTAAAATAATGACAAGTATATCTAGTGATTTTATTTTGTGATCCTATTTTAAAAGATCTCTTTTGATCTTTTGAGTTAAGTAATTGTCAAAATACGAAAAAAGGAATTTGAATCAAATATAGATTAATCTTAATAATTTAAAATATTGAGTGATTTAAAAAAAAAATTAAAGTAGCAAGATTTTAAATAATGATAATCAACTATCCGATCCTCACTGAAAATAGAAAAGAAATACTACACAGAATTTTTTGTAACCTGAAGTGTACATGTGATTGTTTTTTGTCTTCTCTTACAGTGTCCTAATCCATTTGACYGTGGCCTACTTTCTTCTRTAGGAGTTCCTTATGCTACTGGGTGATGAGGTCGGGGGATCTGGTCATTAGTTCAGCTTCATAGCACGTGAAATAATAGTCGGTGGCTAGACTATTCAATTATAATCAATGATCAAGTTGTTCCAAGTGCCAAACAATATCTGAATGCTGCTTCGATGATTTTTCACCATGTGGTAGATCTTAAATGGGACTTGTAAGAGTTTTCCGTTTCTAGGGAAGAAGAAAGCCGACWCCCACAAGAAGGAGGGTACGTTGGCTCTTTGTAGCTATGCTTTTGGATTCTGCAGCCTACGCTGCTTGGTTCACATGCCAAAGTTTTTGCCTTATCRATTCTCAATTTGTTCACGGGTGGTTTTAGCTGTGAAAGACACAGAGAATAACTTTTTCTAATATCTTGTTAGTAGTAGGTAATGATGTTTCTTCTTGCTCTAATCTCAATTTCTTATACTAACTAACAAACAGTGAACTCCYTTAGCACCATCACACTCAAGAAAATGATAGAACAAGTTGCTGTGATGTAGTAAATTAAACAGAGATAAAGATAGATCTGTCCATAAGATCTCCAAGGCCGATATGTCAACTCTCAAGCCAGAGAAGAAAAGGCSCAAAAAAGAGGATTGTCATCCTTACTGTAAGTAATATTTTCAGGAAACCATTACATGGGGAGTTCATGGGGCCGCTTGAGCATATTTCTCAATGACTTTCACTGCAGTTGCCATAGCAGGAGCTCACGCATCTTTCCAATTCCACTTCTGTAGCATCAAGAAACTCAAATCAAACTCCTATTGACATAAAGAACAAAGGATCTCCAGGTTATATATTCCACTTATACCTGAACTGAACCTGCTGCAACTTGAATTTCTGCAGAGAGATGTGCAATTAGAGACTGCTTCTGAAACTTGAAATTTGCATCTTTTTATGCAATCACTCACACACAAGGGCTTTCTTATAAATGTGCATTCTATYTTACACTTGATGGTGCARCCAACTAAGGAGGCCCGGCCAGCCTCTGCCGCAACTAGTGCAATAAGGWCTAAGGAAATCCCAACATTTCTCATCCCAGTTTGAGCCATGCTCTTTTCTCCTTTTACCTCTTTAGTTCTGATGCAAAACTCTGASACTACACGATAGTTTTAAGAAAATGCAAGAGACTCAAGAATTTATTATTTGCACACATGTCACACTTTCCATTGCTCAAGTTTAGTTTACAAGCCTTTGTAATTAATATTGGATACCTTGCGTAAAGGAAGTGGGAATAACTTTAGAAGGATCAATGATCACATAAAGAACTACAGATGTGATTCCTTGGAATCAGGTGTAGAATCGTTCTCTTTAGCAGCAAATTAGAAAGTCGTAAGATAATGTTATTCTTTTCCCAGAGAAATTCTTTCATCAGCAATCAAGATTATCCGTGACTGTGGGTAGACAGAACTCATCTTTCAGATAAAGTATCCTTTGGTCCAAGAATTTCTCCCTATCAGCAACCGAATTCAGATTGTTCCAACATATGTACTTGAATAAAACTTTTTATATATTATTCATATGATACTTATCAAATCTTCATGGTATCAACATTTTATGTGTTTCTCGTTACATGGTTAAGTACCAAGGTGTTCTTTATCCATTCTTGTCGAAATTACATCAAGATTTTTCAACCACCGCAGTTGTTGTTGCACGAACCCACGCATCCTTCTAGTTTATTGTCATCTGAAACATCAAAGAAAAAACAAACCCAAAATCAGATCTTGATTCTAATTGCAACACAGCAAATCAACCAAAGCAATAGAGCACAGCGTTCAGAGGGTTTGCACGGAGTYCCTGAAATGAAGTTCATGCAGCTTGATTGTATACAGGAGAATGTACATTCAGAGACGTCCTTGTGTAAGCAATTTCTCATGCAGTCAGAAAAACACGATTTTTTCTTCTTGAAAATGCATCGTATAGAACATTTTATTGCGCACTTCACTTCCGCCTCCGGTTCGGCCTCAGCTGCYACTCCAGTACTGCTCACCACTGCCGACGGTTCGGCATCGCCTGCAACTCCATTGATAACCACTGTAAAGATTAAGAAAAACCCAAGAACAAGTCTCCTCATCTCATTCTGAGCCATGGTTCTCACTTTTTCCTGTTTCTGCAGACTGACTACTGAATTGTGATGCAAAGCTACTCATCAGAGTTCTGATATATAAACTGATGAAATGGATAACCAGGAATGCGATCCTGTAATTAATTTCAATAATGATCTCTGTAACCTAGTTTCACGGTTGCAACTGCCTTCAAAGGGAGTAAAAGCATGAACTAATTCCGTTTCATAAAACTAATGAAGGGAACGCAAAGGAAATAAAATCTAACATAATAATTCAAATTCACTAATTTTATTACTAGAATATCCTTTACTAATCTACTATATCATCTCCTCCATATAGACTTAATTCTCGATTTTTCTAATAAATTCTTGCTTATAAGATTTCTATTAATATCCAATGGATAAGAAAAATATTCGTTAGATTAATTTTCTTGTCGAATATTATAGTAGAAAAGTATATTATAAAATCTTTGTTTCATTTATTAATAATATTTGATTAAACGTTACCATTTTCGCATTCACTAATTAATTTTAAGAGAAGACCTATTTTACCAAACATATACCACCATTCGTGTGATACCAACYATACTTTTGAAGTAAATGGGGTTCTCTTTGCCTTTAGGTTTTGATTGTTTGTGATTTTCCGCAACCCTAAAGCATAATGGTCAGATTTATCACACAAATGACAAAAAAAATTGGATTTATTACTGTTCTTGTTAATTTTTATTTTTCCTCTTCTTGAAATTCTTGTTTGATCCGCGGCACCGGAATGTTCAATTCCTCTCACGCCCATGATTTTTGTCCAAGATAATATACTTTTGCTCATCTCATTAACGCAACATTATGTGATATCATAACCTAACATTTACATGGTATCAACATTTTGTGTTTTTTCATTACAGGGTTAAGTACCAAGGTGTTCTGCATCCATGGTTGTCGGAAATATGAGCAGAGTTTTCACCGGTTGCAGTTCTTGTTGCAGGAACCAAAGCATCCTTCTAGTTTACTGGTATCTGTAACATCAAAGGAATAACAAACCCAATTCAGATACGAGATTCTAGTTGCAACTCAGAGTTGAGAGGGTTTGCAATAATGAATACCTGAAATGAAGTTCATGCAGCTTGATTTTGCACAGGAGAATGTACATTCAGAGACGTCCTCGTATAAGCACTTTCTCATGCATTCAAGGTAACACGAGTTTCCTTTAAAAATGCATTGTATAGAACATTTTGCAGCGCACTTCTCTTTCCGGCCGACCGGTTCGACCTTGGCTGCGACTCCACTGCTCACCACTGCAGACCGTTGGGCATCGCCTGCAACTCCACTGATAACCACCGTAAGGATTAAGAAAAGCTCAAGAACAAGTCTCATCTCATTCGGAGCCATGTTTGTCACTTTTTCCTGTTTCTGTAGACTGTGACTACTGATTCGTGATGCAAAGCTAGTCATCAGAGTTCGAATATATATACTGATGAAATGGATAACAAGGGATTGGGCTCCTGTAAATTTCATTACTTATTTCTGTAATGAAATTCTGGTAATCTAGTTCCAACATTAATTAATTGAACTAATGATAATAAATGTGGATTCTTCACTATTGCAAGTTTTAGGAAGGGAAAGTGAAATTTGAAAGTTACCTTCAATACCAAATATTAATGTTCTCTATACCTATCCATGTGACATTTATTTTTTAAACTGAAATAATATAAAAATACTTTTTAGTTCGCTGATTATTTCTAAATAATATAAAAGTAAKTTTTAATTTTAACTTAAGAATTATTTTTAWTTGATAAGTTAACATGMTAAATAAACCCCCTTATACTATACATTGACATTGACACTATTGTGTATATATATACTTCGAGATATTATACAATAAAAATCAAATTATTGAAATACTATATATTTTGATCACATGGTGTGCCCTTTATTATTATTATTATTATTATTATTAATAATATGGTAGCATTGAAGATGCTTTAAAAGATTTTTTAAAACTCTTTTATTAATTACCAAATTAATGTGTTTCTATTTTATTATATCAAGTTTTAAGATTAGTCCTTATAGGATTAGGAGATTGTTTCTATCTTCTTAATTGGATTTTAGTTTCAATCCTTAGATTAGGATTTCCATGTCTAAGGAACCATTCTGGTTTTAAACTTTTCATCATTTTTTATATTATTATTCATCAAATTCTCGGACAAATTCTAATTTTATCTATATTGAGTTTGTTGCTTCTACACTCCGTCACATATGTTCGATGGTATAAGAGCAGGTCTTTCCCATTTTTTATTCATGGTTGATATCAATGAGTGATAAGAACAACAAGCTTCAACCCTATTCTGCTATTTTTACTCAAATGATTGTTATGGTGACCACCACAATCGCTGAAGCCTTCAATAATCAAAAGAGTTAGATAGCAAATCTTAGGAGATTAGTTGAAGGAAGGAATAATAGCAACAACATCAATCAAGGCTAGAAAGGAGAACTCCACGTGATGGTAAAGGCACTAAAGATTCTAACTCCAAAAAAAAAAAAACTACACAACTTGAACTACGAGTTCAAGCTTCTCAAGATTTCAAAATAAATATTGATATTTCAGACTTTTTTAAATATATAAAGATGGAAAATATGTTTTATCTCAAATGGAAATTGTATATGACGGTGTGTGCATAGTGTAGTTGAAGACTCGTACGAATTAGAGCCTCGAAAAGATATATTTAGGTTAGAATCATTGAYAGGTGGAGGTTTTTTGATATGATACGAGACTTGYAAAAATACTCACTCTTTTATCMTTTGACGAATTTTGCAYTGATAGTCCTTCAACTGAAGCGGACAACATGGTTGAAGAAAAGGGATTATCAATATTAATGGGGATAGGGATAGTTTCAATTCCTTAGTTTCAAAAAGTAACATTGCTCGTCTGCTGTCATCGGGGTCTTTTACCTGGTTAACTCAATTAGGAAAACTCACTATTGTACGTGAAACGTTTGAAGATCTATTTTTACCATAGAGAATGCATTAAATATCCCTACAAGCTTAGGGACTTGTTTCCAGCACTTGAATATGTCAATTAACAACCCAAAAAAGACGTTTTCTTTGCCCGCAAGGAGGGAAATAATTCAATTGTCCTAACCAATGCAGTGATTACATGTTGTGCTCAAATCTATTGTCAAGCGTGCATCCTACAAAGCACAAGACAATCTAAACCCTGTTATCCATTGTCTGACTACGACCTCTTCATTTGKRCTCTAAACATTCTGAAGAGAATTTGGGGTTAAGTTCTTTAGAGGAAGAGGAGTCGARGTAGGATGGATGATCGAAACTATTAAAGATTTGATGTATTTTGAGGTTTTATCAACTTTTGGATTCTTTTATAAATTGTTAGATTTGTTTTTAGTATATGATAGCCTTTACTAATGCAATATATTTTTTCGGCAAAATTCAAACTTGACTAATTCGTATTCATATAGATCTAATTGAATATTATTTTTTATTTTCGTTTATGAATAATTAGTTTTAAAAGAAGACATATCTTAATAAACATACGTAATAGCACATGTGTAATATCGATGGTGCAGACGATAGCAACAATATTTTCAAAATCAACGCAGTTGACTTTGCCTCTATGTTTTGATTGRTTCTGATTTCCGCAATCCTCAGACATAATGGTCACATTCGTCACACATATCACAAGAATATTCTTGTTCTTGTTATATTTGTTTCAATTTAGGTTTCTTATGATTTTTATCCAAGGGAATATAGAATCTTTTTTCATCTCATTAATGGAATGTTCTGTTCGTATCAGAACCTAACATTACATTACATGGTTAAGTACCAAGGTGTTCTTCATCCATGCATGGTTTTCAAGGCTTGCAGTTCTTGTTGCAGGAAACCACGCAGTCTTCTAGTTTATGGGCATCTGTAACATCAATGGAAATAACAAACCCAAATCAGATACGAGATTTTAGTTGCAATTCAGAGCTAGCACATAGTTCAGAGGGTTTGCAATATTGAATACCTGAAATGAAGTTCATGCAGCTTGATTTTACACAGGAGAGTGCACATTCAGAGACGTCCTTGCTTAAGCACTTTATCATACATTCACGATAGCACTTCTTTCCTTTAAAAAGGCATTGAAATGCACATTTTACAGAGCACTTCTCTCCCCGGCCGTCCACCGTTTCGGGCTTGCCTGCAACTCCAGTACTGCTTGCCACTTCCGACGGTTCGGCATCGCCTGCAACTCCACTGATAACCACTGTGAAGATTAAGAAAAACCCAAGAACAAGTCTCCTCATCTCATTCTGAGCCATGGTTCTTACTTTCCCTGTTTTACTAAACTGTGATTTGTGATGCAAAGCTACTCATCAGAATTCGAACACACACACACACACACACACACATATATATATACTGATGAAATGGTGGATAACAAGGATGAAGGATTGTGATCTATCCTGTAATTAATTTCAATACTTATCTTTGTAATGAAAGTTCTGGTAATATAATTCCAAAATTGAACTGTAATGATAAATGTGAATTGATTCACGGTTGCAACTGCTCCTGCAAAGTGAGTAAATGCAAGAATTACAGAACGCAATGCTAATCAACATAATAACCTTTATCAACCGATACATTCTTTCGAAAAAAAAAAAAAGTATATATAAAAGTTTATCTCATTCATATTCTCGATTTTCTTAGCATTAAAGTCCCGTTTATAAAAATTCATATTCATATATGATGCATGCAAAGAAAATTATTAGAGTGATATTCTCGTCGAARGTGAATTGTAAGTCGATACTTTCTTTATCAAAAATCTTAATTGAACAATTTTTTTCATTTGAATGTTTCATCATACGTCTTCGAATAAGTTAAAAGAAAATCTATTATAACAAATGTATGTGTAGCATATTATAATTCTTAAACATTTTCTTTGATTGTATTGATGATGCTCATCGTAGCAACAATGTCTTCTGAGTAGATGGAGTTGACTCTGCTCAGTTAAATTCCTCTCATGCCCATGATTCTTATCCAAGCGAATATGCTTTTGAATCGCTTTCAAAGCAGTCTTACAAAATTGTCTAAAATATATTTTTCCTATGCTTGTTTCAAGAATAGCATATGATATTGAAGGGAAAAGTAGTAGGATGTAGAAAATGTGATTAAAAACTCGTAACTTTTGAGAAATAATCACGAATTATTGGGAGGCTCAAACATGATATAAAATCATTGTCATCGTTAAACGATATTTATCGGTACTAAAAAAATTATTTAAACTATAATACAAAAAAATAATTTGTATTAGATATTTACCATATAAATTTAAATTCAAATCAAGCAACTTAAATTGAGAACAAATATAAAACTTGATTTGTTTGTAATTTGATGCAAATAATTGGATATTATTCTATACAAATCGAATTCTTCATATTATAGATTTTTTTTTTTAAGTGACTTCATATGGATAGTATTTTGAAGGACTAGACTAGAGAGTAGAGAGAGATAAGCCCCGAATAGAATTTACGGGAACTATAAACTTGCTCTTTGTGGGCCTATGGCACAACTGCCAGAAACTGACTCAAAACATAACTTTTCAGTGTTGGGCCCGCTGGTGAGTCTGAGTATAAGCAAGACAAAGGAGTCATTGTTTTCATTGGTCCAACAAGTTTACGACAAACCAAATTAAGGCCCAATCATCTAGGAAATSATAAGAAATAGTAACCTTAGAGGTGAATGTAAAATCAAGACTAATTGGGTAAACTTTTGTAAATCCTTCGAAATTTAGTGGGGTTTATGTAATTTATCACTTTACTTTCTAATTCAACACGAGCTGATCCTCAAATAAATCAATAATTTCTTTAATGCCTCAGTTTTTGGCCGAATCACATGACGACACATGCCGACCGATCCAACCGCTTTTTTATCATTATTATGTTATCAACCCCTCCTTTTCCATATAACCGCAGTTTTCTCTCCTTGGTATGATAAAGCCATACAAAAGAAAACGAAAAAGAAAAAGGAAAATATCTCTGGGAAAAAAATCCTCAGAGAACTCTAACCCATCTCCTTCTCTATATTTTTTAACTTTCCCACCTAACGGAAGGGAGAAGAAAATCTAGGGCTTTCCATACCCTAACCTAACCCCTTAAATTCCTTAGATTTCAACCCCTAAAAACCCTAATTTGCAATTAACTGGATTTGGTTGGGCAAGATTTTGGATAGGTAGTGGATTTTTGTTGGATGGTTTGTGTAGATTGAGTGAAAAGCTAGGGCTTTTATTTTTTTATTTTTTCTAGAGGATGGCGGAGGAGGCGAAGGAGAAAGAGGAGGAGTTGGAGTACGAGAGTGATCCCGAGGAGACGAAGTTGTCATTGAAGATGCGGAGGAGAGAGGCGAGTGATGATGAGGAGGATGATGAGGGAAGAGGTGGGGTGGATAGAGGGAGGATAGATAAGCCAAAGCCACCGAGGAGAATCGTTGACTCTGATGGGGAGTCGGATGGTCAAGGCGCCGCTGCAGATTACGAGGAAGAAGAGGAGTATGTGGAGGATGATGAGGAGATAATAGAGGATGAGGAGGAAGAGTATGAGGAAGAGGAAGAGTATGATGAGAGAGGCCGTGAAATTGGAGAAGTTGGTGCTGTGGCGAATGAGGTAGTGGAGGTGGAGGGAGGGAAACGAATGCCTGAGGAGAGAGTTGGGTCAGCGCCTGCAGAAGTGCAGCAAGGAATTGATGATGATAGGAACAATGATATGAATATTAATGATAATGAACAAAGAGAGGAGGAAGAGGAGAAGAAAGAGAATGAGCCATATGCTGTTCCAACTGCTGGGGCTTTTTATATGCATGATGACAGGTTTCGTGACAATGCTGGTGGGAGGCACAGGTATTGCAGACATGATTCATGAATTTAGTTGCTTTTTACAGCATTTCCTGTTCTGTTTTCATTTGATTATTATCAGGATTGGAATCTGACTTTTGAAACGAGATATGCTTTTTCTGGATTAATGATATGGTAATTGAAGAAATTAACTGTTTGATTATCTTTAGGTCATCATGTTTTGAATAATCTGGACTAGATAAAAAGCAAGTAATTTTATCATATAGTTTCCGTGGGACCTGCACCTATGAAATATCAGAATTTAGTCTTCACATAGTGTTTAACGGTTATAATGCTGATCATAGAGGTTACGCCATTTTGGTAATATTTTGGGTTATCTTCTCAGAAGACTTGTTGCACTCTTTATAGGTGTTAATTGTAACTTATGCATGCCTAGGCCGCCTTTGCAGTAATTGTATTGAATAAGTTATGGGGACTTCAATTACTCCTTTGTGGCCTTTAATCAAACAAATCTTCTGAATTAGGAGAAATGAAATGAGAATTTGTTTCTGTTTACTTGCAGACATGTTAAATTAGCTTGGTAAGTTTTAGTTTCAAGGGGCTATGGAGTGTGTCCCAAAGTTCATGTTCAGGAGCGCGTGGACTTCTGGAGAGTAGGGCACTTTATGTTACATGGCATAGCTCAAAAAATTAACTTCATAAACAAAGAAATTATATGATCTCTTGCTTTTAATTGTTTTGATGCATAGCAAGGTTGCAAATTGCATATTTTTAATGTTAGTAGCTTCCAACATTGGTCCATGTGTTTGACCTGTGACCCAAGTTTCTTGGCACTATTCAGTGGTCATTTTAAAGCATTGCCTTTTTCCCCACATTTTTTATGCGGGCTAAAACATACCCCAGCACAGAGAAGTTAAGTGCTAAGATAGGGTTCAATCCCAAAGTGCCCAATAGGACATCAATTTGTGATGTCTGAGCTGCTCCTAAGAACAAGGTAATCATTACACTTAAGAAATATGAAACATAGTACTTTACGCTTGTACCTGTAAACGTGTTTAAGGTCACATAATGGGACTTCAGCTACTGGAAACAGAATGGGGAGTGTGCTGCATGAGCGAATTGGTTTCTCTATGATGTTCCTGCTTTTTCCATTTGCTGTGCAGTTTGAAATTTGCTTATAAGAAAAGAACTTTAGTGATCATGCATCCCTAATATTATAAATGGAATATCCTGTAATCTACGTCCACATGTTTTGTTTGTTTTAGTCTTTTAAATGTCTTTATCCCTTCATATCAGTTTGAGCTATCATATTTGATTTCCGTTGAATTTTGTACCCATAAGACATTGCCAGAGTATACTGTTTTACCAGATTTCTGCAAAGTAGATAAACATGACTTGGTGGAATATTGCTTTCGTGATTTTATCAGATGTATGAGATATAAACAACTAATTGACTATTCCTATTAATAGCTTGATTAGTGAAAACCCCAATACTTTCTTACTTCCTCTCTCTCTCTCTCTCTCTCWCACACAGAGAACACCTCCACGTAAGATGGTTGAATTTCCATGAGTCTCTCTGTATCCTTGGACTTTTCTCTTATATTCTGGTGTGCATTGTGAATGATTCTCATTTGTTATGGTGAAAGTATTTCACTTTTTTTTTTCCCCCCCCATCTGAACTGTAGGCGAACTTTTGGTAGTAGAAAATTATGGGAGTCGAAAGATGACAAGAAATGGGGGCATGACAAGTTTGAGGAGTTGACTATGCAGGAAAGGCACTTTGAAGAGGTGAATGGCAATAACGATGTGTTGAATGATGTTTGACTCTGCATCTGGTTTTATTCTCCTATAATTTTCTTTGTGTTTGGTATGAGTTTTTCTTCCTTTTATTATGTCAGGGAAGGAGGACTTCTCGAGGGCGATTTCGAGGCCGTGGTAGAAATAGAGGCCCAGAACATGGATATGGACGAGGAAACAGGCCAAGGACATTTAATGCTGGCAACAGTGCAAATAAAAACAGTAACCAGAATATTAATGCTCCGAAGAGTGTGAGAGGACGAGGGCCTAGAAGATATCAACCATCTTTTAAGAACAACAATGACCCACTTCCAACCCAGAACCAACAGTGAGTAAAAATACTTCTGATCGCATTTTCCCTTGTCTTGTAAATTCTTTTTTAAAAACTATCTTCTGTTTATCTTATCTCATCTTTTTTGAATTTGTTACTGTAGATCTGGGAAGCCAGCTGAGAAACCTTCTCATTCTAGTTCTGCGAGGACATCTGCACCTACATCCAGTGGGGAATCTGAAGCAGTTCCAACCAAGAAACATGCTTTTGCATCAAGCTTAAACTATGCTTCTCCTCCTTTTTATCCTTCTGGCTCATCCTCCAAAGAGAGTCCTTTAACACAGAAGAGGGATGTACAATCTGGTATGGCCAACCGAAATGTTCAACCTTCTGTTGGGGATGAAAGTTTTTCTATGGCACAATCCAGTGCAATGCAACAACGAGGAAAGAGTGTAGTTGATTCTATGGGCATGGACAAGCTTTATATTGATGATACAACTTCTGCAGCTGCTGGGAAGCCTTCAAACAATTTACAGTTTCCACCTTCAGGCTCCTCATCAATGAGTTCTAATCAATCTCTGCAGCTGAGGACTCAAGGGAGAGGAATAAATAGCTTGGCACAAATGAGCTACCAACCATCAGGGTCTAYTAGCCAAGTCAACAGAATTTCTCCACCTGCCCAGCTGCATGCTGCTCAGCGTAATCCTGTTCAGAGCAGAGGGCAACCTTCTGTGCAAGCTTCTGTTCAGCTGTTTGCCCAGAACCCTGGTAGTGGATCTCAAGATTCTTCTCCTCCAAAAGCAGATCCGAATAAAAATGCTTTTGAGCCTGGAGAGGTGGAATCTCCTTCAGAAGCAAATAAGTCCAAGACTGCATTGGTTACCAAAGGAAAAGTCAGTGTTCAAGGTACTGGAAGGGGATCATTTTTGTATGGTGGAGCTCAAGTTATGGGGCCTTTGGGAAACCTGGGCAATGGTCCTGGTGATCAGAACTTCCCTGCCTTCTTGCCAGGTACAACTTCCAAGTTCAGGGGCTATGAAATGGAAGTGAACTGACCTTTTGGCAGATTTTTACTTATTTAGGATTGCTAACTTAAATCTATTCATTTTTTCTCTTTAGTATGATCTTTTTTTAGAATTTYGACTTCTTTGCAATCAGATCAACTTTAAATCTTACAATATGACAAAATAATCTATCCGTGTAGTTCTATAGAAACTTGTTGGCATACATTAGAATTTGCAGCTTGTTTGGTGAAACTTGTATACCTTTTACTTTGATCTGCTACGTTTAAATGTATAAAATATCTTATTTGTTGGAATACAGTCATGCAATTTGGTGGCCAGCACCCTGGTGGTATTGGAGTTCCTGCTGTTGGCATGGCCTTCCCTGGATACGTTGCTCAACCCCAACATGGTGGTATAGGGAATTCTGAAATGACTTGGTAAAAATTTTACTCCAATTTTGCCTATTTGAGTTCAAGATTTTGGTCATCTCTGTATATGATGGATCTCAAAATTTGAGTTGGAGATGCATTTATATTTGCTTTATGTCACTGGAAGAAGGTGTTTAGAGTTTTTCTATGTTCAACGATTCTTGTGTTTATTTTGTTGGAAATGTGTAGTAGCAAGAATCAGATATGAATTTGGAATTGTAGATTTTCCTTCTAGTTTGCTGACTCCCTTACTGTGCTTAAGAGTGTAATTTGGACTGCAAAATGCTAGCACACCATGCCAGCTGGCACATGGATATGTAATAGTGGTCTAGGTTATATCTTGAAAACAAACTTGTCAGATGAAGCCTCAACTCACCATGGCATCTTTCAAGTAATTTGCAAAGATGAGTGACATACTTTGAGAGAACATATTTAACTGTGTCCTCAGATACTTGGACAGTTTTGTTTTGCTTTTCGTGATAAGGCCTAAAAGAGGTTTTCTCAGCAATATGAGCCTACTGAGTGGCTGCAAAGGGTAATTAAGGATAATACCAGTACGAATCAGTAAAAAATCAGTGTTGTTTCTTGAAGTTACTGGGCTTTTTCGTTTGTCTCAGAAATGTAATAAAATTCTTCAGCCCATTCTTTTCTGTTTTGCATCATTCTGGAATAAAAACTGATGACAGTTGCTACAAGCAGTTTCCTGCCCTGACTGCCACCCTATGGGTGCCTTCGGTTACCAACCTTGCAAGTTGAATTATGACACAAATGTTGGGAGATAGAAAGAGGTTCATTCTCGTGACTCTAAAGATATGAATTTAGGCCTTAATACTGGAGCTGTTTGGAATCTAAACATTTTGGTTATTAAATTGCTTAGCCCCTAAAGTGCAAAATTCTGAATTAGCATGGTTTAGATGTTAATCAATTATCATCTTAAACATATTTACTATTATGGTCCTAAAAACTATGGAATTTACAATTATCTCACCTTATTCAGGCTACCAGTCTTGGCTGGTGCTGCTGGAGCTTTGGGAGCAACATATTGTCCACCGTATATTGCTGTTGATGGTGCTTATCATGCTCGCCCTTCTGGACAGCCGTCATCTCTTCCTCCTACAATGTCAGTGCTTGTAGTCTGCTGTTACTTATTGTCTGATGTGTTTTCTTGAACTGTGCTTACATTTAAGTAAAAATATTCCTGAATGTATTGGCTTTTTTGTTTAGTTCCTGACTCTTGGATATCAAAACTAAAGTAAGGTGATCGTGTAGCTTGTATCCTGGTTGTCTTTCTTCTGCTTGGCATATAAATTTTAGGTTTCAATTAATTTGTTCTGGGGGTTAACCTGATCCAGTTTATCAATTGAAAAGCGAATATCTACATATTTTGCATGATGGGGCATATAACAATATGTATCTAAAAACCTTGTCCAATTGCGACTGACTAATTTTAGTACAGGGGTGGTTTAGTTACTGGTTCTACGTGATCTCTTAATGCTCTGTGAAAGTATAGTAGCGGGGTGTAGATTATGCATGAGTAGTTTGTTGTCTTATGGGCCCATGCAAGTTTGTAAATTCTCGAAATCATTATCTTAATGCCTTTCGATTCTAAATATTTGTATTGCTTGCTTGCAGGAAAGAAAATATCACAAACAAACCCAGTAACGAATGGAAGCCCTCTCAAAGGCCTGGGCCTGGTACAAAATGATCGCTCTCTCTCTTTTTTCCCTTTGCTAGTTTTGTATTGTTGAGCACATCTTAGTACATGCTTATTGGCTGTAGCTGAATCATCCTTTTTCCCTTGCAGAGGTTGCTAATGATGATTTTGGGCATCGGCAAAAGAATCCTCGCAGGTTATCTAATGTCCATCTTGCTGTTTACTTGTTGCTATAGTTTTTGTGGCTTGTATGATCTTTTTTCTAATTTTTGTTGACAATAACCCAAGTGGGTGAGCACTGGATGCATCATGAGCTAGTTGGCTTTCTATTATTTTCCCCTCTTTTTTTTGGGGATCGGGTTAATCATGGTAGATTTGTTAACTTTTCTTTATTTCTATGGCAGATACACAGAGATGAAGTTTGACCAGTGAAATCATTAGTTAGGTGGAACTTGTTTCAATAAGCCTACCAAGGTTTACATTTCCCCAAGTCTTTCATCTGTTGGGTGTTCCAAAATTCTGAGTTATACTTCTGGTGCTGCAGGCCTTCTTCCAGGTCCTTTGTAATCTCCAGGTGTTGATCTGGGGCACTTTGGGCTGATATTGTTCTCTGAGATGCTTTAGGTAACGTTCTACGATATGTTTTCAAGCTTCAGAACTGCAGTATTAAATTGCTTTCTGTGGTAACCTCCCTTTTACCAGAACATTATGTGTTTGCCTGCTGTTGTGGACCATTCATTTGTGTTCTTAGGTCTTGGTTTTCCTTATTTGTGCAAAATTTCATTATTGCCTGATCTTTTAGCCCTATTTTACCTTCTGGTCTTTTTTTTTTTTTTTTTTGGGTGGTTTTTATACATGTACCCTAAGTTTGGATGGAGCTGAGTTATTAGATTTCCCTTTGTTATCGAAGTTTCAGTTGCAAAGATGAAATGAGTGGCAACTTCCCTCTTGAAAATTTTTATTCCTTGAAGTGGTAGGAATTGGAATAGAAAATAAAGTTCTTTATTTACTGAAATAAGGTGTTATAGAATGTAAAATTACTTAGAAATTTTCCTTTCTTTTCTTTACAATTTCCAACTGGGAACAGGTTTCTTTTTTTGATGTCTTCAAAAGGTATGAAACAAAACTAATTCTCTTTTCTTTCTTCTCTTCTATGCACCCCCACTATTAGTTGGATTATTGTGCTACTTGGTTTCTTATCTACAAAGCAATACAATGTGTGTGTGTGTGTTTTTTTTTTTTTTTTTGGGGGGGGTGGGGGAGTAACAAACAAAGAACAAGAAAAAAGAAGAAAGAAAAACATGTATTTTTAATTGAAAAAGGGAGAAGGAGAGCCTTGGAATATGATTTTCGTACTGCTTCCTTGAGAAAGTGAATTGATATCTATCTTATGTGCTAAGAATATGTATTTCATCCTGTGACTACACAGGCATGTCTGTAGTTTTTGCAGTGTCTCCTTATCTGATCTTTGGGGGTTTGATGAATGTGACACCTTTGGTACAATCATAAACTTGTACGGCCATGTAATAGGTACATSTTGAGAGCTGAAAACCAAGATACTCAGCAGGTCTGATCGCAGAGTCATTTAATTAAAATAGACACAATATCTGAGAAAGGGATGCAGAGTTAGGATCAATATAGGAAAGAACTCCATAGGTTTGTGTAAATTGAAAAGGTATGGATTGATATGGATATCTATTTCTAAATACAGGCTGTTCTTAACTATTAGGCAAAAATCTGTAAAAGCTCCATCTATAAACAAAGCACACATATAGAAGCCAAAAAGGGCACATGTTGTCATGGTTACACATTATTTGAGACCATGATGAAATATTATAGTGATTAATTAGCATATATCTTTAACAGTCTGCTAGAAAATAGAGCTTCTTTTGAGCGACATACTCTCTAAGCATATATCTGCGTGAAAACACATGCTCATGTCAATTCTCCTTTAAAAGCATTTTATATTGAACCACAGGAAATTGTTGATGTCCTACACAATAAATGTTCTGAACCCAAAGACAACAGTCAGAAAGATTAAAATAAACTTAWCCTTGACTTTATTATTTATCTTTTTCTTCCTTAATTGGTGTGATGTTACAAAGGTTCTTGTCATTCTCTATACGTCTACTTTCGTTGTAATTTAGACTTTGCTTGTCCAGTGGAGGTATGTATTTAGATTGTCCATGTTGAGAAAGAGCACTTTAGGTGTCTGTTTGACTTTGGAAAGCAGGGAGAAATGTTAAGCTGCATTGGTTGGTTATGCATCTGTTTTCTCTAGCCTGTCAGAATTCCATGATAATTCAGCTTTAGATGTTGTCTTTCTTTCTTCCTTTCTTTTTTTTGTTTTAACTTTTCATTCTTTTCGTTTCTGCTTGATTATGATGCCAATCTATTTTATTGTATCTCTTGATTGTTTCGTTTCTTAACTCTCTGTTCTAGGTATGTATGTGACAAACACCTGCTCATGCTGCTTCATTCCAACGAAAAGCACTGCAGCCTGACGGGTGGTGGTTCGTTGTTCTAATATGCGGTAGGAGTATCAGAGAGCTGGAGAACCTTTCTGTGCTCTGTTGAATAATGATACTTAAAAACTTAAAATTGGAAAAATGATTATTCTTCCTTTGGGTCTCAGGTTGTTGTGGCTTGGTTTTTTTCATGAAGCGTGTATGAAGTGTATCGAGCTTCTTCGAAAAACACTATTGAAAATTTTTGGAGAAGAACAGGAATTATTGTGCAGCAGCTTTTTGGTTCGGAGATTAGATTATTTGGTTGTAATGAATAGTTTCAAGACGGTCTTAATTTGTGTTTTTATTATCATTGATTCGGAGGGTTGATTGAATTGTCTGTCTTAGTGAGGGAGTAGTTTACTTCTGATATTTTGTAAAACTAGACAAGGACGTTCATGTTCCTCCTCAAATTTATGGTTGTGGTTATGTTTTAATGAAGTGTGTTTTTTCATATGAATGGAGTGTTCTAATTCCTGGAGATTTTTAAGCTTGTAGTTTTTGCTGCATTAGATGATCAAGCATGCTATTTAAATTTTGAACCTTAGATCGTTGTGTGTGGAAGTTGGYATGATGATCTTGAATTTGTAGTCAGCATTTTTAGAGATTGCTTTCTCCATCAAATGGTGTGTGCAGACATTGTTGATTTTCCAGGTTTTACATTATGTCAATATGTTTCATTAGGTGTATTGGAGCATATTCAAATAACTCTTTTTTTTTTTTTTTTTAATACATATGGTTTTGGTTTCACTACGTTGCCATTACTGTTCTGTGGGAAAGATGGGCAAAGAAATAAATGTTTTTGATCTAGACGTGGAAATGCTTTTCTATTTTACTTTCTTGAGTGCGTGAATAATGTGTTAAGATTTCTGCTTGGCTGCCTCTTGGGCAATGGCAGCCAATGCTAGATTGAGTTATTCTATTTCATGAGACTTATTATAATATTGCTGAATTTAAAAACATAAAATTTCATGTAATTTTGATTATACTGATAATCTGAATGAAGCTTTTTCTATATTGTTCATTTCACTCAAAGATGATATCATGAAGAAGGATTCTCAGTTTATCTTTATTCGTACAAACCTAAACCAAAGATCTTTGAGAAGATATCTCCAACGCTTCTTTTTGGGCTAAGCACAATCTAAATCTTGCGCTATATGCTTTCCTGTACTAGCTCTGTTCAACTTGTGTATAGAAAATAAATTGGGTTGAACTTTTCAAGAATTATTTACTGGAGGGTTGTTCTTTCATTAGTTAGCGATATGATCATTTCGAGAATGCTTAATAATGGTCTCTGCCATTGCATATATTTTAATATGAAGGAAGCAATGGTATATATCATAGCAATTTAACAGTTTTGAACATCAATTCCCATAGTAGGACGACGATGGGAGAAGATACCTGAAAGTGCCATCCACCGCATCACATTAGGTAATTAATGTCTCACCCAATTTCGTTTATCTTGATGCCTTTTCGCACAGTCAACTCCCCAAAACCCTTAAATGCTCTCTTTGGCTTGAGGAGCACTCCCTCCCTTGGATGGCTTTAGTTTGATGGGTGTGTCTGTTTGTGCCTTTTATATAATAGTAAAATATTTTGTCGTTTGAATATTTTATCTATTTTTTATCTTTATGATGATAAGTACTTGATCAATAGATTATCAAATTTAAATAACTTATTTTTTATTATATTTTAAGTTAAAATGTAAATACCGATCAAAATAAAATTATCTGTTTAGCATTTTGAAAGAAAAGATTAATAGGACTAATAATCCAAAACGTAGTGTATTTTGTGAGAGAAACACGTTACTCCCATCTCGGTCTCCTCCTTGATCTTGTTGCTTCTGCCAGAAGCTGTGTTGCTATTTCATCTCAGCCATTTACTATGGAGTATAAGAAATGTAGTACCAAAATTAAATTATGACCTGTCTTATTCAAATTATTACTCCTAATAAAACTAGCTAATGGGAGCAGTGTCACGTGTGTTTGGCACGTGCAATTCTTTCACTTCCCGACACTCTACCCCTCCCTCTCTCTCTCTCTCTCTCTCTCTCTCTCTCTCTCTCTCTCTCTCATAATTCATACACCTCTCTTTTCTATTTGAGCATCATTGCTCAAGACGGGAAGCTAGTTTCTGAAATTTTCCTCTCTCCTCTAGGCTTCCACCTCCGTTTTCTATTCAGCTCCTCTCTACTTTCTCTCTCTGAAAGGGAATAGTATATTGATAATCAAAAGCAGAGAATATCGTTTTGTTACGCTATTTCGATCTTATACTCCAACTGCATTTAKTCAATTCCTCTGTGGAAGCTCCAACTGAGATCTTCGTTCGATTCAATTTTGTTTTGTTTTCAAGCTTGCGTAGTATCTAGATGGAAATGGAGGTGAAAAGGAGATTATGATTCTGTACGTTGTTCCAGCAGCTTGCAGGATCATTTGCTTGTTCGCTCTGTACTAACTGATTGAATCTCAACGCTTAACAGTGGTTACTCACCTCCTGTTGCGGAGCTCTCGTATGTTTTACAGTTTTAATTCTGTTCCATGTCGAGTTCTTGTTTACTTTACTACTTGAATTGACTCCTAAAAGATGTCCGCTTACTTTCGCTGTTAGAGTTTTAAGTTTTCTGTGTGTCGTCTCTGATAATTGGTTATTGTTTCACACGTTTGAACCTGTTTCTGGGATACAGCATCAAGTTTTGCATTCCTTCTTCTTACGTGTCATAAAGTGCTTGGAGTTACTTTACCTTTTCGGTTTTTAATCTTTGAAAGAGGACTAAGACATTGTGCTTTGATTTTTTTTCTTTTCTTTTGAAACGAAGAATTGAAGGTTCAAGAAGCTGAAGTTGTAGATTTCTTTGCTGGGAATTTGGTGTAAACTGTATTGATTTTTGGATGGTGGAATATCAGCATTCAGCAACTTCCATTCGATTACTTGTATAGAAATAATGTCATAGTAGGAATTATTGATTCGGAAATATTCTTCTTGATTTTAAGCAATGGAGGAAATCAATTTGGTGAGACCGTCATCCCTGAGGCCAAGTGGAGGCTTGAAGTCCACGTTATCAGGAAAATCAACACCAAGGGGTTCCCCTTCGTTTAGGAGAGTTAATTCTGCTCGTACTCCACGAAGAGACGGTCGGAGTGGTGGAATTAGTTTTTATTGCTTTAGGAGCAACAGCATTGTGCTCTGGTTGCTACTGATTACTCTTTGGACTTATGGTGGATTTTACATACAGTCAAGGTGGGCTCATGGGGACAACAAGGAAGGGATTTTTGGTGGTAATGAGAGTCTAGAGAGTGATGAAAAAACTAAACTCCAGCAGAAGGATAGGCGAGAATTGATTGCTAATGAGGATTCTTTAGCGGTTAAGGCTGGTTTGGATAAAAACCATTCTGATTCAAAAGGCAGGGATATGATTTTAGCCAAAAACGAGAACAATGTTTCAAAAAGGCAGGGTGTACCTTCTAAGAAAAGCAGGAAAAAATCTGCACGTGGCTCCCGTAGGAAGTCCCATTCTAGGCCAAAAGAAATGGCAGAACTTCAGAACAGTGAAGTCAATGTGCTGGAAGAGGAAATTCCTTCACATAATAGTACTTATGGCCTGCTTGTTGGTCCGTTTGGAACATTAGAGGACAGAATCCTGGAATGGAGTCCTGAGAAGCGGAGAGGAACTTGTGATAGAAGTGGTCAATTTGCACGTCTGGTTTGGTCCAGAAAGTTTGTGCTTTTATTCCATGAGCTTTCAATGACTGGGGCTCCACTTGCAATGATGGAGTTAGCAACAGAGCTTTTGAGCTGTGGGGCCACTGTTTCTGTTGTTGTTCTTAGCAGAAAGGGGGGATTGATGCAAGAGCTCTCTAGAAGAAGAATCAAAGTGCTGGAGGACAAATTGGATCTCAGCTTCAAAACTGCCATGAAAGCAGATCTAATAATTGCAGGATCAGCAGTATGTGCATCATGGATTGGTAATTACTTTCGTCCTTGTTTCCTTACTGTTTGTTAAATTGGATACTTTTCAGAGATTTCTTAGTTTCCAAAGATGTATACCTTTTTTTTTTTTTTTTTTTTGAGATTTCTTGGATAATTTGCTCTCTATTTGTAAGCTCCGGCACAGATTTACTTTGCAACATGCAAAAGCAATGACTTTATCCTTCCGAAGAATTTGTCCTAAATGCCTCTTTTTGGTGCAAGTCTACTGATAGTTGGAGGTTTTTGTTTTCATAAAGTCCCATGAAGAAGAGAGAGAAAAGAAAAAGAAAAAGCAAGTCCGGAGAGGAATTTTAGCTATTAGTTTCTTTTGTATAGATGTCGAAACGGGTAATGAGAGAAAACGAAGGTGTAGACTTCAAAAGTTGATTGCATCCAAAATGTGGAAATGCAGGTAAAGGGAGTGATACTAATAAAATTTCCCTTCTATACTTAGACTGCCCTCTTATCTTCTTTTTCATGTGCCTTCCGCTCTTGTTTCCAGATATAGTTAAAACCTATCTTTTCTTTTCCTTTTATAACTATCCAAACAAACCAAAGGAGCCTTTTCTTATCCTTTCTCCCCCATAATATCTATCCTTTCATTTTCCTTCCGTTTAACCGAAATATAAAACAAGGTCGAGAAATTGGGGATTTTGGCAAATTATCCAGCTAATAACTTGTCACGAAGAGTTGCTAAGGGACTGCCCATGGTTCAGAAATTGCACATTAATGAAATGAATTCTGTGTTTCTTCATATGAATGATTATGATGGAGCAAGATAGTGGTTAAATTTTGACATTTCATCGCACTCTGTCCTAGAGTATTTTTCTGCTTTATATGGATGGACAATCTGTTATCTTTTTTTGAGTTCAGAATATTTTGTTCATTGCTTGAAGTCCTGATGTTAAAATCCTTGACGGCTGTTACGGGGGTTTCAGAAAAATACAGAGAACATACTGTGCTTGGTTCCAGTCAAATTGCTTGGTGGATCATGGAGAACCGAAGGGAGTACTTTGATCGTGCAAAACTTGCCCTCAACCAAGTGAAAAAACTAATATTTCTTTCTGAATCACAGTCTAGACAGTGGCTAGCCTGGTGTGAGGAAGAAAAGATCACGTTAAAATCTGAGCCTGCACTGATACCACTTTCTGTTAATGATGAGCTGGCTTTTGTAGCTGGTATCCTTTGCTCACTCAATACWCCAGCATTCGGGACTGAGAAGATGCTGGAAAAGAGGCAGTTACTGAGAGATTCAGTTAGGAAAGAAATGGGATTGACAGAMGAAGATATGCTTGCAGTGTCTTTAAGCAGTATTAATCCTGGAAAAGGTCAATATTTGCTTCTTGAATCTGCACGGATGATGATTGAGCAAGGGTTCCCTCTGAATAATTCTTTCACAAAGTTTAGAAAGCGTATAAGACAGAACCTTCCATTACATCATCCCATGACATCTAATGGAAGCCTACAGAAACATATGTCTATGAGTGAAGGAAAGCACAAAAGGAAGCTTAAGATTGTTATTGGATCAGTAGGGTCTAAGAGCAATAAGGTACCTTACGTCAAATCACTTCTTGGATTTCTATCTCAGCACTCAAACTTGTCTAAGTCAGTATTATGGACTCCGGCAACAACACGTGTTGCCTCGCTTTATGCTGCAGCAGATGTGTATGTTATGAATGCACAGGTAATAAATCACTGCATACTCTTCTGCTAGTTCTATATTTGACACTACATTTTAGCCAAATGGAACTCTCGTGCAATGTTCAAGTAAATAAATTCAAGTTGCTTCAATTTCTTACTATGAAGTTCCCACTTTCTGATTATTCTGGATTGTAAGTAATTCTTCAAGCAGTTCTCTGTCATTTTTCAACCTAATCTTTTATCGGACGCTCTCCCTTGAAGAGTTTTCTTCCTTTTTTCCTAGCGAATAATGGAGCATCATTTATACACTTGAAGATTTGAGAAAGAATAGAAATTAAAATGTATGAGTCCAATCATAATTTAGTCTAACCAAAAGCTTTTAAACTGCTCTCCTTTTCTGAGTCTAGATTATGTTGGTCAGGACTCAGTGCCATGATACCAACCCTAAGGTGCTTTCCTTGAGAAATATTTTTGTCCCTTGATCAAGTATGAGTTCTCTTTGCAACAATGCTGCATGGGATTATGTAAATTATTGAACTAGATTTACCTAGCTATATATGGATTTGTGCTTATGACATTAACCGAACACAATGCAGGGACTGGGAGAAACTTTTGGGAGAGTAACAATTGAAGCAATGGCATTTGGTCTTCCGGTATGAAACTCAAACTCTTATCTTGTGATAGCATTATCTCTTGTGGATTACGAACGAAGCTACTACTATTCAAATAATTTAAGAATATAATTTAGAATCAGAAGATGTAACATATTTTGTTTCTTGGAACGTGTATTTACATCTATTTTCCTTTTAAGTGAACCAAAACATCTTAGCTAGAATATACATCTAACCATTTGATTGTATATAATCGCATGCAACCAGCTTGGACATGATCTTTTCCAACAATATTTGGCATATGATGTAAAACTCCCCTGGTGACTTTTCTAACATTTAGCTAACATTTAGACTGAGCAGTTAGGATAGATGACAGTTTGTTCACATATGTATCAAGCCAGTTGGAAAAAATCTGGTCTTCTGGTAAATCAAAGAGTCAGAAAATCCAAGCTGAAAATTGTTTCGGGCCTGATACGAAATCTAATGATGCAATCTGCTCAAGACCACCAGAATATAACATTATCGCAAACGCTGTGTTCCTAACATTTTGCACATTGACATGTAAGCAAGTGAATTGCTTGATGCAAATACTGAACTTCCAGTTTTGTGTTTCTAACATTTCTGTTATAGGTGCTGGGAACTGATGCTGGAGGCACAAAGGAGATAGTTGAACACAATAAAACTGGTCTTCTCCACCCTTTGGGGCGTCCAGGAGCTGAAGTTCTGGCAAAACATCTTCACTATTTGCTTGAAAACCAATCAGCAAGACAGCAAATGGGTGCAGAAGGAAGAAAGAAAGTGGAGAAAATGTTTTTAAAGAAGCACATGTACAAGAAATTTGGGGAGGTCCTGTATAACTGCATGAGAATAAATTAGCATATTCCATAGAATACCATTCTTTACATGGAACACGAATTTAGAATCTTGGTTTCGGAGCAAACCCCCCCCCCCCCCCCAAAAAAAAAAACCAAAAAAAAAAAAAAGCAAAAATACTCAGAGGATCTCGTAGATAATGAGTGAGTAGATCATTTCTCTAGTAGCAAATAGTTTTTTGATTGAATGAAAGATGTCGAGATAAGAATCGTTTGAAATATTCAAATTTCAGCTGATGCTGTTTTTGTCTGTTTTAAATTAGGCTTAATCTGAACTTTGAGAAGTACCTGGCTACTCAATACTCGAGCTAGTCATGAATTTAATTTGTTGATTCACATGGAAGTAAATGCAAAGTGGAAGATGAGCAAAGATGTCTCTCAAAACTTGGACTCTATTTTCAAAATTTCYCTATTTCAAATTTACTTTKAAAACGTGATCAATACCAATCATTACGCGATTGCTTGCTACTACTAAATCTCCAGGCAACAGCCTGCCTGAACATGGCCGGAGAATCTCTCCGGCGCCTCAACTTTTGTCCACGTCTGGCTCTTTGTATCCCACGAGTAAACTCTGTGGGGCTCACTGAATCTGGAGGAGCCCACAACAAATAGCTTCCCCTGCCATGCTGTCACAAAGGCTGTATTCCTCACATCGGATGGAAGCTCTGCCAGCAGTTGCCACTTGGAATTATCTTCCCATGGTACTGCTGCCAAGTCAGCGCCTCGACACATATACAGTCTACCATCCCCAGCATCCACGCATGTTCTAGGACATGTGGCAGCATATAAGGAGTCCTCTTGGATTGGGTCCCACTGCCAAGTGTTCAAATCAAATGCTTCGGCACTTTTATCAAATCTACCTTGCATGTCCGTCTTGTATCCGCCGATGACATGCAACTTGCCACGGTGGAAAACTCCTTTGCACTCGTCGCGTGGCCTTGCCATGTCAGGGAGTGCTACCCACTCATTGTTTGACACGTCATACGCCAACGCTGATGTTAAAGCATTTTTTTCCTGATCGTGACCACCCGCTACGAAAACCATTCGATTAGAATCCGACGCACAGGCAAAGAATGATCTTGGGCAACCTGGCATGTCGGGCCCACGTCGCCACTTGGCAGAAATAAAATTATAAACGAACACCTCATTCGAAACCTGCCAAGTGTCCGGGTTCCACCCGCCCATCACGACCAGGTTCAACCCAACCCCAAGAAGCTGGCAAAACATCGGCAACCCGTCGGAGTACCCGGGCACCGGCGGAAGCTCAGTCCAATAACCCGTATCCGGTTCACAAAGCGTTAGCCGGTACACCGGCGTTGCAGAATACTTCATTGCTCCAGGCTTTCGATTCGGGTCAACCCGTGCTTGCGCCATGACAATGAGTTTTCTAGGGAAGCCGGCTGCCTTCCTCTGTTGCCAAAACTCCGGTAGCTGGATCTCCAGCTTCCAACTTTTACTCACAGATGAAACAGAAGAGAGATGCTCGTAAGGGACTCGTAGCAAGCATTCATGTCCAATATCATCCGGAAGGCCCGGAAACAGGTTCATGATTTGCTTCTAGTTTGCAATTGAAGAGCGAAGAGTAAACACGAAATATGAGTTGGACCAGATTTGAGTTGCTCTCTGCGGATTTTTTTCTTCTCAGATGAGTAATGGAGTCTCGTGACAATGATTTATAGACGGAGCCGTTTGGCGAACGCACATTGGCAGTATGAATCAAGAAGATGTTCTAGAAAGGGGAATTATGATAATGATGATGAGAAGGGACCATTAGTTTGCTGGTATTCTTGCCTTTCCTATCTCACTTTACAAGAGTGTTTCTATATGCTTACCCAATAGGCAAATTCATTACGATATGGGTGATCGATTCTGCAATTCCCAAAAAGAGACATAAAAGTGGCCTTTCTTCTAGAAGCAGTGGGGCACATTATATAATTGAACCGATTATGATTAACGAGTAAAATCAATCTTGTCAAAATCATTTAATAAGATGATTTTTGTCATAACAATTTCTTTTCATAATATTACTTGTCAACTAGAATTGAAATTTACAATGTTAATTTCTGTCGAACCATTATATTTGTCATTTATGTTAAAATTGATAATTAAAATATAATAATAGATGATGTGGTTAAGGTGAGTAGACAGCATGGCCCGTTTGAATTGTGAGAGTCTTTGTTGGTTTTGCCATTTTAACGGGATTTGCATCAGCTTGTTTCTCATATTCTAATTGACTAAATAAAGAAATCAAATCAACACTATTATTTAAATTGTTTAGTTGTAACGTCAATTATTATTTTTTTGTTTATTTATGTGATTTTTAACATATACGGTGTCTATGGTTGAAAACCAATCGGAACAGGACTAATGCTTATCCAGTTTTTGACGATCAAATCGACTTACTATAGGTCTCTTTCTGGTTGCCCGAATCTATCTTAAATAAAAACAATTTTGAAACCTCTGATTCTTAATTAGAAATCTTTTAATATACATTTTTTATTATATCGATTAATTAAAAAGTGATTTTTGTTTTTTATTTCAAATCTTTTAAAGTATCTCTAATGTTGGAGTGTTTTTTAACAAATAAATAACGGTCAATATATAGAATGTCAATTCARAGTCAAGTTAATATCTGAAGAAAGGTGGATGAAACTCATTAATTAACTTTAGTGTATTTCCTCTGTTGCAAAATAACTCTCCTTTTGGATAGCTTTTTGTTGGTTCAAATCACTTGTCATTTTGAAAAAATCAACAACGTATTAAATATTTTTTTTATTTTACTCCTAATTAATTAATTTTATTTATTTCTAAAATATCATTTCCAATGGGTTGAGCATACATATTGGCTAAAGCATTAAATATACGTGCGAAATGAAAGGAATGTTAGTAATGTCATTTTATTTAAAATTTTATAGAAATCAATACTTTATTAATATGCATATTTTTGTTCAAGAAAAAAACCAATTAATTTGTAAACTGATGGAGTATAATGTAAACGTTCTTTGAGCTTGCCAATATACATTTATTTCTTTAAATAATATAATAAAAATAACTTTTAAAGTCAAGAATTATCGCAAATAATATAAAAATAGTTTTTAAAATCAACGGTTATCTCCAATTGCTAGTCAGAGTGTTGTTGAAGAGACTTTCTAGGACTAGACATTATTAACATTTATTCTTTTCACGCCATTATACATAATTGAAGGCATAGTTGTTCCGAATCCACAAACCATTTTGAGTGGGGGTCAGAATTTCTTCGAAAATGTTTTTGAATTTATTTGAGATGTTAGTAAAATTCAAATTGGAGGAGAATATGGTCCTTGGTTCCTTTTATTGGAACTATGCAATGCATTGGAGATAAGATTATTATATTAATGTCTATTATGATAATATGACAAACATTTTATGATGTAAAAATTGTAGCATTGGAGATGCTCTAATGTTATCTATTATACATACATTCTTTATTATATCAATCAGAGAATACGATGTATAGACCTATACATGTCGTCATGATCAAATTGATGTGCAAAGGGTGAGTTATAGGGAGAGAAGAAGAAGTGTCGGAGCAGTAAAGGATGTATATACACATGATATTCTGCATAATGTATTAAAACAAGTATGAAAAATAACTTCGCCCAAGATAATTTTTTAAAAAAATATTAAAGACAATCGATAACGTTTAAAATGACAAATTTAAACAATATAGCCTATGTTTAACATAATTAAGCTTATTAACATAGTTTGGAACTTCCCTTATTACAATCTAACAAAGCTTTTCAAAATAATTTATCAAAATCCACCCTCGACAAACTAGTTAGCTACCATCCCATTTGGAAATGGATTTAGACCCTTATCTCGTGAGGTTAGTTAGTATGAAAATATAGCACTTCGAATTTGATATTGGTAGTGGTTTAAGGTTTAGGCAGTTTTGATGAAGCCATTGATTGCAAATACTTAGTTTTGATAAAACCTGTAATCTTCATAAGCCAAGGAAATGGACACATGAAGATAACATGTATCAAATGACTATTTTGCTTCTATCTCCGGCCTGCTGGATCAGCTCCAAAAAACTGGCCTTCCCCACTCTTTTCCATCAAAATTTTTCTCATGTTTTTCACGCTGTTTGTGAGCTCATGCAAATGCATAATTTTTAAAACAAATATTATATCAGATGTCAAAACAAAATCATATCCATTAACGACTGTTAATCAGAATTATCTATATATAATTAAACAATCTCCATTTGACAATTAAATTGAGCAATTTGATAGGTGAATCGCACAYTCTCGACTGATTCGTATTGGTATAAAGAGAAAATGTGAATAAAATATTAAAAATGATTTCTTTATTTTTATTTTGCTAACGTAACATATATTATGTCAAGAAAAAATCATCTTTAACGAAAATTGAAAAAGTATTCTAAAAAAGATCAAGTGATGATATTAATTCAACTGGTTCACGTTAGAATTCTTTTTGATCTCGTGCCGCAAGCAGAAATCAAACCTTCATAAGCCTCACTTTATTAATTACTTAAGCTATTGATTTAATATCTATCRCTTCAAAGTAATCATTTTTTATAGCTAAAAAGTATTCTTCTAAAATCTTTAAATGAAATTAATATTAAACCACAGAAAGTTTGGAAAGTACCATTCATCCCAGCAGCGGGCACTAACCACATTGTACATTATGTCGTGTTCCATATGGCTAGCGGAGAACGAATACTTCATTTTGTATTCTAAGAGAGAGAGAGAGAGAGAGAGAGAGAGGTCGGAGGAGAGTGTGATGGAAACAGATATTTGAGAAAAAAGACAATACTAATGCGATCCTCAATATGCACGTTTATTTTATAATATTAATTCTGTCATATTCAACAWTAAAGTAATCGTACGCTATAGCTTGCAGCCTTTTGGAGGACAGTGATGATACCATGGAGATATTAATTAGTAAAATAATTCTAGAACCTTTCTCATTTTCCCAAATCCAAATAGTTTTGAAAAATATTATTAATTGTTAGTTGAATTTAAATTTATTTTTAAACTTTTAAATTTGAATGTTTGATTTATTAGAATTATTTATAAGCTTCGTAAATATATGCAATTATTTGAAGGAAGAGAGAAATATATGTAAAATTATTAAAACATCGCTTATAAATCAAAACTTCATCATTTAGCATTAAATAATATGTTTTAAAAGTCCTAAATATTAATACATTCTAAGTTATATTATCAAATTACTTTAATTTTAATAAATATTTAACCAATCCAAATTTTAAGTTATGAATGTGTTATCAAAACCAGACCAAAGAATTAAGGCCATCTTCTCCAAAATTTAAATAAGTTGCGTTTATTTCATGCAAATTCAAAATTCATATCTATCTAACCAATTTTCAAGGAATAAGCACCACAATTGCATAAAATCCAAAAGTAAAAGTCTAGAAACCAAAAGATACCCATCTCACCAAACATTCCAATCATTTACACGTTATCTAACAGAATTCTCGCTCGATATTTTATATATTTAAAACCCGATTTTCGTAATGTCAAGTAAGTAATTCAAGAGCTACTACAACTTCAAATCTATTTATGATTTTGTGTGTTTTGTATTTGCCATTTCGTTTCATAGTTTGGAAACTCATACCTCCAAACAAGATGCAGATTGAACATGTCCGGTGTGCTCTAGGGGAACTTCTATCTTGGTAGCCTTGTTTTTCCTCAAATCTATCACGTAATAATCATCTGGGCTCCCATCAGATCTTGCACAACCAATGGCCAATACCTTATCCTGCCAGGCTGTCAAGTATGATACATCAGAGACACCGGCTGGCAACCCGGACGACAACTTTGTCCAAATGGCACCATCACGTTCGAGAAGGCGACCATCCTGCCACATGTACAACCTATCATAGGGACTGCTCATACAAGACCTCGGACACATGGCAGTTCCCAAGAAGTTGTTCACGAGGTCCCACCGCCACGTTCGATCATCGCACACCTCGGCATCTCTCTCGAATCCACCTTGCCTCTCTGTACAATAACCACCAATCGCGTGGAACTTGCCACGGTAGAAAATGCACTTGCATTCGTCACGCTCTTTTGCCATGTCAGGCAACGTGACCCATTCATCTTTTGCCACAACATAGAGCATCGCCGACCGTAAAGCATTTTTGTCCTCATCATGCCCACCGGCAATAATCACCGACCGATCAGAATCAGAAGCACATCCAAAAAYTAGTCTCCGTCCACCTGGCATATCGGTCCCATTCCGCCACGTGGAAGATAAAAAATCGTATATAAATACTGAATTTAACACCTTCCACGTAACCGGATCGCACCCGCCAATCACCAATAGGTTCGTCCGTACCCCGACTATTTGACAAAAGAGGGGCAATCCATGGAGGAGTCCGGGAATCGGCGGGAGTTCATTCCAAAACCCTGCATCGGGATCGCAAACGGTGAGATGGTAAAGTCCAGCATCTGTCGATTCCGCCCGCGCTTGTGCCATTACAATAACAGGTCGGGTCAATCCGGTAGCCCTTCGATGCTGCCAAAAGTCAGGAAGCTGAATTTCGGTCTTCCAAGTTTTAGAAACAGATGCAGCCTTTGAGAAATGGTTGAAATGAACTCGCATTAGACACTGAACCGCAACATCATTTGGAAGGCCTGGAATTAGCTCCATTGAATCATATGTTCTATTGAGAAAGAAGACTGAGTTGAGCACTCCAGAAACGGACTCAGCCAAGGGACTGAGAAGCCCTAAGAGAAAGAATAAGAAGAAGATGGGAGAGGGCTTTTCAAATTTCGAGGAAAAGAAGTACCCAACTATATATGCATGGAGATTGGAGGAGAAGAGTTGATTGAATGTTCGAGACGAAGTTTTTTGCAAAAGAAGGAACTACGAACACATATGCTCTGATCTCATAGTCATAGCAATAACGGAATAATATTCTCTTTCAATGACTGAGATAGAGGCATTGATCAGGACTTCCATTATGTTGAAGTCAGCGTCTTGGAATGTCTAGTTTATTAAGCAAATCTGGGAAGAAGAATCTGTGAAATGGTAAAAGMTAACACTAAAATATAGGCATAGATCATTATTATTCTCAAATCATTCCCGTTTTATAATCCCATAATGGTAAATTATTTCTTGATTGTACCATTTTGACGAGTTAAAAGTAGTATTTCTGTTTCTTCAAACCAGAAAGAATAAAGTTTTCGGAAAGGATTTCTTCATATATATGCTTCTAGAACTAATTGTTAAGGCCTGCGGGTTCATCAAGTTTCTTAACACTAMTTGCCCACRTTAGAAAATGGAATATGAATATGATGGAAGAATATGTTTACGTGTCAGTCATGTATTGGCACAGAAACGTAATAAAATACTATTATTATTATTAAGTCAAAGAAGAGGCAAAGGCGCATTTGATGATGACATCTTGAGTACTTCTATCCTGTTTWATAGGGATAAGACGGCGTTTTCTTGGATTAGAACAGACAAAGATAGATAGGTATTCCGCCTCATGACAATATTTCCATTTCACAAGCAAAGGGACACGCCATAAATAGTTATAACTTGAGATATTAGAAAGGCCAGATCTACAAGCAACCAATATAGGCACTCCWTTTTGTTGATATCCAATATAACAAAGCAAATATTGCCGAAGAACTTGACGATAGAAAGAATTGAAGGAACAATAGACTTTGTTGTTTCCGTAGCTAAAACATTTATTATGATGATTGAAGCATGATCCATGCATGAGTACTGTCGGTTCAACAGATTAAAAGGACTGAATTCGCTTAATGATAATAAGATCAACTGACATCCCTGTGCGTTCTATTAGAGGGTGTCATCTATCAAAGAAGCGACCGGAGATATTTTAAGRCCTATGGTGAAAATACCCTTCCAAGTTTTGAGGTAAGTCCAAACAGTTAATACCGCTAATGCACAACAACACCACYACCTCATTGTCCACTTCACAATTTTCATTAAGAAAAGTTGAATAGATAGCAATTCGGATTGACAGGGAATTTATACCTTTCCCGGATCAAGTTTACAGAAGCCTAAACCAACTTAGTAATGAGCTGCCAGTTGCACAATCTCTTTGTATTCATCTGGGACGTAGGACTTCACCTTCAGATTTCCATCACCTTTAGATGGAGATGCGTATTTCACCCCAATTAGCTTCAGGCCTGCAATACAATGCACGTGCATTTGGCATGAATCAGATCAGCATACGTAATCTAAGAAAGATTTCCAGTTTAGATTGACATTCAAGAATAGCATTTAAACAAGTACTAGAATATTTTTCCTCCGGGGCACACATCGGATACATCTTAGGAATGTTACCAAGTTACTTAAGAACTCCAGTCATAAGGTACAAAATTAACTCTAAAATACTTCGAGAGCAATGCAAAGATACTCCAGTTGAGTACAGAACACCTCCCATAAGAGATACTCACTCTGGTCAATACGTCCATATAGTAACCTTTCCCCTTTCCAATATTCCAGAGGTCTCGTCCTGATTCTTTTGCTTCTCCTCACTCCAGATTCAAATGACGTACCAGCCGCTGCAGGATAAGAACATATATATAAATATTCAATCGGACAAATAAGAAAACTAATGAAAAAAAAGTTACCACTCGATGCCGGAAAACAACCTGCAAGACTTGGCCTAAGAACGAAAGCTTTACTTTCACGACTTCTACCTCGGGGCCTTTTTTCCTTGCATTGCTGTTTCTGAGAAAGATGTGTCGTTCCATCAACCGCACAGATAAATCTCAGATTAGCAGAAGGAAACTATATACCCGTCAGAGCAATGCAATATATTATTTTTTGTACAAATGAAATTCATATCTTGAATCCTAAAATCAAAAGAGAGATGCAATAAGAATGAAAGCTTCACAGGGTAATAATGCAAATATCACTCTGAGGTGCACCCCTTACTTTGTACAGTTACTGAATTATGCCAAACATGCTTGCTACTCACAATTACTAATTATGATCAACATCAACCAAATTCCCAGTTCAAACTCCCAAGCAGATAACTCAGGCAAGACGAGGAGCAGAAAATTTCAGAAAAACTTAAAGCAAAATGACTGTCCCTTTCCTGCATCAGGAAGGATAACCTAACATGTCCAGAAGAGAAGTAATATTAACATTATAAAAGAGAACCTACTTTCCTGAAACGGGAAGTGCTCAGTGCTTAGACAACAAAATCTTTTGTTTCTTGGTTCCAGAAAGTCTATTCCTACATACTAGAAATAACTCTTATCACAAAGGATAAGTTTAGCATCCTAGCATATGAACTCTACTTGGATATGCCAAGCAACAGCAGCAAGTTGTAAAGCTGGATAAATAAGAAGTTAAGAGACAACCTCTGTGGTTTTAGCTGGATTACTTTCAATGGTTGCTGATGGAATATCTGCAGCATGCTCTTCAGAAGCAGTTGAAGTTAACCAATCTGTCAGAAAACCAGAGAAGCAAAATGAAAAACTTTTAACTGCYTCAAGCTATAACTAGATTAGATCTACTGGAGAGTAAATGAATCAGTGCAGAGGGTCTCATAGGAYCTAAATAAGACCTAGTAAAAAATGAGACGAAAAGCAGACCCAAATTACAGTAACTTCCCAATCTAGAAAACTAAAATCAGTTCCTCAATAGTCTTCCGCTTCTTAGCAGAAGTAGTACTCTCTTGCTATATATTAATTGGATCATTTATAATTAATCTCACAATTTCTATACACAGATACTGTTTAGTGACTGCATTTAGAATCTGTAACAGAGCCASAAGAAAGGAAATTAATATAAGAAATAGATAAGTAGTTGTCAGTCTTGCTTAAGAAACTAGCACACAGAAGAACAGAACAGTCAATTCTATTTCCTTGTTGCTCTTCATGAGGGATGTGATAGGCACAACAAATATCCATGGAGCAGTTAACAATAGTAAAAGGCATTATAGACATAATGAGATACAAATAACAGATATCAGTAAAGTTAAAGTTTCACTTTTATCATAGAATTTGCATACCCAAATTCCAAAAGAGCTGAAATAGATTGTTCATTGTACTCMTACATTGATTATCATAATCAGCTCAGTTTTTTGTGTCAATTTGAAAATTTCAGGATTCATCTGCATTATTCCATGTTTTAATTATCTGGAATGATTTTTCAAATTTGTAAAGGAATAGTTTATAGGTTGTGTATCTAAGCAATTCACTAAGCAAACTAACAAGAATAGGTTGTCCTAAAAATCATTTGCCACCTCAGCCGTGGAAACTTGGCAAAGATAAGAAGCGGAGCACCACAAACAACAGAAAAGGAAAACCATACCTGAGAGAGGTTGGTTTCCATTCATATTCTCTATGCTTGTTGAATCCTGAATGTTGACATCCTGTTCTGCAGGAACTGCTGCTTCAGAGGGCATGCCTACATCCTGCAATTGAGTATAGCAAACAGAAAATAGCCTGCTGTTACTCTAAGCCTTTTGGAAATACATAGAGAATGATTTCATCAAAAAGCAAGTTGCAATCTCGTCTACCTGATTAGATATGTTAACATCTGAGCTGCTAKCAGATTTTGCAGAGTCATCAGCACTGACATGTGTTCCTCCAGATGATATAGCAGCTTTGGATGTAAGCCTAATCTGCAATTGCAGCAGAAACAAGGACTAATTATGATGATTTCCACAACTCCACAACATTATGGTAGTCTGAGATCTACAAAGAAAATTACATTCTCGGCAAGCTTGTCAGGACGATGTGACAAACCACTAATATCCGTGCCCGTAGCTGCGTCACAGTCCATGGTTTCCATGTGTATTTCGTTACCACTAAAATTATCCTGCAAGTCCACTTGAGATTCATTTGGCCTAGTATCTGGATCTCTAATTTCTCCCTCTGAGTTCTTKTCCACAGAGCCATCAATCAAACTCTTTGAACCTCTTGACTCCACAGAATGGATGTCCATATCAGAACCCGAAGGTCTATCAGATCTTGACTTGCCAGACATGCTCGCGTCCTTGAGCACATCAACCTGATCAGCTTGCTTGTCAATGTCTTTAACAGAAAATGGATTTCTGGACTCTAGCAAATCAACATTAAGAGGTGAGAATGGATCCCTTAATTGACTTGACTGCGAAGAGTGCATTTTCAATAAAGATAATGAAGCAAATGGACTTCGCGATGGGGTAGGCGAAGCTATAGGATTCACGGGATTTTCAGCAGCCTCCTTATGTTTTTTGGGTGTTTCTCCACTCAACTGTTTGACCAGATTAGACATGTTTGACACAGACTTCCTGGCCRTAGGCAACCTTTCCCCCAATGCCTTGAAATCAGTCCTCACAATGCCCTGAAACTCAGGAATTGAAAATTTTCCCAGATCAATAGGTTTGATCTGCAATCTCTCTTGCAGCAGAGACAATGCTCTGTCCTCATCTAAATCTTTGCCGTCTCTAGAGAGTAATTCGTCCAAAATCTCATTAACTTTGTTCTCTYCTCTAGTTATCGATCCTGTCCGAATTCATTGYAATARGTCAGTCAAAATAACAAGAAATGCAGACCCCTTATAAACTGTCACTCGAACCCAAGATGAACTCTAATCAAAATATTGTAGTCCATATAAAAAATGTAAACTAAACTTGGTGGAGAACATCATTCTTAAATCAATAGTATTCACTCACCAACCACATCTATCTCCTCAGTTTCAACATCAGCAACAATTGTCTCTTCTTGTGATTCGTGACCAGGGGCACCCAGACTAACCTGCTGTGATGTTTCTTGAGAGGATGTTACGATGTCATCACTTTCTAAAAGTTCTGATGAATACAGATGTTTATAACTGAAGGATTTCCTGGGGGTGGGAAAGGTAGCTTGTATTATAAAAATTTTATATGACTAATAATAGGTAAACAGATACTGAAATCCGCAAATATACCCCAAAATCCCTGGTCGACGATCCCGTGTAGTGGCAGATGCYTTATACTCATTTAAATCAGATGCAGTGCCACCCTTCTGCTTTTGTATTTCTCTTTTGGCATCTATAAACCGATATTGTTAAAGAGTCCCGAGAAAAAAGGAGGAAGCGGAGAGAGAAACAAGAAACCAAGGGCAAAACAAAAATAAAGTGAGAAGCAGCCAATGGGGTAAAAAGAAAGTCCHTAAGCAATTATTTGCAAATGTGAAGAACCAGGAAACTAAAATTACTTTCAAGTTAAAGAAAAGCAATGATTTACTTTCAAGTTTTTCATAGGCGGAGAAAAACTCTTCAGGGTCTTGTAGTTGATCAATGTCCAAACTTGGCTCCAACGTCACAGGAGGTTGACTGTTAGATACATCAGGTAACCAATTACAAAATTCCAATCTGAAGACCACCCATCACTCGGGGCAATAGAAAATGGTAATAGGTTACCTTGGATTTGGCTTAAGAGAGAATCGAGCCCGCTTGCGACCAAGACCGGGCCTTCTTTCTTGGGGCTTTTCCTTGCCTTCTGGAGCAACAGCATCTTCATCAATTCCTATGGATTCTGCGAATTTTGCAAATTGGGAGTTCAAAAGCTCTGAACCCCCATTAACAATTGCTTTTGCTTCATCCAGAATTCTTTCAGGACTGCTCATTGTCTTCAAGCAAGCACGGAAACACACAAAATAAGGTAGTGGGTCAAATAAGCTTAATGCCACCTAAATATAATAAACCAAGACTGACATGAAGCTGCAAAATGAAGTCGTATTACATCTGGCAAAAAGAGAGAGGTAAACATATTGATTAATACATAAATTAGTTCACGCCTGAACCTCAATATGCAGTTAACTGCAGTATGTATATATATAGAGAGAGAGAGAGAGGGGTAAACATGTTGATTAAATACATAAATTAGTTCACGCCTCTACCTCAAGATGCAAGCTAATTGCAGTGTGTGTATATATATATATAGAAATGAACAGATACAGAGTTCAAATGCGGCAATAAAACAGGGAAAAATCAGCACTCCCCTTCGCTCATCCCATCCTTGAAACAAGAGCATATCCTCTACTGGGTTAGTGTATCGAATCAAATGCAAACGAAATAGAGCTAAGGCATCCATAATTGAGAGGTAGATTCAGATAAAGTACCAAAGATTTCATGAAATGGTGAACCGACTCCAGCTCTTTTGAGTCGGAAGGTAAAGCAACATCAGTCGAAGCCCTAATTGTTCGAGGGAACAGAGAAATTCCKGATAACGCATGAAGTGGGTCCACTGGATCGGACATCAGAGTCTCGCTCACCATCTCTATATCATCTCATGACCTCAAAAGCGAAGCTCTAATTCAGTTCAAATAAAAGAAATTTTCCATGCTTCCTCTGTGTGTATGTCAGAAAGTCTCTGTGTTCTCTGGAATATGATTTTCGAAATGAGGCCTTGAGCGGGATTTGAGCAAGTGAAGACTGATAATAGTTTTTTTCTTCTTTTTTTTTTTTTTCTTTTTACACTTTTGTCGGATATGCCCCGTACGTGACGGTTTCTTAAAACTTAACGGCTTCCGCTTTGGGCGTCACATCAATTGGCTGGATGAGAAAGAACGGAAAAATAAACTGGTGCCAGTTGAGTAATAGATTAACTATTAGGGGGGGGGTTTTCAATTTAAAGTGAAATCTTGGGTTCTATTGGTTTGTGGAAAAAATTGCGGAAAATTTTGTCAAGGTAAATAATATGAAATTACCTAAAAAGAAAAATGTAAAGATTGTGAAATAGTTTTCAATATTCTTTTTATTTCTGAATATCATTCTTTCCTAAGAAATTTTCTCTTCAAATAGAGTAAAAACACTATAAATTAATACTCATTAAATTAATAACCTCTATTAAATAATAAATCATTTCAATCACAATTCAGGTAAATTAGCTAAATTAATAATTTTAATAAAATAATATATAATTTTTTTATTTAAAACCTTAGATAACTACATTTAGTCTTATTCAATTATAAATTAATAATAACTAAAATTACATATCTTTTTTAGTCACCAAGTATATTGTTATTTGTCCTTACCAACCCTTAGACTTAAATTTCTCATTATTAGTTAATTGATATTAAATCACTTTAGGAAATAAGAAATTTGCATTACCTAATTATCTAATAAATGTTAACTCATTCTACATTGGTAATATGGATTTTTTATTTCTAACAGGTAAATACAGTCGATAAATATAATTTATTAAATTTATCGATTAATTAAATAACTTTAAAATTAATAAATATACAATCCCAGAATTAAAAAAAAGTTGATTAGTTATTAATTTATAAAGTTTTCGTGTAGTTGTTATGTTTTATACTCCACTTATTATCTTTTTATTGTTGATAGATTTAGGAAATTATATAATGTTTTTCTTTTCTCTCTGTAATAAGGTATATATGGAGCATTTAATCTATAAAAGGTTTTGTAATTTGTTTGTATTTCTACAAATAATATTTTTTTTCCTTACAAATAAATTATAATTTACTCTGTTTTTATGCAATAATTTGAAGTTCGATGTTTGAATTTATAATATTTTTAATAAGGTAATACATTTTTGTTTTTTTTTTGACAATTCAATATTCTCCATATTAGTGAAGTGTATTCGGATTTGATATCTATATGAGTAAAAGTGTAAGGTGGAACCGAAAAATTTGTTTGGTTTATTAATTTGTTTAGGTGACTATTCCAAACTGTTATGTAATTTAATATATTTTTATCTTTACAAATGAATAAAGGTTGATAATAAATATGGAAAAAAAAAAAGGGATACCTTTGTCGCAAAGAGGTGTTGATTATTTTGCATTTTCCATTTTGTGTTCTAACCATAATCAAGAGATTAATGTGACATTTTTGTTTTCATTACTGGGTAGGGGTTCTTGCATGCAATTCGTAAGTATTTTAAATGAGGCTTCCAACATTGATTCCATACTCATAAAAGATTAATGTTTTCTTCTTTACCTGGACAATACTTATATCATAAATGAATGTTAATAAATTATAGAATTAGAATATATATAAAATTTATTAAATATATATGTCGTGCATTTTTTATTTTATATATTAAATTTTGAATTGAAAGTATGATACAATTAATGATTTTATGTCATCCTATTACACTCATATCGTGATGTAACCTTTTTTATAAAAAAAGAAAAGAATGTTGTGCTTTTAATAGTAAAAGGTTAATTTTTCTCGACTTTAATATTACTAAATAGTAATAGTAATATAAATAAGTATTTTAATATTAAATATTTAATACGTATATTATATATATATATTTCTTTTATATATATATATGTAGAAGAAATATATATTAATTTGTGAAAATACTTTAAAACATCATACAAATAAGAATAATTTGAAAATGCGATCCTTAAGTTCAAAAAGCAAACACTATTGCATCCAAACAAGGAAAAAGCAAGAGAAGAAGAAAAGTTCCGGAGGGGGTGATTATTTTGTTAAAAAGAAAAAGAAAACAAATAAATGCCGTAATTACTAAAATGCCAAGCGGAGTTTAACCGGTTAACAATAGCACGCACCGCTATCTTTGCTTGCTCCGTGTTTTTTTCCAGTAGGGTTGCAGCAGATAAACGCCACCTCAGGTCCCCAACTCTCACGGCACACTCCTCCCTTACTGCGTCTTCTCCACAGCCCTTGACCACTCACACCCGCCCTTTCAATCGCTCTCTCCTTCTCCATCTTCTTCACTGCGTCTCTGGAACCTTTCGCGGGTTCAGCAGTATGGGCGCTTCACTTCCTCCCAAAGAGGCCAACCTCTTCAAACTGATTGTGGTAAGTTATCTGATTATGTGCGTGGTGCTTCAATTCGAGTAAATATTATTGGGCTTGCCCCTGTTCGTACTACGATTCATTGTTGTTGTATTTTCACCGCTAAAACCCTAGATTCTGTGCTAATTTTTTTGTTTGAATATTTTGTCATTGCCTGTTGCATACGCGAATTCTGAATATGAGTACTGTGTCTTCAGTTATGGTGGTATTCTAGCATGAGGAGTCAGAAAAGAACTAACTTTCTAGATCTTCATTGGGGAGTGATTATTTGAAAGGATGAAGTCGATTAACTAGTGAATGGAGTTTAGTAGAAGGATTAGAAAACGGGTGTTTTTGGTGTAAAAGATGCATTTGCAAGTACGTTCAGCTTGAGTTGTATCACTGTAATTGCAAGCCATTTGTTGGTACAAAGAGTAATTCAAATTGGGAAATAAAAAGGTAAAACGGGTTATGCTTATCTATTTGCGTATCTTTCAAATTTTGTGGTTGGATGCTGGCGGGCATTGCTTTGGTTTTTATTCATTGAGTGCAGTAATTAGCATCATAATTGGACGAAATTTGATATTTTTTCCAACTAAGGGAAGATCAACGTTTTATYAAACATATGATTTTTTCAACTAATATAGTATACACCCTTTTCTAAGACTGGGTCTATATAAAAGAGTTATCCACTGGGAGTATTGGAGTTTACTATGAGTAAGAAACTTATAGTAGCGTTGCCTGTTTGGTACAAAAGGTGGCCATCCTGGATTGGTAGATAGGGTTGAGGCCACAACTTATGCACTACCTCTTTGACAATCAATTCCAAATAATTAGGTCACTGACTTTTTCCTTTACCATACTTTAGCCTGGGAGGCAGCTTAAAGGTTCATTTTCGTTTCAATTGTCTAGGCAAGTATTAACAGCTTAGTCACCCTTAATCTACCTTGTTGCACGCTGAAGGTTAAGTTTAAAGCTGGATGTTTCTAAATGGGTTTCCTGGTCTAAGGAAATATTGATCGAAGTGAGAGGTCAGGGTTCTAGAAGATGCACACTTTTCTTATTCTACAGGAGCAGAGGAAGAAGCTTTTCTCAGAAACCAAATTATGATGGTAATGAGGACAGTTATCTGAGCAACAGAAACTTAAGTAGGGGAAGGATAAGTCAAACTTATGAACGCTTGTTGTTTAAGAGTCAGGAGAGGATACTAATGATAAACCTTTGGAGCTGTTCTCTTCTTGCTAAAATGTGATGCAGGACCTTTCCTTTTTCTGAAAAAAAGAGCGGTACTTAAAACAGGTTAGGATTTTGAGAAGTTAGGGGAGCTTTGGGAAAACAGTGGCCATATCAATGGCATGAAGAATAGCTTCTCTTGTTGTATGGTGGTTATTTTGAGGTGGAGAATAGGACTGCTGTTGAAATGCAATGCATTTTGATTGCTGAACATCTATAGTAGCATTATCATTTGTAGTTCTTTTTAGGTTATTCCATTCATTCCAAACGTAATAAATCATTGGAGGGACATTTTGGATTTTATTGTTGCTGAAATTCGTATACCTCGTGTTTGGAAAATTTTCTTCAATAAAAGCTTGCTTACATTATTTTGAACATCCTAGGTATTGAAGACTTCTTTATGTTGGCTGTTGGAGAATTTTGAGCCACTGTATAATTTTAGCCAGGGTGTTCTTTGATTATTTAATGAATCATTTTATACTCGGATGTCTAATATGTAAATTATGTTGAGTTTGTTGGTTAATATTTATAGACCTTCCTTTTTCTCTCTATTTGATGACAACTTCCCAAAGAACTGCAAATCATGAGTCATAGTTGGCCCTGATTTTCATAAATTTGTTTCATTTATTACCTACCAGCTGTTGTTATGTTGTAGTTATGAATATAATGGATAACTGTGCCCGTCACTATGAACAGAGTTTGATATGTCTTGAGTTTTCAGTCGCAGACCTCTAGTTAAATTTCTTGTTACTTCTAATTTCTTTTCCATGCATCTTCTGTCTGAACTTAATGTTTTTTGTATGAATAATTCAGAAATCATATGAAACAAAGCAGTATAAGAAGGGGTTGAAAGCAGCAGATGCAATTTTAAAGAAATTCCCTGATCATGGAGGTATGTCAAGTTTTATATTTGTTATGAAGTAGTAGGCTCATGCATACTTAGATAGTTAAATAACACCTAATAAATACTACTTCTCCAATTTGATTTGTGGTTTTCTGGTCGATAATAAATACTCTCCTTTTCTATTTTCCTAGTACAAAATGAATTTTGTTTTAATCTGACAAAACGCTCATCGTATATCCAGGTGAATAATCTAGCTAACAAATACTACGATTTTCTAGTCAATTGATACTTCTTTTGATGGGCTTTGTTTAACTATGATAAACCAGATTAGGCAATTGGATCATCTCTGTTCCTCTCTTCAAGCAAAAGTACTGTTCCATTCTTCTTTTACTCGAAAGACCCTTGTTTGATTTTTTATTTTATTTTATTTTCTAAATATTATTCTCTGATTTGTACATCAAATGTGTGTGGATATGTATGTTCTGGTCGAAAATGTTGATAAGTCTCTAGTTAAACAGGATATTGACTCTTGGTATTGGTGTCATTGTTACTTTCTTTTGGATTAATCCTCAGTATTCATATGACAAGCTGTCCCATTTTGGTATCAGAAACTCTCTCTATGAAAGGATTGACATTGAATTGTATGGACCGCAAAGCAGAAGCCTATGAGCTTGTTCGGCTTGGTTTGAAGGTTGGGATTTCTCATCTGAATCTTTCAGGATCAATATTGAACTATTTTGTACACACACACACATACACATACATATATATATAGGTGGCATACTCACATAACTACGTGCATTTCTCTTTACAATGTTACAGTAGGCTGAATCCCAGTTTGCTCTTTGCAGAATGACCTAAAGAGTCATGTTTGCTGGCATGTTTATGGGCTTCTGTATCGGTCTGACAGAGAATATAGAGAGGCAATTAAGTGCTACCGTAATGCTCTTAGGATTGATCCTGACAATATTGAAATACTACGAGACCTGTCTCTTTTACAGGTAAAGGTGGTTTACGTTCTTGCACCTGTTCCTTGTTAGAATTGTTTCTCCATATTTTGGAAATGGCACATAAGCTTTCTAGGTGTTTAAGCATTTTAACGTGGCTGCTAGAGTTTAAATTAATAGCTATTGTGTATGAATTTGGAGAACAAACTGATACTTATTCAATTATTTGGTGTTAAAATCATTTAAACTTGGTTCACTTAAATATATGCTCTCCAGATACAACACAACTTGATTCATTATTAATTTCTTTGGCTCATTGGCTTCTGTCTGGGAAAGAAGCAATTTGATGTTGTTCAGAAGTGCAAAATTCTGTATTTAATTGTTCTTTTTAAAATGTTTTTTTCTGTATTTAAAAGCTTTTTGAACTATCATAAAGAAAAGCTGTAGCTATGCTGATATAGGTTTAGTTTTGCATCTTAATTTTCTTCGGAAGTAATTGGATTTTAATTCTTTCTATACTGGGATTCTGTCATGTAAGGATTTTCATCATTCTGTTGTATTAGGTCTTCCATAAAGTAGATGCAGATGTGTACCAATATGCCCATATACTGTTTCCTTRATTCTCAGACGGGGTGTCTAATGGAAATCTTCCCCTTCTATTCCTTTCAGGCACAAATGCGGGACTTGGCAGGTTTTGTGAAAACAAGACAACAACTACTCACTTTAAAGCCAAATCACCGAATGAACTGGATAGGATTTGCTGTTTCCCATCATTTAAACTCTAAGTATGGCTATCTTTGGATGTTGATAATATATATTTTTGTTCTTTCTGTACCGAATAGTATTAAGTAATATTTTGCTTCATGGCCTTTCTTAGTCTCTTCTTCATACTCGGATAGATTTTAGAGTACAATGACTAATTTCAAGAAATAATATCGAGTGGATTCAGTAGTCAGTGGGAAACATGAGGCATTGGTTTGTTAGTCTTATTGATGTGACAAGTGTATAACTATGTTGATTCCAGAACATGTGTTGAACAGCTGTCCTATACTTTATAAATGGTACTTATTTGAATTTCGTTTTACACCGTTAGTCATGACAACTGCAAATTAGCCGCTGTAAGTTGTAATTGATCTTTATTCGTTGATGAGGAGATAACTCTTTGGTTATCATGTCTATATAAACGGAAGTAGTTGCTTCTACCATTTCTTGTAGATAARATAACACCGTGATCTAGCATAATCAATTCTTGGGGATGGAGATGCAAGTCGTTATAGAGAAAAATAGTGTTACTCTTGGTTTAAAGAGGAGATGTATGCATTGATAGAACAATTTGGGATAGTTGATTCGTAAATTTGATCCATATAATATTGGATAAGGCTTCAGTTGAGTTGAGTTGTTGGTTTAGTAGATTCTCCTATACAGATTTTTCTAGTTATAGTCCAAAGTCCTATTTGTAATTGAGTAAGCTGGATTCATTTTCTTTGGGAAGCAGTTCCTATTTGTACTTAATTTTCTTCCTTGCACTCGTGTCAACTTTCTTGCATGTTAAAAGTGGTTCATTTCTCCTATTTTCTTTTCTTCTCCCCTCGTCTCTCTAGTGGATCAAAAGCAATAGATATCCTTGAAGCATACGAAGGAACTCTAGAGGACGATTACCCACCAGATAGTGAACGTTGTGAGCATGGGGAAATGCTTTTGTACAAGGTAATTCTTGATAATGGCTATTTGGTAATTATTTCAAATTCGTTGTATGGTTTCTTTATTTTTGCTAGTATGTACATACACTTCTGCCTCCAGAGAAGATATGAAAATGAAATATGGTGATGTTATAAGACATGTATTTTGTATAGTTTTTGGAATTACATTATTTTGCATACAACTGACAATATAAGGTCATAGATTCCTAGAACATTCTGGTTTTTAACTTTTAGTTACGCTTGAAATTAAGTTAGAGGCTGATTTAAAAATTGAACAATGTTTCTATTATGTTGATAAGTTTTTCATTATATGGTAGATTGACTTTTAAAAATTTTCACGCCTTCATCTTGGTTCTTTTTCTTCTCATCAGTTATCTATGATATTAGGTCCTATTTATCTTTTCACTAGTGGGCTTTAAAGAATCTCTCCACCATTGCCTGCAACAAAAATTAAGTATTTCTGAACAGTCAGTATTTTGCTGGCATTAGATTGGTGGAAATGCATATTCAACTACAGTGGAGCTTCTCGGAAGGTTTCTGCCTCCATCTAATGTCATTGTTAAAGTTCTTGTCTATTGACTGACTGGTTCTACTTCAGGTTTGGCTAGAGAAACTGGGACCTAAATCCATGGATCAGTTTCACCCTGTATTCCTGCTAGAAATGTTGATGGTTTTGATACTCTGTTTTCTGCATTTCTCAGAGTTTGACATGAAGGACAACTGCATTCATGCTCTCGTTGCATTGCAATAACTGGTTTTTCCGGCAAAGATTATTCTGCAGTATAATTTGAGATGTTTCATGTATGAAATATTTTCTCTCAGATTTCTTTACTCGAGGAGTGTGGGCTTCTTGAGAGGGCTCTTGAGGAGTTGCACAATAAGGAGTCCAAAATTGTAAGTATGTGTAATATACTTCATTAGTAGGATGTGGGATGAAGAGACTTTGAAGTTGAAAGTTAGACTGCAGTTGATCATATTCTGGAAATGATGTTTTAGGTCGATAAACTAGCGTACAAGGAACAAGAGGTGTCTCTTCTCGTGAAGCTTGGTCGCTTGGAAGAAGGTGAAAAACTGTATAGGATTCTGCTCTCAATGAATCCTGACAATTACAGGTGTAATTTCTTACTTCCACACTTCCATTAAGACAATTTGTTTGTAACTTTAGTCTTTGGTCTATATTTTTACAGGATTGCCCTCTACCTGTACATATTCATGAGTTTGTTATTCTAACTTTTGTGCTTCAGATATTATGAAGGTCTGCAGAGATGTATGGGTCTTCACTCAGAAAATGGCCTTTACTCTTCTGATGTTATCGATCGATTAGAAACCTTGTACCAATCACTGGCTCAGCAATACAAGAAGTCGTCTGCTGTTAAGGTAAACATGCCTTTTTGTTCACTTTTCCGATTCTTTGCCTTCTCTTCTTTGAAGATTTTGTCCTGTCCTTCATTAAAATTGGAAAGCAGATCTTTGTTGATGTTAAACCTGGAAGGAAACAAGAGATGAAGGATTAACTGCAGAAGCACATTGAGTTGTTGGTCTGCTACAAAATTCAGTAAAGTTTGCTTTCAGGTGTCAAAAGATTACTGTACACCATTGCCCTGCCACCATCCAGAAAAGTGAAAGTGGCCTTTGCACAGTCACTTAGTTCATCTTTATTAGTTGATAATGCTACTCTTTAATCATTGTGATGTTAGAATGATTTCTCTTGATCACCCATGTTCATGAGTATAACCTAGTTAGATTGCCCATATGGATTGGATGGCTAGTAACAGTCGAAGAGCTATAGCTTGTTGGCCTTCATTTAGGTTGATGATTTCTTGTGGATGTAGGGTCTTTTGAGATATTATGTTTTCAAATATGTTTGGATTATTAGAGAAATATCCCAAATTTGCATTAAATTTGGTATTCTTCTGGTTTTGATTTTCCTTTTTGTCAGAGAATCCCACTTGATTTTCTTGATGGTGAAAAGTTCCGAAAAGCAGTGGAGAATTATATTCGGCCATTTCTAACGAAGGTATAGAAGATCTTTTCTCCCTCGAATTGTGGACCTTGTCTTTTCCTCTTCAGGAGTGTGGTGTTCAACCTCATTTTGGTACTGAAGCTTGTTATTTCTATGTTGCATGTCTAGGGGGTACCTTCATTGTTTTCTGATCTTTCCCCTCTCTACAATCGTGTTGGAAAGGTTAGGCGTTCACTTTTTGAATAATCGTGCTAGTTTCTGGACAGGAGGATTATCTGGATAGATATTTGCTTCTTTTTATGATTATTTTTTAGGTTCTAACTTTTGATTCTGGCAACTCTTCAGGCAGATATCCTGGAGCATGTTATGCTTGAGTTGGAGCATTCGGTTAAGACAACAGGCAGTTACCCTGGCAGGTATGTACATATTGATTTTTAAGTTTTGTTGCTATACTCCTTTTCACTTGAGTCATCTCAAATTCAGCTTTGCARTAGTATCTGCTCGTTCTAATATAATTTCCAAAATTTCCCATTTACACGATTAATTCACCACTGAATATTCGAGTTGAAGGACAAAAAAAGGGGGGGGGGGGTGTTAATGGGAACATTAATTTGAACTATTATAACCGTTGTGAGATTCTCGGAGGCTAGGCATGACTTATTAGTTAAATGGAAGCAAAATTTTCCCATATAATTATAGTAATTCAATGATGTTGCTTGTGAGGATTATCTTTGGTTCATTCGTCTTGTTTGCTTTGGCATGAAGAACAAAAACTAAAAAGAAGAGAAAAGCATAAATAAAGAGATATTCCAGGAATCGGGTCTTTATCAATATCTTCCAATAGAATATACTTTCAATTATAGCTGTTTACTCGATAGAATTTGTACAAATTGTAATATCGTGTTATATTTCATGATAATATATTATCTTTCTTTGCATATAGCTCGGAGAGAGAGCCACCTTCAACGCTGATGTGGACCTTGTTTTATTTGGCTCAGGTTTGCTATGATCTCCTTCACATTCACTTCCATGCTTTTTTACTCTCTGCTACTCCCATCAATATTTTCCTACATTTTGAGAAACTTCCTTATTGTGCAGCATTATGATAGACGTGGCCAGCATGATGTTGCTTTGGCAAAAATTGACGAGGCAATCACACACACTCCAACTGTGATTGATCTATACTCTGTTAAGGTTTGTCAATATGTTTTCCCTGTGATGTCCTGTGTGCATAATTTTTTCCATCACATTACTGGGTTTCCTTTTTTGGCACTAGTTAGCTTTCAGAAAGGATTTACCAAAGTTTTCCGCTGTGCTGTGCTGTTTCATCGCTTATTCTTGATTTCAATTTCCCCCCTTTGCTGCTTACATGGTTCTAATGTTTACCACAGAGCCGGATATTAAAGCATGCTGGTGACTTGGCAGCTGCTGCTGCATTGGCAGATGAAGCTAGGTGTATGGATCTTGCAGATCGTTATATTAATAGTGAATGTGTTAAGCGGATGCTGCAGGCTGACCAGGTTTGGAGATTTGAAATATCCTTTTACTTGTTAGATGCAAAAAAGAAAAGGATAAATGCTTTTCTTAGTTATAAGCTAATTATTTCACATGTGAACATATTGGCAAACTTTATGTATTTCCTTTGCTCATTATTCTTCTATTGTGGATTTATCTTTGAAGGTTGCTCTGGCAGAAAAGACTGCTGTATTATTTACAAAAGATGGAGATCAACATAATAACCTTTATGATATGCAGTGCATGTGGTCCGCCTCTTTACTGGGTTTAATAGTTACATTTTTTCTTTTGAAACTTCTGGAAAGTTTGGTTACAGCTTCTTATCTTTGTTTTATAGGTATGAACTAGCATCAGGTGAAAGTTACTTTCGCCAAGGGGAGCTTGGACGGGCTTTGAAGAAGTTCTTAGCTGTGGAAAAGCATTATGCAGATATTACGGAAGACCAATTTGACTTTCACTCATATTGCTTAAGAAAAATGACTCTCCGAACATATGTTGAAATGTTGAAGTTTCAAGATCGACTCCATTCACATGCTTATTTTCGTAAAGCAGCTTCAGGAGCTGTAAGGTAGCATATTTAGTAAACTTTAATACCTGTGATCATTTGGGAATGCATTGTCTTTCAGTATTGTATTTTCCCCCTCTTTGCAGTTGTTATAGATCCGACGCATCTTTAGCTTCTAGGTTGTTAACACTGTGTTGGTAAATTTGTTGATCATGTCTCCTCTCACAATGGTTTTGTAGTACTTTTGCTTTAAACACTTCCTGAAACCCTGTATAACAATGGGCCTGCCTTAGTAGTGGTAATGGTTTGTTGTCTGTTCGTTTTGGTTATGACTATTTGAACTGGTATTCAGATGCTATCTTAAGCTGTATGATTCCCCTCCTAAGTCGTCAGCTGAAGAAGATGATGACATATCAAAATTGCCGCCTTCTCAGAAAAAGAAACTGAGACAAAAACAAAAGAAAGCAGAAGCCAGGGCTAAGAAAGTATATTTCATTCTCTTGTAGCTTGTGAAAAAAGTATACTGCAAATGATCTGCACTCTGATAGTTCCGTTCTTTTTAGGAAGCGGAAGTGAAAAATGAGGAATCGAATTCCACTGGGGTCTCCAAATCTGGAAAGCGCCATGTGAAACCAGTGGATCCAGATCCACATGGAGAGAAGTTATTGCAGGTAATTTGCTCTGTGAGCTTTGAGAATTGATTTCTTATCTTTCATTATTTTGAATAAATTATTAGGAGTTTGAGTTCCTACTGCTTCCGGATTAAGATTAGTTTCAAATTTATGTTCTTCGATGAATAAAGATCTTGTTATTCTGATGCACTCTTGTAGGTTGAAGATCCTTTACTGGAAGCCACAAAATATTTGAAGCTGCTTCAGAAGCATTCACCTGATTTCCTGGAGACACACCTGTTCTCTTTTGAAGTAAATATGAGAAAGCAGAAAATCTTACTTGCTTTGCAGGTATTTTTCCCCTTTATTTCTAAGTTATGAATTTGGAATGAAATCCTCTTTTCCCCCGTCCTTTTTCTTTATCTTCTTCTGCGATTCACTACTTATATCACATAAGCTAGAAATAATTAGCTCTGGAATAAGTTGAAAGTCAGTATTTCAATAGGTGAATTTTTCTTCAAAATATATGATGTTGCGTTTTTTAACTCTTTTTGAGGATTAAAGGAGAATGTGCAGAAACTGAGATAATTTATTTGTTGAACGTGCAGTTTCATGATTTGGCCGTTTCTATTTGCTCTTTTGACCTTTTTATTAACACTTACCAAAGAACTATTGCATCTTCAAGACCAAACAAGTCCACAAGCCAACAAATATTGGTCTCAGGTCAAACTATAGATGTTGGATTTGGTACACTGGTTTGTGCTTGTGAATGAAATAAAGGGAATGCTGCAATAATTTGTAGAATTGTTGTGTTATTTGGATGTCAAATAGATGAATACATTTGATATTAGACCAGAAATTTGTTTTATTTCTTTTTCTATGGGGTTCTGCTCATGCCCTAGCTAGGTTATTTATCGACATATTTTTTCTTTAATATTCTCTGTAGGCACTAAAGCATCTAATGCGGTTGGATGCTGATAACCCGGACACTCATCGCTGTTTGGTATGCAATTTCTGCCTTAGTGAAGTTGATAAACATATCTTTCAATTTGCTTTGACGATTTCTACATGTTACATATATTTGGAGTTCAAAAAGGGTTTTTTTCTCTGCATATCCTGATATTTAATTTAATTTTATTTTATGCAGGTAAAGTTCTTCCACAAAGTAGGATCCATGGCTTCCCCTGTGACTGATGCAGAAAAACTCATCTGGGGTGTTATTGATGCAGAGCGTCCAATGTTTAGGTGCTCTTGTATCTTGAATCCTTTATCTGTAGATTTTCTATATTGTTAACCATTGAGGCAATTTTATATTTATCTTGTTCAATTTTTTCCTCTTCTAGTCAAGTGCATGGGAGATCTCTTCTGGAGGCAAATAGCTCTTTCTTTGAGAAACATAAAGGTGATTATTACCTAAGCTCATTAAGTTTAAATTGCCAAATTTGTACATGCATGTTTTGTTTCATGATTGGTAACTTCTCAAGTTTGGTTTCTTAATGCAGATTCTTTGACGCATAGAGCAGCTGTGGCAGAAATGCTATATGTTTTGGAACCAAACAAGAAGGCTGAGGCTGTCCAATTAATTGAGGATTCAATCAATGACCCACCCTCAATGTAATGTTCCTTATTGATCTGATATTATGTCCATGTATTGGTGGTTGTGTGCATCTTTTTTTAAATATTTTTTCCAGTTCTTTTACATGAAATATTTCCGTATATGCTRACCAACTATTGACCATTGAAGCTGTACAAATTTTTCCCTGCATTAGAAATGGAGCTGGACTAGTGACTAAATGGAAGCTCAAGGACTGTATTGCTGTTCATAAGATCCTAGTGACAACTTTGGATGACCATACTGCTGCCTCAAGTAAGTTTACTTTTGCCTTTTCCCTTACTTCCCCCCCCCCCCAAAGGCTAGACATTATGGATCTTAGTTGCTGAAAGAGGTGCAAGTAAATTTATTAATTGGTGTATTTAGCCCATAAAACTGCCATGCAGTGTCACAGGGAATGTGCTGTATTTCATATGGGCCAGTATCGGAATACAAAACAAAACATAAGCTTTGTAGATTTCCTCAATTGTTTGATTATAATTCTCTCTTATGCTACAAGCCCTGGCAATTATATATTATTTAGGATATTGGTGGTGCATACATCAGCAGTCATGCAAATTTGCATAGAACTATTTGACTCTTAACAGAARGAGGAACATTGAAATCAATAATCTGGTTATTCATGCACAAATGATTTATCATTATGCTGTTTTGGCAGGATGGAAATCACGTTGTGCTGAGTACTTCCAACACTCGACATATTTTGGAGGCAGCAGGAGCTCTGCTGTACTGAACTCAACCTTCCAACAGATTGAGAAAATCCCAGAAAATGGTGGGGCTGGTCAAAACTTGATACCAATTTCTTCGAATGGGAAATTGGAGGGATTTAAGGCTCTTGTTGTTTGACTGCACATACAGGCTTATGCTTGGGTAACTTGTCAATGAGGAGATTTACCGTGTCCAGTGATTAACAAATCCTTTCAAAGCTAGGGGATAGCTTGTTGCAGCAAGACACAATTATCCAGGGAGATAATCTCAAGTTGTGATAATTGCAGGGAGTTTTAGTGTTCATTTATGACTGACTTTCCTTTTCGCCCGAGTTTGGCCTCTGAGCCGTTATGGTATGGGTACTCCCGTTGTGTTTTGGTAAAAAAGTTGCATTCTCTATTAGCTACATGTTGATGATTGAGCAAAGAGGTTCTCTGGTTTTCTGCCACCAGCAATATGAACAGCTTTTTGGATTCCAGAGAGCAAGCTTTACGGGAGTCTAAAGAGTACTGGTTCTGGAAATAGTAAGCAGAGATCAATCAATACTCTGATATTGAGGCCGAGCATGTTGTACTTCTCCCAATTATTTAACATTTTTCTTGATGTATAAATGCTATTGCATGTGAGCAAATTTTGTCATGATCTCATAAAGTAACAGTTGGATATTTGTAGCAAAGAAATCATAATGCGTCTTGGTTAAGTTTTATTTTATATAACATTTTATTTAGGATTACAGTTTATAGTTTACATGCCTTATCTCCATGGGAAGACACGGTTCGCATTCTCAAATAGGCTCTATGTAGCAAATTTTCTACTAGTCGTTTTCACTTTTGGTTATTCGTACGAGGGGCAGTAGTATCTTATTTAAAGAAAATACTATTTTTTAACTTGTCACTTCCTTCATCAAATGAAGCTGCCTTTGGTGAGATTCTAAATTACAGTGTATCCTAAACCCCAATACTCGGCCTAAGGCCAAAATCGTTAGGGATTCCTTACCTCGATAAAACAAATGACGAAAAGCATTGGAAAGGGGAAACGAAAAATTGTGAAGATTCCGAGACGTGGCGAAACGTAGTGTAGCATTTACTTCTGCATCACAGAGCCGTTCACGCTTCTTCTCCTCAGTCCCTTCACTCTGTACTCTACTCCTTCCTCTGTGAACCGTGTACTATCTTCTCTCCCGTAACAGGGGTGTGGGTCGTTGTGGGGATTAGAGGGAGCCCAAGGAAAACCGAGGCTGAAGAAAACGAAGATATGGGTCAAGTTGGGTCAGAGCTTAGCTAAGTGAATGTCTAGACTTCCTTCCTCTGAGGCAACTAGAAACGTTCCGTTGGGAGAGTGTGAGACCAAGAAAATAACAGGCGGAGGAAATGCAAGGAGGAGGAGAAGGGATTCACGTTGGCCTGGAGAACGATACTGGACTCAAGAACAGTGATCAGCTGAAGCCCACGAAGGTTGTCCCCCCGAAGAGAAGGAGAAAGCGGCTGACGAAAATACAAGCTGATCAGTGTTCGAAGGATGAAGAACAAGGAGAATGGGTTGGCAACAACAACGAAAATTCGCTCAATCAAAGGCTGGCTCAGCTTCCCAGGACTTCGGTGGAGGTGCTCCCTCGGAAGAGAGGGAGGTCAAGGAAAACACCCGCTGAAGGGGCTAAAGAAGCACAGAGAGGTGAAGGAAGTCATGGTGGCCAGAAGTATGAAACTTCTTTCGGACTTTCTATGGCGTCACCACGGGTACTCTGGCTTCTTCTTCTTCCTTTCTATGTGAACTTTCTTGAAAATGGCAAAAAACTAAGTGAAAAATGTGTATATGCGTGATTTGAGAGATTGAATTTGTGTTTCTGTATGCGTGTGTGGCATTGGTTATTTGTTACTTGAGGATAATCATGGAAAACATAGTTTATCACCTAGCATCAGCATAGCCTTTACCTGTTTCTGTGGCATCGACCTTTTGCTTGTTCGAGGTACTTGCTGACTCTACCTCCATGAATGCGTTTCAAGAACTCTCTAGCTACCTCATCTCCATTTGCCATGCGTTTGATGATTCCTCATCTATATGGTCCGTTGTGTCTGTAAGCAGTTTTGGGTTGTGGATATATGTGGGAATATTGCGTTAGTAAATATAAGTGAGTATATTCCTGCATTTATCAGCTTCCCGGTGAACCTGAATTGGGTTTTCAAGCGAAAATTTATCTTTGCTCTCTTCCTCTTCTTATGTTTTGCCCCTGTTTTAGCTTGCTCTTGTTCTGTCATCGGGATAGTGGACGTGCCATGATGAGCATATGAAAAGAATTCCTGATTTTTCCTCACGAAGTAACACTGTTCTAGATGTTCATTCATTATATTGTTCTAGATTCTATATCCTGATTATTACAGTTTATAAGATCACAGAGGAAACTGCATAAACAAAAATTTCAATTGAATGGCAGTTATTATAGAGAACTAAAAATTTCATCACTACCACAAGTCACAACTCAGCCACTTGCAGTCGGAGATTTGTGATATCTTAACATTGTAGTTGTGTAATAAGGTTATTCTTTTGGAGTCTCTGAAAGTACCACCAAGAAAACAGAATGTGTTTGTATCCAGCACTATTTCTGCTGTTTGTGTCTAAAGTTGATGTTATTTATGTTTTGAGGAAAATGGGACTAATTTAGGAAAATCTGTGGAACTTGCTCTGCACATACACAAAACATTGTCTTTTGATGATAAGTTTGCTGCCTTCTTCCATTTGCAGTTTCTTTCTTTGATCCTTAAAGTTAGAATAAAATTTCCATTTTCAACCTCATTTTGCCCTTTCTATGTACATCCTTAACTTTCATTGGCTTCTCCTCTCCCCAAAGTATGCACCCGTACTCTCTTTAGTTGGGCTGATGGGCATGAGTTGCATGTTCTTTTTTACTTCTTTCCTTCATGGGTAGAGCCACATTCATATGTTCCTCTAGTTGTGGAGATGTGCATCATGATTTACATCTGAAATTTAATTTTGTGCTTCTTTATCTTTGGAAGATAATGAATGATTTTCCAAAGAGCAGATCTTCTTTGGGATTTATTATTTGTTTTTCCATTCACACACTATAACTTCACATAGCTGACAATTTTATAAGGAACTCACACCTCGACACATTGATGTTGGTAAGCAACCTGCATCATACTTTTGTTTTACTGAATTCACGAATTGAATTGCATATCAAAAACCCTAGTTTGTATACTGATTTGCATCAAAAGGGGATGCCCCACGGAGGGAGGGTGAATCAAGGGAAAACTTTAAACTCTATTGGTTATAAATCTCCAATGTTAACTTGTAGCTTTGGCTTGCATAGGGAATTTCATCTCCACAGGTAGCCTTTGCATCAGATTCTAGATGCTTAACGCAAAAAATGAAGGCATATCTTGATCAACATTCTTCAAGCTCTGCACTCTTGAAGTCCCCAGTTCAAAATGTAAAGACTACTCTCACTGAAATACATGACAATCTGGTGACGGTTAGTGATATTTCTGCATCAAAGTCCTCTTCCGACCATGCAAAAAATGGGGTATTGGAGAAAGTTGCTAATGAGCTCTGCCATGAATAAATAAGAAAAATAATTTCTTTCCTGCTTTATGCATAAATTCTTGCCTATGTTAGTCATAACTCCCACTTAACTTGCAAACTTGGTTTTTTTCAGGGAATTTCATCCCCAGAGATAGCCTTTGCATCAGAATCTACATACTTCACCCGGACTGTGAAGGCATATCTTGATCGATGTCTGGCAAGCTCTGCTCCCTTGAAGTCTCCTGTTCGAAATGTGATTACTACTGCTGCAGATAAACATGACCACCCAACTGCAACGGCTCATACTTCTGCCGCAAAGTCCTCTTCTCACCATATAAAGAGCCAGGTATTGGTAAAAATTGGCTAATTTAGCTCTGCCATGAATAACAAGAAAAACGTTATTGGTTCTTTATGACTAAATCCTTGCCTATGATTGGTCAAAACTATTTTGCCATGTGCATTTTTGTCCTCTTGTAAGTTGTCATTCTGCTTTACGGTGATTAAAAAATCATTTCCAGTTCCAATGAGCACTTCTATCAGGATTTTTTTCTTCCATGTACTAGTTTATCTATGAGTTCCTCCATTTCATGCAGGGGTTGGGTTTTTCAGCTACCTCCTTGCCATCCCCTAATCGACATGCAAGTACACTTCCAAGTGAGACAGAAAACCTGAATACCTCGGTTTTAAGAAAATTGGAGGATCAATCTACTGTAGCGGATCATGGTTTGCGAGACATAAATGATCTTTCTGCTGATTTGCTTGCTCAGAACCATGGATCTGGCGATGTATATCAAGCTGAGGCTTCTGATTTGGAATTTGTTGTTGACAATTATCAGCCAGTAGAGGAGGCTAATATGCCACCAAATGTCACTAAAAGAACAAAGAAAGAAACTGCTAGCAAAAGTAAACAAAGTAGTGCTTGTCCAAGTAGATCGATGAGTCTCAACCTTACACAGATGTGTTCCCTTATGGATGATGACATTGCAGATTTTGATGAGGTTGCTTCAAGATTTGACGAGGCTTTGGTCTCTGTGAATGGGTATCGAGTCAAAGCAGAAGTGGCACCTATCCTTAGAGATATTTTCTTCCGATATGGAGACATAGCCAAGGACAGTACTTTCTGTGCAGTTAAATCCCGTTCTTGTCTCCTGGAGAATGTTTGTGGAATTTACAAGAAATTGGAAGGTGCAAATTTCATGCTTATAACACCTATGGAGCTCAATTCGCTACTGGAAGAAGTCATAGATCTTGAAACTGTAAAAATTGAACTTGGATGGCTGCATTATAGGCTAGACGAGATTTTGAGTGCAATAAAAGGGTTTCAAGAGTCTAAAAGAGAAAAAAGGAAGAATTACTCAAGCTACTGAAAGACGGAAGCAGGTCTTGGAAGGCTACAATAGAGAGTTGGAAGACTATAAAAAAGCATTGGAAGCTCTTACAAAGAAGATCCAGGAGGAAGAGGCTGCTTTGGCTGTGGAAGAAGCAGATGAAGAAAAGCTAAATGAAAAATTCCTCAATATGAGATCCACCCTGAAAGGCTTCTACAAAAGATCTTTGGTTCATGGCCTTCTTTGTCTCAGTACTTTCTGTTATCAATCATCTCATACATCTATGCCTCTCTAGTGGCTGTGGGAAAAAGTTAGTGCTGCTTTAGTTACATCTATAGTATTTCTTTAAATCTCTTCAACTGCTGAAACACACTTGTTATTTTATCAATATACTATTTAACTAGGGATTCTTTTCTGATGTCTCCTGCAACTCAGACGTCCTATTCTGATGTATTCTCAAACAAGTGTGTAAACCAACCTTATTGCATATCCTTATTCCTTGTCCTTGCTTTTCCAAATTCCAGTGAAGTTTGTTCTAAAGGGGTCATTGCCTTCACTACAACTTCTGGGAATCACAATCTTTCTGCCCTTTTCGTGCAGCTGAGAAGTTCGTACTAGGGATTCGATTCTGATGTCTCCTGCAACTCAGACGTCCTATCCTTAATATTGTTTTAGGAACCTTATTGCATATCCTTATTTCTTGTCCTTGCTTTTCCAAATTCCAGTGAAGTTTGTTCTAAAGGGTCATTACCTTCACTACAACTTCTGGGAATCAGTCTTTCTGCCCTTTTCGCGCAGCTGAGAAGTACGAGAAGATTCACCAATCTTTTGATTCTGGTGATGATTTAGTCATCTCCATTCATGTCTTTAGTCATTCAGTTCAGAAGATCATGATAGTCGTGGATTCGAGTGAAAAGGATGTCAAACAAAGTATCAATTTACTTTTATTCTCCTCCTATGCCGAAGGTGATTTTTCCATAGGCATGCCAAGTTTGAACCCATGACCTCAGGTTTGACACAAACTTTAATACCACTTCGACTGAAAAGGATAGCATGCGCYAAGGGCTATGATTATMTTTATTCTTATTCTCTCTTAGTCCCGRTCCTGCTACCTTTGGTAAACGTCTTTACTTGCTGCCATGAACATCAAAGTTGTGCAGGAGGGAGCAATGGTATTCAGTTCCATGGCAGTCTAACCAGGCKGGGTTGCATCTTCAACACTCTGAAACATGCCTGTAAATTTATTGGCTCTTGGGCCTGCATAATAGCTTCATTGSTCTGGAGTGCATTAAAACTGATTTGAACATCAAAAGGGCTTTCTAGGCCTAATAGACAATGCATCTAATCCTTCAAGCCCAATTTCAACAGCCAATTAGACTAAAATGGTCTCGGACCCTATCAAGAGCCCATGTTTATGTGATTTTAGGTGGTGCACTTGTCACAAAATGGGCCACAAAGGGAATATCTAAATTCCCTGGATCATCAGAAAACAAATAGCCAATTTCATGTTCACAAGAAAAAAAAATCTTGGCTATTAAAATGAAGCAGACCTGGTGGCAGTGGAATGGTGGGCCTATATTCTCAGCCTGAACTTCTTGAAGGAGCCAGATCCATTTATCATCATACCAATTTGTACGGATCCTTAAGTGCTGAACCCATTCTAATTGGGCCCCCATTTCGCCAGTGCTTTCCTTTAGATTCAATGAGATAATGACAGGTGGAGAGATGAAGAAGGAGACGGTCAAAGGAAGAATAAGAGAGTCGCCAGTTCGGTAGCATTTCCATCGGCACTATTTTTCCTTTTTCTGTTTGGTTGGAATTTACTACTAAAAGAAAAAAAAAATAAAAGATTCTCACTTTTTATGACGCTTTACAAAGAAAAGAAATTTAACTATTTATTTATTTATTTATTTTGACCTAAATTTTCATGACTTTCTACTACACACATAAACGATAAGAACCGTTCYATAATATTAATATATGACGATCTGATAATAAAATTTAAAATATTTTATATTTTAAATACTTCTTAATTTATCTAATAAATTGTATGTGATATTAATTATAAGAAGTGAAGAAGTTCTAAATTAATCCCGTAAATAGCTCACTATTTCCTGTATATAGATCACCGACGAATGTCGCTATTTCTATCACACCATCACATATAAACAGACTAAATTTGTTAGATGTATGCTTGTTTATCAGTTGAAAAGTTATAAATTTAAAGATTGTGATAAAAATGATAATGCCGATTAAAAACCATCTTCATGCAGAGATGGGATGCATTTGATGCTATATGCAATATGAGGTTGTCATACTCGATCATTGTTTTAGTGAATTATGCTTCTGCAGATTCTTCACCTATGGCAAGTACAGATTACAGAGGGTTTCAGAAAACACATATAAATTCAATGCTAGAAGTTTCTGCATTCTTCCTGAGATCATCTGTACACATATAAATTCAAACAATGAATTTCGTTTCAACACCACAAGTTTGATCATGGAGGGACCTTGTTTCCATCTTCATTTTCTACCACAACATTGAAACCCAGAGTCGTGGCTTAGCATACTTGACGGTGTGCTATTACTTGAACCACAAGCTTCCCCTTACGAGAATCCAACTCATGAAAAGACTCTCTGATCTTTTTCTCCATTAGACATTAGAGCTAGCATAAACCCATGGAGATTACAGCATTTCACACGTGAAATTCACATGCATGAAGGGGCCGTTTAAGTTCACCTGTCACTAATAATGAACCCATCTCCTCTTCTTCTTTGATCGCAAGCCCTCATTTCAAATCACTGCTGGTACACTCATCGTTCATCTATGGCCTATCGATACTATTATTGAGACTCACCCTGGTCAAGTGATTGTGTATACAATTCATACTTTCACACATGTACAATAGATTTCGAAATAAAACACATGTTATGATACTTTTCACATTGTAAATATCTCGAAGAGATATGGAACTTTAGTAGTTCGATAACATCTCAAGAAATTAAATAGATAGAAATATTTTAGTATATTCTTTACGATATTCTTTTTCATATATCAATTTGAACACAATAAAAATATATATTTAATATATGAATTAAATATAAATATACATCGTGCTCTAATTTATATACTAGAAGATCCGTAGCTCAAGAAATGCATTGCTTGGAGAACAAAATTTGATCATATGAGGTTGAGGGCATATCTTCAGTTCCTCCCAACCAAAGACAGTGTAATCGATTATGTGCCGGAGACAACTCCATCACGTGTGGTCCTTCGTGGGGAGTTATGTACATGAATTGCATAGCCTTGTCCAATGGAAAGGAAGCATGTGCTCGGTGGGGAAGAAACATTGGCTGAATTCTTAATGTATATTAGTAGTATACRAGAATGAACTATATTTAATTAGTTTTACTTCTCCATTAATGGAAAGAGCAGCACTACTGATTCTAAATATTAAGCAGTGTTCTGTCAAATACTACAAATCTTAGAGTATTAAGCATATGGGGTACTCAAAATTAATCATTATCGGTTTAAATAGTAAGATTCTTGGTATGATATTTTTAAATAAGATATCGYGTTTGATTTATGTGAACGAGATGTATAAAATTAGTAGATGTGTACTTTTTCTATAGGATTCATCTCGATTCGAATTTGGAGATAATTTGATATGACCTTTTGGAATTTTTTTTTCCTTTTTTAAGAGTATCCTTATGGATATTCTAACATTTCTTCATACTTCAAAAAACAATGTAGTATAATTATAGTGAATAAAATAATTTCTTACAATTTTTGGGGATGTTAAGTGKATTTATCCACCAAACAGGTTCCTGGTCGGTACACGAACTTGATACATCTTTAAGAAATCGATCCATTCTGCTTGCTTTCCTGTCCAATGATGGATTTATGAAGCCTTTTTCTTTTATATGGATGTGCATTCATATATGAAGCCAAATCCTSAGCACTCGAGGCTTTGAGAATTTATATATCCTGAACCCTATAAGTAGTTACTGCATCTTTTCTCGGCCATCAATACATATATTAGATCAATTAAAGCACGATCTATATATATTTACTCTCGAATTAAATATATATGTACATCGTACTCTATTTAATATAGTAAAAAAAATATACAATAGAAAATGTACTAGAAATCGTTATTCGAGGGAAGAGATGCATGCGGTCGAGTCAACTATATAACTGTTCGGACAGTTTCTGCAAATCAGTTAATTGGTTAAACTTCTAAACTTCTGACTTCTTTCTATTTTGCATCTCTTGCAAGATTCATATATGAATATGATAATGCTAATTAAGAGATATGCTTAGTTCCACATGCATGTGTTAGGACCAAATTTGATTCTACTTACCTTAATTAGTTATAGGGATTTTCAGACATATGGATTCCCTGTAGTCACAAGCTATAGGGCAATGAAAAAAGCAAATATAAATAATAGATATGTAAGCCATGTGRGTGTGAAGAATAATCAATCATGAATATTCTTTTAAGAAAAGATCAGAAACTACTGATTTTTAAAAATAAAAATAAAAAAATAAATGAAAAGATTCGATCTGCTGGGTAATCACAGGTCTTGCAAGAACTAGAATACACAAAGATCCTGTGCATTATGTTCTGGTTTTAGTTTCCCAACTGTCTTACATTATCTTCTTCTTTAACATGACCTCTTTGATACTAATAGACTTTTAGATACTAGGGTTTGATTCTTTTCTTTCTTTTCTTTTTCTTTGGTATATAATTGATTCGATCTTATTTCATGAGACAAAGAATTCCTCTAATAAGAAGAGGCAATCGCGCATGCAAATAAGATATAATTAGATGCTTCAATCTGTCCAATCTTCATATGGGTTGCCCTCAAACTTTGCACTAGTTGATCTWTCAATCCGGAGACGGCGACGTGATTTTTATTTTTATCTTTTTGTTGGAACCTCTCATTATTTGGAATATATCTTTTATTTCGACTATTCTGAGTTCAAATATGAAGGAATTCATAAAGGAAACAAAGCTCTTCCAACATTATTTGTTATCGCAAAATTTGAACTTAAAACCTTACGTATTAGATACCAATCTCTTTACCACTTAAATAGAATAGAAAATGTCACCTTAATTGTCTTCGGATATAGAGCTCTAATGGGGTGCATCATATGTAGAGATGGTTACAACTCAAACGATATAAATGACCTCTTCATCTAAACTTGTTCATCGACTCATGATCACGTCCTCTTATATAATATATAAAGTTTGATTGAATAAATTGGCAACAGCTAGAAATATATGCATTTTACATAATTGAGTACGTATATATAATTTGTTTTGGTACTCTCTAATCATACAAGTTATATATATTTTGTGAGAGAAATTGAAATTCGCCTTAATCAGGCAGAGCACATGGCTTGTTCTTTTTAGCCATACCAGACGGTAAGGATGAATTCCCTTGAAATCATTAAGGATCAATAGCCCTTTGATCTGCSCCATACCAAAGTTTGAGTTTGCCGGCCTTTACTAGTGTTTTAGGTAACATACAGTTCCCACTATTGTATCTCATGTGACCGACCATTCAGCTGACTTGACCTGGCACTGCTCCTACCATGTCCTTTCTTCCTCTTCTTCATCTACACATGCAACTATAAGAACTAGCTCTTTGAACAAACTAATATTTACAATCGGTCGAATATTTTCTATCTGTCAATAGAAAAAGATTAAGATTAGAGATTTAATCCAGAAAAGATCGAACAAATGGCCGCTAAAGATTGCCTAGGACTCGAAATCACTGAGCTTAGATTAGGGCTTCCGGGAGGTGGCTGCGGTGGCTTTAGGCCTCTGGAGTTCAAGAATCAGAAGAAAAGGTTGTTTTCTGAGATTGAAGGAGACGGAAATCGCTCCAACGATGAGAAGCAGAAGAATCAGGTTGTTGGGTGGCCACCGGTGTGTTCCTACCGGAGAAAGAACAGCTTTAATGATCATGAATCAAAGAAAATGTACACTAAGGTTAGCATGGATGGAGCACCTTTTCTTCGTAAAATTGATTTGAGTGCTCACAAAGGCTACTCTGATCTCCTTGTGGCTCTTGAAAAGCTCTTTGGCTGCTATGGCATTGGTAAGTAGTGGTCTCCTGCAATAGTTCCCTTCGTATCTTAAAGATTTCTATTGCTATTTAGCTAGATCAGCAACCTAACTCGCCATGCAAACTTACCTAGCTTGTAGTTTATTTCTTCTGGCATAACGTTCCAGGTTGTACTATAAACAAGAAGAGTAATAGAAATTCTTAAAAGATTTTCTATATTAATTAATGTTTTCTCTAAGAAAACAATAAATTACGACTAAACTCTTAAGTAATATATCGATTAGAGAAACATTAAATGCCAAATCACGCTTAATTATCGTAAAACTTAGTCGGTAAAAATCTTCTTACTAAATAGGTAAGAAAATTTGAGTTCCCTATTCTCACTGGTGCAATTATGCCCTTCCCTGCGTCCCCATTGTTCTAGTAATAGTGTTGGATTTCCTTGAATATGGTATGAATCTAGTTGGCATGCACCCTTTTCCTTTTTATTTTTATGATGAAGAAAAAGAGGACTAAGGGAAAAAAAATTTAGAAAGGTTTTCACCCATGGCCTATCTGTTGACAGGTGAGGCATTGAATGATGCAGACAGTTTAGACTACTTTCCTATCTATGAGGACAAAGACGGGGACTGGATGCTTGTGGGAGATGTTCCCTGGAAGTAAGTCTCCTCGACCCAACTAAACCATCTTCTTAATTATATAAATCAKGTGTTCATTTTTTACTAATTGAAACTAAGTGCCACGCAAAATGATCTTGCATGCAATAAGTAATGAAAATGCAGTAACTAGAGAGATCATCTTCCATAACTTCTGGTATCTTCTGGTGATCGATKGAACAGAGAAGAGAAAGGGGGGGAGAGAGAGAGAGAGAGAGAGAAGAGCTCTCAGTAATAATTCACTTCAAAACATTCAACCTTTTTCAGCAAAAGGCTTTAAATCTCACCCCACAAATGGCAAACCTTACGTGTAGATTGCCGACAAAATCGAGTACCAAGTTCTTCATTATTTTCCAGAGTTTCAAGAACAACAATAATGTTATCTTCCAGGACAAATCCAGGCCCCCAACAAGCATCATTACATATATAGAAAAGCTTTTTGGACCACACTCATCTCATAAAACCAACTTGAAACTTGTTGCAGAGATGCAGCAAAATCAAATATGAAAACGAGGAAACACTACTTTCCTCATGTCTTGTTTCATCTGCTATGCAATTGCTTTAAAGTTCTGTTTTTCACGGTTTTCTTCAACGCAAATCTTGATATCTAATGAAGATGTTACCATGGATTTTGCAGTATGTTCTTTGAATCATGCAAAAGGCTGAGGATCATGAAAAAGACAGAAGCAAATGGAATTGGACTCCATGCAAAAAAGTTCTTCAGAGCAAGCTCAAGAGATGATTGATGGCTTAGATTTCATTTTATATCTTTTACCTTCATTTAAAGCACGTTTGTGTTATCAGAATTACGTAAAATTGACTTTAATTTGAGATGAGATGGAACCTAGAAACATTATGCAGTTAGTGTTCCTTTATTAGGTCTTCTCTGTGTATCTTATAATATGACAATTTCATCTGGATTATGATTCATGTTTGTGGTTGATCTTGTTTCCCTGCTATATATTTTGGGATCTTTGAAAAAAAATGTCCGATTTCATAAAATAAACCTAGTTTTTAATGTAATATCTATGATAAACCTCTCATAAATATTTATATCAATTTAGATATGAACATTTAATTCTGAATAGCGAGTCTATAAAACACATAAAGATGATGTAGGAGATCCTTATCTTGTCAAATGTTAAAACTACCAATCAACATTTATATATTTTTATAACTAAAACGAGTCATAAACCTAAGAATTTTCGTAATTTTTGTTGCATCAGCTCTCTTCTAAATTTTATTAGAAAATTATCCYAGTTTCCTCGATTCAATTACTTGACTAATGAGTCATTAGATAAAGAACCACGAACTKATTATCAACTTTTCTTGTCTTAGTATGAAAATTCAAAATCTTATATATTGAACATCCCAAGAATTAACATTTTCAAAGCCTTGTAGTACCTAATTATAGGGATAATAGTACTCATTGTGTCCATGCATGTCGCTTCTAAGTTCATGCATGGCCTCTGCAACAAACTACATGGTTCCTGAATTTGCCCAGCAAATTAATCTGTCTACATTCTCATGTTTCTTCCTCTCGAGTTCTGTTATCTGAATCTATAAAATATACATCAGCTTTGACATGCAATGAATTCATTAACAGATCTATTTGAAATACGAAACATCTACCCAATTAATCCTCCTTTTGTTGGAATCCCGGAGTTTATCAATACAATTCAACCACATTTATTAAAATCCATCATTTTCATTACCAAGTATTCGATTACTAAAATTGCAATCCGGGACAGTTAGTAAATGGACTTTTAGGTGGAAATGAGATTCCGCTCTTATTTATGGTTTCGTATTAAAAGAATCTAGACTTTTCGAAAAGTATTTAAATCGAATTTAATTTATTCTAAGTTTTTATTTCTATGTACACGGGGTCAAAACCTTGTATCTAGTAAAAAAGGAGCATCAGAAAGCTAATTATAAAATAATACTAATACACTAATATATATAATTGCTAACATACTCTGACCTAATGCAATTTGATTAATTAATATAGAAAACTGTTAAACTGATATATTATCTAAAGAATACTGTCCATGCTTTTCGAATACGTTAGCGGATTTAAACCCGTAATATAATTTCATTTAATTAGTGTAGATAAGTGAGCGACCAGAGAATTTGTCTGTGGGCTCTCAGATTAAATGAACTGCAGTATTTGAGACAATTATTTAATCTTATTTTTCTTTCCATTAAGCAATAGCTTATCTTCTGCATTTCTACCGGTAATTAAAGTGTAAGCAATTCTAACCAATAGGGTTAGTATAATTGACAAACATCTCCCTCATCTTTGCTGAAGATTAAGGTTCGAGTCATGTAGGGATAACAACAATGAATATCTCTTTACGACTCTTCCCTCACTGAATAATTTGAATATTAAAGTCGTAGAATGTGATAGTTCAATGAATTAGAACCCATCCACGATTCATCACGCTGATGTATATTTATGAGAAGAAATTCAATTGGAAAAATGGTCAATTTTTACTTTATGAGAAAATATCATTGCCTAGCCAAATGAAGGAAAGAACTACAAATGTGTGAGGCATATAAAGTTCGGGATAGCTGCCATGGGTACCCAAATCTCATTTTTCATATTTTGAGAGAGACATAAGACCAACCTTCTCAATTACTTTTTCTTTTGCCGTTTATCATGTTCCCTCAAATTAGGTCTTGAATTTGAATTTATACGGATCTTTGTCCATCAAGTTCCGCGGTGTGGTTGTTTAAAAAAGGAATAGTCGATTTAAATTCTTGATTTAAAATTTAAATGTAGACTTGAAATATAAAAAAATAAGGATCGAAGAGAATGAAATTTTTATAATCCTTCGAATAATTTATGTATGAAATCCGTCGAATTGACGGTCTGGCCTTTTTTTTTATATGGATTGTGCACCTTTCAAATATATACCTAAATTTTGTATCTCTAAAAATATTTGATGTACTCAATTTTGAATTTTTAATAGATAATGATCTTTCTGCAAAAATTGGTGGATTTTTTAGAAAATTTTCTTGATTTATTTTGGGACACGTCGACCTGGAAATTCCGGGAAAAACCTGTGTAAAAGCAAAGCAGTGAGCGGAACAGCGGTAAGAGATGCCCACGTGTCGGTTGGTCATAAAAGAAAGTCCGAACCCGACAAAGCAACACGATCACATGGCGGTCTGTAGGACCCATTTTCATGTTAAGGAATTCTTAGCACATGGACTCTTTGAAAGTTGACCTGTACCTCAAGAACCCCAACATTAGGCCCCACTCTCTCTTTCATCACCTTCTACACACGAGCACATGGTTATACGCTCCTCTGTAATTCATATGTATCCTCTACTCGTGCACTTCCCTTTCATGTCTTGGTCATAATGGTCACACAATTTTARGAGGTATAACTTATAATGCATTATGTATAACTCTTATACACAATSTAAAGGAAGTACGAGTCAAATCATACGAATTATTCATTTGATCAATTTTAAATTTAAAAATCAAGATCAATCAATGTAATATCGTTGATAAAAAATCCAATTTAATCAGATAAAGCGRGAGTAAAATGAAGAATCTGGTAGAAGAAATAATTCGAGAATGCTGTTCTTTTCACCGTTGTCTTTCTTCTAGGAGAGCAAATGATTTCACTATAAGATCTTAAACTGTGTCATAGAGAAAAACCAAATTATGGATGTTATTGGCGGACATGGGCAAAGGCCCGCTGATATGTTTGTCCGGGACCAACACGATATCATAACTCCTAATAAAATATTGCGAGGAAATAATTGAAAGAGGGCAGGTCGAACCGACCGAAGGGGCCCATCTTAAAAGCACTCAAAATCAGAAGCACACGCTTCGCCTCCATATTCGGCTTCCGTTCGCGAACTTGCTAGTGACTTGGACGAATCAGAGCCGCTCTTTATCATGACGTGTCATATTCTGAATGGTCAACCCCGTAGCTGCCGTCCAGCGTCTCGGCTTATATATATGTATATATTGAGGTAACAGCCAAACGTTCACTGGTGATCTCATTTCTACTCCTAAGTCGACGGTGTTAACATTTGTGTTCTTCCGTAGCCTACTAAAATTGAAAAAGATGTTACCGGGGAAGTCCGAAGATTTGACAGAATCTTATTCATCAGCCTCCGGCCTGAATTTTGAGGAAACAGAGCTCAGTTTAAGCTTACCGGGKGAATCAAGATCAGTGAATTCCAGCCGGAAACGTGGGCTCGAGGAAAGTGTTGGTCGGAAACTAGGTAGTTCAAGTTCCGGCGATTGTCATTCTAAAACTTCCGATTATCAACACAAGAATGAAATCTCAAGCACTGCTAGMCCCCCGGCGAAGTAAGTCCTCGAAACAMGCGTACACTTGTTAATGGAAATGCATGCAGGATAACTGATACAGAATGGTTCTGATTCTATAGGGCACAAGTGGTGGGATGGCCGCCGGTGAAATCAACGAGAAAGAACATGATGAAGAGCAGCAAGTTCGTGAAAGTGGCTGTGGATGGAGCTCCATATCTGAGAAAAGTTGACTTGGAAACGTACAGCAGCTACCAGCAGCTTTTAAATGCACTGGCGGACATGTTTTCTTGCTTAGGCATCTGTAAGCATTGCCTATATTTATGTCTTTATATCATGTATTGGTTCAACATTTTTCCAACCGAGGAATTAAAAACAAAATATATCTGATGTACGGTTTCTGCTGATGATTTGTTTAGGTAACGTTGTGAACGAGAAAAAGCTGTTGGATCCTGCAAATGGTATGGAATATGTGCCCACATATGAAGACAAGGATGGGGACTGGATGTTAGTCGGAGATGTTCCATGGAGGTAAGTTCCATACCTCCCCACCGGGGAGGCCATTTATATATATTTTTGCTAACTTCATCTGACATTCGCTAAATTCGCAGGATGTTTGTAGAATCATGCAAMAAAATAAGGTTCATGATTAAGAACTCTTGAGGAGATTGGATTAGGTAATTTTTTCTTCTTAGTTCCATGGACGATGATCTAGATTTCATGTAAAACTAAGTTAATGATCAGCTGAACCGACCTGTATGTATGATTTTGGTACAGCTCCAAGGCCATCCCCAAATTGTTCAAGCACGAGCAGATGAATGATCACTTTCCTTTGAGATCTCTATATATCGGCATCGTCCGCCAGAAACTTCATGTACAGAGGCCTTTCTTGAAGAGCTCTTGTTAGAGAGATTAGGACTAATATTACTSTTTAGCAGTACGTGAGACTTATCTGTACCCTTCAGTATGGATAATATACAATGATTACATTTGTAGTTAWTACGTTTGAATTTTCTTTAATTATCGTACTCTAAAGGCCTCATTTAATTGTTAAAGATATTATATTTTTAAACCTAATTTAATTCCTAGCAATTAAATCTCGTTAATCCTTTGAAATGAGTTTGATTCTTTAAAATAAGAAAATTGATTACAAAATACTGTAAAAAGGAATGTGGTGTCATATTCTTGTCACATATCTCTTCTAAGTAATCCGACTTTACTTGTAATTTTAATTTCTCGTCAAATCAATCCGAGTTTAAAAGTTATTATGAATTCTTCATGAATTATTTTGGATGTATTATCTATTAATAATAAATTCAGATGTATCATAACACTTCTTCTYCTCTACATTTATTACCATTTTGGATAATATTACGCTTATTAAGGAAGTGATACATTTTTAAATAAAATAATTTTTTTAATATTTTTTAAATTTCTTAGAGATATTTAATGTGTTGACTCGTGTACACATCGAACATATTAAAATTTATATTTAAGAGTTAAATAAGTTTAATCAATTAAGATATACATTCCTGATTTTTTAAAAATAACAAGTAATTTGAAACYAATAAAGGGGTCCAACATAATTATTTTGAAATGAGGAGAATAATATATAAAGATTTATTAGTGTATACCAAAACATATAAAATCCTTTTAACTATTTTGAATGGCAACCTCTCAAATGAAGGTACTTTGACGTCCCAAATCCATAATTATCCAGCCAAAATTTTAACAGGTCAAGATGTTTTTGGATCCAATTTGCAAKACAAAACAATAGTTAAATCATCTCTGTTTTACTTCAATGGGGAAGATAGTTGGATCCTTTGTGATCATGTTATTACAGCTAGAAGGCCCAACAGACATACAAGGTCTATTAACATAGGCCCAATTTAAAAATTAAATCCAATGATATAATTGTGTACAAAATCAAATCTAGTCCAAACCAAAATGGTTTGTGACCGAAATGAAGCACGAGTGGACAATTGGGCCTAGAGAAAGTACTAATAGATTATTCATGACATGTCAACTGGACCAATTATTGTGCTACACCCGTCACACTTTAGGATTTTCCTTCCAGTATAAAAAATAGAACTACTATTAACTAAAAGAAAAAAGAAAAGAGAAAAGAAATACAACTATTACTATTGACTTAAAATTGAATTCGTGTAACCTTTATCTTTGAACCYCTTGTTTGTGCTCATTAGGATTGGAATGAGRTCACATCCGTCCGATCTTAGTCCACTTGTTTGTACTCATTAAATTCAATTTATTATACTTATTTTGTTAATATCATATTATGTTTAATTTTATTATTGTGAATATTTAAATTCTTTGTATTTTCTTTCGATCTTAGTCAAATTAACAAAATAATTAAGAAATTAAACGTAAAGAAAATAGTTTGGTGAAAAATTAAAAAAAAACGTATCTCGTTATTAAATCGATACAATGTTATCGATTTTAATTTCTTGCATTACTTTGTTAGTTTAGGTTCAATCAATATCCATTTAAACTTCATATTATTTTTATACCTATGTGTTTTTTTTTTACTATTTTCAAGTTTCTCTTTTGAATTTTTTATAGAAGTGTTTTGGCACATATGAGGAGACTTGCATGATGATTATTATCTATTAATTGTATATTATGTCTTTATCTAAAATTCTTCTCGTTTATTTATTTTTATTAATGCATAATATCATTTTAATTATGATGAGATTATATATACATATCTATAAGAAAGTATTATTTAAAATGTTCTTATCATTCTTATTTGACTTTTCATATTTTAAGTAATTTGATTTGAAATTCTACAGTTTAAATATATTCCCTCTTTTTATTTTCTAAATTTTATTARTATTTCCTTGTTTGACCTTTTATAGTTCYAGTAATATTATTATTGATAATATTTTAATAGCGAAGAAGTAAAGTTGTTCAAAAATAATTTTTATCAATTGTGATATTTTAATATAGTATAAATAGATATAAATATATAACCTTTTATATTTTAAGTAATGTTATTATTAATAATATTTAAATAATGAAGGAATAAAGTTATTGAAAAAGGTTCATATGAATTGTAATATTTTAATATAATATAAATATATAAGTATTAGATAAACTTGATCTAAATAGTATTTTTTTTTTTTTTTTGTAAATCTAGAAAGAAAAAGGAACAAAAAGGAAAGAAAGAAAGTACTTGAATATATGGAAAATTAAGGAAAAGAAAGGCTTCAACGCGGATTCAAATAACGGGAAAGAGAAAATAGCGGTAATTTTCACAAATCCACCGCAAAACGGTGGCACAAAATCACCGGCGGAGCAAAACCAAGGCAAAATTCCCTTCGCCGACATTTTTTGACAACTGTAAAGATGCGTTCCACTAATTCTTTACCCAATTTCGCGTTTTTCATCTCATCAATGACTGATATTTAACATCAATCCCGCGATATCTTTGTACTTCCTCAGACTTTCTCGACTCGTTTCACATTTTCTAGCATAAAATCTATCCTCGCTTTCATTTTCAAGTCCAACCCAGATCTAAAGAGAGACAAAGCTAACCAACCCGGAGGTACTGCTTGTGCATCTCATTTTAACTTTGCTGGGCCCAGAAAATTTTATGTGTCTTGATTTCTTGATTTCGTGATTTCTCGGTTTTGATTTTTTTTGTTGGGTTTTGCAGGAGTMMAATCCTGAAGCGTAAATGTCTACATTGGTGGCAGAAATCAATTCCAATGGCAATGCTGCTAAGAGTAATGGTGATGCAAAACCGTTCAAGATCTTCATCGGGTATGATCCAAGAGAGGATGTTGCATATGAGGTCTGTCGTTATTCATTGCTCAAGAGATCTTCAATCCCAATCGAGATAACACCCATTAAGCAATCTGAGTTGAGGGAAAAGGGACTTTATTGGCGCGAAAGAGGGAAATTGGAGAGCACTGAGTTCTCATTTTCCCGTTTCTTGACCCCTTACCTAGCCAATTATGAGGGCTGGGCCATGTTTGTGGACTGTGATTTTCTCTACTTAGGTGATATCAAGGAGTTAACCAACTTGACTGATGACAAGTATGCGATAATGTGCGTTCAACATGATTATACTCCGAAGGAAACTACCAAGATGGATGGGGCTGTGCAAACTGTTTATCCAAGGAAGAATTGGTCTTCAATGGTTCTGTATAATTGCGMRCACCCGAAAAACAAGGTCTTGAAGCCGGAGGTGGTGAATTCTGAGTCGGGGGCATTTCTGCATCGGTTCCAATGGTTGGAGGATAAGGAGATTGGGGAGATACCATTTGTGTGGAACTTCCTTGTGGGACATAATAAGGTTGTTGAGGGCGATCCAAGCACCCTTCCTAAGGCAATACATTACACATTAGGCGGACCCTGGTTTGAGGCATGGAAAGATTGTGAATTTGGAGACTTGTGGTTAAAGGAGCTTGAGGAGTACAGGGATTCTATGCAGAAGGCAAATTAGATTGTAATGTAGCTTGAGATTCTTTTGATTTCTATGGCATTACTTAGCTGAGGTAATTGGTTGYCTGGTATTTGTTTCAATTGTTTGTGTATGTTCCGGGAGAGGCAATCTACTGGAGTGGTGCTCTATAGCTATTATATKGACTGGCTTAATGCCATTCAGGGGTAGCACTTATATAGTTCGCCTTGTAGCTGTTTCTTACTCGAATTTTTTATTTTAATTCTCAAGTCAAGATTTGATTGTATGTCATATTTCTTCACTGATATAGATCAATAAGAATATAGCTCAGTTGTTGCTGAGTTTTATGGTATGGCTAGAGTTTTAGTTTCTACTAAAAGTATACCTGAAATGTCGTAAGTCTTGCAATATTCTTGTAAAGTCCAACCCCAGGAGATTCTGTTTTCCCTTCCATGTTTTGCTGCCAGAAAGGGCAACTGATGTATACGCATGATATGAACTTCAGAAGAAATACTATCTCTCAGCCTTTGTATAAGGAAATCTACATCCTTGATCCACAATGACATCTTACTAATCTTCCTCTGCTATTCATCTTAGCTAGGTTGGAATCTAATTCAATTAATAGGAAGAAAGATCCTCAGAATCCTATCTTTGGATTTTCAATGTGAGCTGCTAAAGTAAGCTGTTTCGGTAGTTAAAGATTGCTTGATTAGGTAGTAAACTATAATTAGTTGATATTCTCTTTTATATATGCATCAGTGTCAATTAGTCCTTTGCAATTCTATGGGATTTTTAGTTTGCAATGCACTTATGCTGAGAACTTGAGAATATAGACTAGTATCGTGGGTGATGAATTCATACTGAGAAGTAGAATGGAGAAGGAGCCTTCACATTGAGCTTTTGATTGTAACTTTGACACGAGAACTGATTCTTATAGAGATGCCTTAGAAGATAGGTCCTTGCATCGGCCATCAAAATAATTTGTGCTTTCCTTCTTCATTCCTTGGAGAGCCCATCGGATCTGAGTCATAGCTCTTGCTTGGGCTAAACATCGTCTCGTCCATTGAGGTAAGGAATGTGCTTTCTGCTTGGTGTGATTATTCTCTTTTATGCAACACATGATAAACCAATTGAGACCAACATAGATGCTTAGTGAATACAGTTGAGGCCTTTAATTAGCTGTCGTTCTGGTAAAGCTTCTTCTTGCGCTGGACCAGAGCTTTGAAAGTTGCATGGCAGAACAGCTCACATGGAGATGCAGATCTGAAATGGTATAAACCCCATCACGGGTAAAACTGGGACCAGAGGTTTGAAAGTTGCATGCTAATTAAATCAAGTGGTTGRACACTCAGCAACAATATTTGCTGTTCCTTCCACTCAATCTTTGCTTTAATGCCTTCATTAATTCAAAAATGCTAAGCAGTATACTATAATAAAACTATAAATTCTCCGCATTTTCTTGGTTTTGTCTCTTAAAATTTCCATTACATCCAAKAGAAGAAAAATGAAATGCTMCTCCTYCAAACTGAAACCGTGACCAGCTACTACTACCTAACCACTGCCTCAGTTATGGAGGACAGAGAAACTTTTATCTCTTCTGGCTTTAAAACATGGAACTAAATCCTTCGACCCTATAACTTTGTACTTTGCAGATTACACAAGAAGGGAAGATCAAAGATGCAAGCAGCACCACCGCATGAAAGCATGTCCTACATGTCCTACACCAAGTCTGACCACTTCAGGAAACGTTAAGAAGAGAAAGGCTTCCTCTACACTTGGTTTGTAATCTTTCCTATGATATCTAAGTGTTTGTGGTTCTCTGTTTTCCCCTCGTTTTCCATGTATGTTTTAGAAGAACTGCTGGTCCATTAGCTACTTCTTGATTTCATATGATAAAGATTTATCACCTAACCCTAATCAGATCTTCAATGAGTTAGCTTTGGCCATGTTTCTCTGAAATTCTTCAGTAAATTAAACTTGTTTCCTTAATCTCTTAACATCTCATCTCGTACTACTTTGAGAACCTACAAACTAAGAACAGACAAAGCAGATTGTTACTTTTACGGTTCCTTAGGAGAGATATTAGTGCCCCTTATATAATTCCTACCCCATTCCCTCTTTTCATCTATCTACATTCAACAAAAAGCACCCTTTTTTCATCTGTAGGAAAAAAATTCGATTTGTCTGGTGCGATACTGGAGCTAAACCTTAATAGAGACACCAAAACCTGGTTCTGGTGCGGTGTCAACTTTTCCAGAAATGTAGCTTATCTTATTTAATTGAATTTTTTATGTTTCACTTTCATCTTTTGCCACAGCTTCTTTGCTCTGTGTTGCTGCGATTGCTGTTCGGGCAGAGCTTGCTGTTGCTGCATCTAGAACACATGCTAAAGCTTCCAAACAGAATCGGTCAAAATATTTGTTTCTCATTCAACAATCAGCTTTGTAACATCGCGTCTTTATTTGTATGTCAGACTCATGGTATTGAATATTAACTGGTTTTTATGTCTAGTATGAAGTCCCGTGTCATTAGACGTGCAAAGCCATCCAACATAATTTATTAGAGATCAATAATTGAGAAGCAGTTCTTATCTACATTTTTTTGTTCTCGCAAGTAATTACCTTTCCTTTGCTGTTGCTATCTCAGTGTCGGCCATTCTATGCTTCTACTATGCAGCAAAATCTGGTGACTTCGAACAACAAACACTATCTTCTGTTTAATGATTTAAAGGGTCCTGTCAACAAGATGCAAGACAATAACCCTTATAGGATCATCATCTTCTTGAATTCATCTCGGGAAAGCTGCATTCTACACCAGAGTTTATAACAGTTGTCACGAAACAGTTGGGAAATTAATGAGGAGAGGTGCAATGGGGACCTCATAAATAGACAAAACTGTTCATGGCCTSCTGTTTTGGGTATTAGGAGGTGAATTGAGAGTCAATAAATTGCATAATGATGACAATAATCGTGTTTGAATTCAAGGAAGGAAGAGGAAGAGATAGAGACTCCCATACAAATAAAATATAGAGGGCAGGTCAGAGAGAGAGTGTGTGTGTCGAATATGCCTAAGAGTCCTTGATCCATAAGCAATCTAACTCATGAAAACMCTATAAATCAAACCATTTGAATTCTTAAAGGCATACACAAACATCTTCAACTTCTTCCTCCATTACTAGCAAATCCCATATCAAACATCTCGTATATACAGATATGGACGCCCCTGCCTCTCAGGAGATGTCATACACCGATCATGTCAAGCGCCGAKACGAGGAGAAAGGCTGTCTCTATGCATGGTTTGTATTACTCTCACCACACTAAGTTCTAGCTTTGATGAATGAATGATATGTTTATATGTTTAATGCAGTTTGTTCACCTTGTGTTGCTGTTTCTGTTGCTACGAGACGTGCGAGTGCTGCTTGGACATCATCTGCTGTAATAGTTCCTAAATGCTTCGTGCAGCTATAATGAGTTGTTTGATATTTGATTGTTGTGGTTTTCATAGTCATTTATTTCAACTTGTTGTCGAAATAAGTATGTGTGTAGTTGAATGTAAGGAGTATTCTCCTTTATGGAGTGTCAAAGATTTATCATTTCTAAGTTTGTTGAAAGTCTTTCCTTCTCCCTTTTTTGTCTTCTTTTTGTGGTTATTTTCCTTTTCTTTGATTTAGTACTTATGGCATTAGTTTCAACTGCAAGAGCCTGAATCTGATGTGCTAACCAAATATGAGAAGAAAAACAAGCTGAGCATCTGCCTCTCTACTTTTATTAACTGCACAATCTCTTTTTAATTTACATTGGAAGAGGATAACATATTAGGGAGGAAAAGGATGCAAGTACTGATGCTCTTCTGAAATATATGTGCCTAAGCAAATTCCACCTACTACTTATGCACCAAAATTCAAAATTAGGCTTCATAATAGCCTTCTGAGTAACYGTTTACCTAGCAACCAAGGATGGGATTTCTTCCTTCATCAATCCCAATGATAAGGGTATGCTTTGGGTCTGAACCATTTGGTCCTTCTAAGTAAAGTGTAGGGAGGTAGGCCTTGTATGCTGGCAAATACCGGGAGACAAAATCCATCACCTGTGTAACAAACGAAGGAGGAAAATTTTCAAGTATCCAAATGAGACATTTTACATGCTTCAAATCTGAACTGTAGCATCCATCAAGCAGGCCTGTATGCATTTACCTCCTCATCAGACATCCCAGGCTTTCCATCATTTCTCATAGCAATCTCTGCCTGAAATTAGTTCCATGTAGCTTGTTAGAGATATGTATTGAGTTAACATAGTATTCGTTTGATGTCTGGTGGGCAAAATGGCTATATAATCATTGACCTGCAAACGCCACTGATATACATAATTGGGGTCTTGAATCTTGATTACAGCCCACGAGTTTACAAACTTGTCCCACACATCATAATAGGCTTCTAAATTCTTATTCACCATCTCCAGCTACAAAAAATGAGATCGAATTGAGCCAAAATAACTAGATCAAATTAACACACAGAGGTGAAGAATTCATGCTGCTGTAGGAAAATCATGTTCCCCAAGATAGAATCTTTGGATGCTCTAACCTGAGGATCAACAGCTTTAACTGTTTCAGAAGGAAGGGGTTTAAAACCAAGCATCCAACCCTCAAAAAGGACAACCTAAACAAGGAACAGTGCATCAACAAATAATAAGGCTGAGGGATCTCATGTCCAGTAACGAGAAAACACAATAAAGAAGTCTACAGAGAAAAGATGGTCTTTTGAAATTTCCAAATTTAAGTGGAAATCCAAATGTCACCCTTCCCATGGACAAAAGTTAATCAACACTTGGAACAATTTGTCTTCATCTGACCCTATGGTCAATAATAGTTAATCCAAATTCAACATAGTTCAACACCAAGTTGCAGAAACTCATGGGAAAACTAGATCCTCCTACCGTCAAAGGCCCTTCAATCTCAGGCCATGTTGAAGGATCAGCTCGATCACCTCTACCATTGTATGCGGACTGCAAGTCAAAAGAAAATGGCAAATCTAAACTGGCAAAAAACATGACTGAGATGAAGAAATTGACAGTTACTTCAGCTTACTTTATCATATCGAGGAAGCTTCATTTTGATTCCTGAGGAGTTAAATGTGGCAACGAATTTAGTACTCCAGAAAAACAGTTCAGCTTGCAGGAAATGAAGCTGAGTGCACTCACCTTCTTTGGTCAATTTGCATAAGGCAGTCAGTGTTTCAGCAGAAAATTGTAGATCATGGCTTCCAGCATTTCCACGAAACTGGTGAAATTTTTTTTGCAAGTCCCAGTATCTATTCAATTTCTATATTACATGAACGCAGAACCGCAAAGAAAAATAAAATACAGAAGCCAATTGACTTTTACCTCTAAAAGTGCATTCCCTGGATTGCTTTCTCGAAGTTTTGCCTATWATGTYCCAGGAAATAAGAAAATGTGGCAAACTAGCAAGAAGACTAACAAGAAAGAAGATCATGAAACAAAAAATTTACATTCCATGGGGACTAACCTGATCCTCTGCTGTTAAGTAGAAGTCATCAATAGATATAGTTGCAGCCTTCCTGAGATTTAAGATGCCATAGAGTTATCATGCTCTTTATTCTCCAGTATTTTGTCCAAAGAACAAAATAGATAGCTTAAATTCAATAAGTATCAGCGAACTGCAATCTACCTCCCAGTCATTCGGAAAAGGCACTCTAGTGCAAAGACCAGTGTCGTCTTTCCACAGCCTTGGGGTGCACTAAAACCAATCTGCAATGTCATGCTGGTGTTATCAATTTTCTGTATGATTAAGGAAACCTACAAACTACAAAACCCTGTTACATACCACTAAAGGAGGGATGTCTTCTCCTTCTTTAAATGTAGACATATGGTGAGAAATTTCTTTTTCACACCATAAGAAAACTGGAACATAATAGTGATAGATTCGAACTTTTTGAGGTTCGGTAAGGTACAACTCGTTAAGTTGAAACAATCTGCACAGCTTGGACCCATATATCAACCACTTGTCAATAGACTCAGCTACCTTCTCTGAGGTCAGGCCTACTTTGTCTATAAGGGGTCCTTGGCATATGAACTGGAAAAGGTCATTCACAGAGGAAGTTTGGGCAGGTGTTGTGGGAAATGCTGAATTTAAGGACCCCAGGCCCTTACCCATATGGAGAGCATTGTCGCAATAGGCAGAATTGTCTTGCATCCATGAACTTTGAGTGCCTACATAAATGACAAAACAGAATCACCAATTACATTTAAATCATATCAGAAACAATAAAGAAAAGACTAAAGCCAATAAGTACAACGACAAATACACCTCTAAGTTCATTTATTTATTCTCAATAATTAACAACTGAGGCTGTAAAATCAGGTCTGCAAATGCAAAAAACTAAAACTTGCATAACAAATTGTTTCCAGTGTCAAATACTATGGATTAACTAGACGGTGGTTGTTTATTCACATTTATCATTCCTTTTGGGGTTGTTTGGTCGTTCACAACTTTTGATAGACGGTGGTTGCCCCAACCTGAATGCATCAGTATCTCAAATGTTGCCTTACTAGTAAATTCTGGTCAAAGAATATGTTGGAAACTTGGAGGCATGAGGCCTTATAAATTGCCATCCCTAAACCAGAATATGAAATGACGTGTAGTAATAAAGCTAGACAAACATTGCAGTAAACCTAATTCGAAGTGCTGAAACTCATTCTTGAAGTGTAGAGCTCCAAAACTTCCAGGTTTCCGGGAAAGGAATTATTGGGGCCTGTCTTATTTACAGTCATACAATGTGAATAATCAGATGATACTTTACTTGATAGGATGTGTTAAAAATCAAAGCTTTACAATTAATTTCAACGAAAATATCTTTGCTGTAACCATTCATGGTTAAAGTTTGTTATGCCAACAAAAGATGTTCTAGTCTAATAACTGCTTGAGTCACTCTATACCTCTCAAAAAACTAGATGCAAGGCATCAAACAATCAAAACCAACTATTAATGAATTGAATAGAAAAGATTAAGGCCCCAATTGATAGAAAATGAAAGCTAAATATTGAAAATTTACTTTGTGATGTCTTAATATGAATATTTTCATTTTTACAATCTCGCAAAACTCTGAATATTATCATTTTTACCATTATTTCGTGCCAACTTATATTGAACCGTAGACGAGAAAAAGAAAGGGAGAAGGAGAGAATATAGCTAATTCTGATATTTATTAAACACATACGTTGAGCGTATCCAACTTTCATTACTTGGATACATAACTCCAAATTTATTGAAGGTTTTAAAAGTCAATGCATTCCAACTTAGATTATCAAATAACTTAATCTCTTGATTGGTGGTTAATTGTTGAATTGCTTTATCATCAACTTGGCCCTAAATTGCACAGAAATATTTCAAAGTTGCAGAACAATATAGAGATTAATTCCAAACGATTTTCACTGTCCTGAATAATTTTGCATTCAAGAAAATGAGTAATCCACCACAAATACCTTAATATTTGAAATCTGAACCGGAATCAATCACGAACAAGCAAAAGTAAGGCCACTCAGAACACATAAAATGAACAAAAAAGATAAAATCTTTATAGATTACCTGATGAACTCGAGGACCGGGGCAGCATTTGGGAAGAAAAATAAAGCTTTGCTCTGGCTTTTGCTGGCGTTGTTCTGGGAACAGTTACTAACGGATATGAACGACATTTTGATATGTAATAATTAATACTGTTATAATAGGAAACAGTGGATATGGCGGCGCAGTTGAATTGAAATGCTGTGTTGGAGGAAGGTATCGGGTGCCTCGGTTTCGTGGGCTGCCATAGAATACCCACAGCAGTCATTGTTGTATTTGCTCCCAGTGCACTCTGTGCTATGACTCTCTCTAGAATCGCGGGGGAATCTCGGACAGTTATAACGATCAATTGGTTGGCTTAGAAAGAACCCGGAGGATTTTGCTACAGAAGACGCTTGTGGAAGGACATAATTGCCCTTTTTGTTTCCTTTCTCAAATTCTGCCTTTTCTTTTCTCTTTCTTTTGTCTTTTCTGTATAATGATGAGGGAGATCAGAGGATTTAACCCAATTCAAGATTGTAAAAAGACTTGTTTGTATGTATTGAGAGAGACATTGTTTCTCAGGCATCTCCTGTGTTTTGTTGGATCCAAAATGCGTGTGTTTTTCCCCCTTTTTTTGAGTATATTTATAGAAAACATTCTGCATCGTGAAACGATAAGCATTTGAAGACACAATAGAAAGATAATGGGGTAGAATTTACATTCCCTTATCTACAACTCTTCTAAACTTAACCCAAAGATCAAAACTATCTATTGCACGGCCTTCCAGAGCTGTAAAGGAGATTCAAAGAATTGTGGATGATGGAGAATGTGCAATACCAGTAATTGAGCTGAAGAAAGTCAGGTAAAGTAAAAGGCTTCTGTCAATATTCTTCCTTCAAAAGATCTGACAATTTTGGTCATTGTTTCTATGTTAGTCTTTCCATCATCGATGCAACAGATTTTCATGTTTCAAAGAGTGTATCCGGAAGTTTCGGAGAGGACAGAGCTGCAACACTTTTAAACTGTAATCAGTGGAGTAAGGGAATCAGAACTACGAGATAGATGCTAAAACAACAAATACAGCATATATAAATGCAAATAAAATCAAGCACAACTTCAATAATTCTGACCTTATCTTGGTGGTACTTTGCACGTATGGCATARAAAGGCCAGTCATCACTGTTCAACTGCAGACCATGTAATGCATGAACTATTGTTTTCAGGTCTGAAGCCTTGTAGATGGTATAGTGTTCTAGTATAGGATTCTGCCATAATGGTAAATAGCTAAGTCGTATACTATAGTAGCTAGACWCGAAAAGCAAACCAAATAACCAAAGCTAAGAATACAAACCCATGGATGGTCCGATTGATGTAGAGTCCATCTGGCAAGAAATACCGCTGATGCAGCAATAGCAGAAGGAAGGAACTTCAGGAAGCCGTAGTGTACCAATGTCAATTCTGCCAGATAATTGGCTAAGAACTCCAACTCAAGACTTGGATTCTGTAGATATGATAACATTAAGCACAGAGATCAGTCTTTCCACAAATATATTTGGGTATAAGTTGAGCACGTCAGCTCACGAACATATGATGCAGAACTTCTGCATTAATTATAGTAAGCCACAATTCTGCCAGTTAATTACCCTGTACGAAGCTTGTGCTGCACGTAGGAATCTCCTGCCAATAAAATATGGATCCAAGACAATACGGTTGCATTTCAGTGCATCATAAACTGAAAACAGAAAAGCAGACATTATATCCAAAGCAAATAGTACCTGAGAAAAGTTTTAGCTGTGGGAGCTGATAGCCGGAATCCCAAATTATTCAAAACTTGACTCTCCAGTGCCAGGACCTGCTGGTTCACCCTCATCAGGACGACAATGCTAAAAAACAATTGCTTGCCACAAGGTAACAGCTGGGCWCTCAACAAGTACGAAGACAAAAAGAAGAAGAGTTTCTTGAAGTATTATCCAAGAAAAAGTGTAGTTTTCATGTTAATTTGAAGTATTTCTTTTTCTTTCACATAAAACAGATAGGCAAGGTGCTAAATCTGAATCTTCTCTCACTTGTAGAAAGTTAAGTACAACGACAATTCCCTTCCTTCTATCTAGTCATTTACACCATTTACTCTGACTATAATTTCGGAAAGAGGGAAGCAAGTCTAATCACATACCTCAAATTTTGTGTCTAATCACATACCTCAAATTTTGTGTAAGTGTTCTCTGTGATGTCGCAGAAATCATCTATACTTGGTGCACATATTTCTTCGTATTTCCTTCGAGAATAAAATGGTAACTTCATAAATATCTTAGGCAGAATAAATGCATAGTATCTAAAGAAAACAAATATAAGAGAAAGTGAGCACTGTTGCATTAGAAACACCATTTTAGAGATTCAAAACGCATGTAAATACAAATTGTAGTTCTCACTTTCACAACGCTGTTTCCTGGTTAGTTCCAAATTTCTACCCTTCTCTTTTTCCAATTCTTTTGTCAAAACTTTATAAATGTCCACAATGAGTACAGCCTCATGGGGTTGCAAACTGAGAATCTATTTGACTCAAATCCAAATCTGACTCAATTCTAAGTTCAGCTTTMTATTTGCGGCCCTTCTGCTTGGGACGATCTTCTTTTGGATCATAGGAAAAATATAACAGGTATAACAGGTAACAGCAGTGAAGAATCTCTTCTTCATATCCTGCCTGATGAAAAGGAGAATCACAGTTTTGGAGAAACTGATTTCATAAATAATTTTAACCAACAGCATTCTAATGTATCCCAAAGATTCTGGTCAGAGAAAGGAGAAACATTTTTCACTTTCATATTCCAAGAGGAAATAAGAAAAATCTACTCTCAAACAAAAAGCTTCCTTCTTAAGGTAAGTCATTTGATTGTGCTCTTTTCGTGGAAATTGAAGCAATATCATCAAGAATATTGGTCACCTTTCTTCCTGTTACAAGAAAGAAGTTAGTGATTCCGGCAATAATAGCCTTTTTTTGGACAACTAGAGCTCCAACAAAAAAATTGCAAAGAATGACTTCAAGAAAGTAGCTTCTTGGATTTGGTAGTAGATAGAAGTTCTTACGATGCAATTAGCATGCAGGTTATGCCAAGCAGTTGAAGACATTGTCTTTTAATGTATTCTTGGGAGAGAAAAGCATCAACGAGATAAACAGTAAGATAAAGCGTGTCCGGTACCAACTTATACTCCCCYCACACCTGTACAGATAACAGTAATGATTGCCTTACTTTCTGCCACCAACTTACACTTCAGAAATACTTTAAAATAGTTTGAAGAAAGACAGACAAGCTAGAGATAGCAGAGGATATGACATATATTACAATTCAATTGTAAACTTTACTGCATCTATGCTATATCAGAACGAAAGTAGCCAATCATTGGTCATTTCATTAATCCTGTGGTTTTTGAGAGAAGAAATGTCTGCTCATGCATCCGAACTAGGAAGTTTTTAAGAAGTGATCTTTGACAGACAAAGAAAATATAAATATCACCAGACTACCATCAGCAAAATAGCAATAAGAATATTTATTACACGCAACGTTGGACCAATAAGTTACTGCTTAAGAATGGAAGGTTCAAATTTTTGCAAGCACAAGCAAATAAATACTTTGTCATATGATGGAACTTGATCAGTATCAAGGATGAAAAGATGCACACCTCAACAAGCCAGTCCACCAAAATTCCCCTCATTCTCTGATTAATGTCTCGCTGAATTTTTTCCATATAATTAGAATGTGGTCTTCTAATGACCTGGGGGAAAAAGGATCAGCTCCATCTGTCAATGTTAACTTTGGTTTCAAAAGTTTGAGAAAGATTGAAATGTTTCTTGCTGTCGCWCATTCTACTTTCCATTTCAAAATAATTTTACGATGGAGAGTTAGTGGTATAAGCATAATGTAAGTGACTTCCAAATCATGTTCTTATCATGTATTCATTGTAATCATAGGCACATAAAAAATCTAGTCTATCACAATCATGCTTATATAAGCTATTGCAGAGGTGGACAGAGTTTTCTGCTTTACATGATTGCATTACATGAAATAGATATAAAGAAACATCCAGTAGAACATACCTCTGAAGCACGTAAATTCCAATATATATCAGGAGCATAGAAGCTGCATAATTGGGGATCCTTGTGATCAGCATCAATATCAGTATAGTCAGGCCAAAAATTTTGTCCTGTATTCACCGATAAATGTTASATGTGATCTTGAATGGACAATAGGCAGAACTCAGGCAGTGCAGAGCCTTCATATGAAATCATTTTCTAGTACAAAGTTACATTATTGCTTAATAGAGATGCAATGTGAGAGTTTAAGATTTAAATTCATATCAGCAAGTGGCTTGTTTTGTTTCAGTGTAAGAAAAACAAAGTTGGCAGTTCACGAAGTAGTAAATGAATATAGGCCTRAGAAGATGTTTCCACTGAGAGAAACAACATTAGATATTAGAAAATATTCCCATTGAGAGAGTCAAGAACCAATATACAATCTGCTGACAAATACTAATTCCTATAAACTCAACTACTATATTAGGATGCTACTCCATGGGTTTCTCAAGAATGAAAAAGTAAAAAATGACAAATATCTTCCTAGTTTATTTGAACTTATAACACCTCCTTTCAAAAGTGAAAACAGCAAAAAAAAAAAAAAAAAAAAAAAGGAGCAGAGAAATGTGAAAGCAATATCCATTTCAATCAAGGCAGAAAACAAGAAGGAACATCACCAAAATGCATGACCTTTTAGCAGAAGTATAGTCTGCTGCAGCAAGCATTGTCCAATGTTATATGTATCCTTTGAGCTAACAACATTGTGGCCAAGGCAGACAACCATTCTTAATTAGGTAAGTACTTCTCTAGTTATATTCATTTTAAATTTGACATATTCTAGATTGAGAACTCTGCTCTTAATTAGGCAAAACCTTGCCTTCAAGTGCTTTGAAGTTGCTACAAATTTCCCACCTGTTTTGAGCAGACTTTCTTTGCTAGAATCCTTCACGAACMTCTCAATACTTGAATGGAGAGGCAAGTTTTTTTCCAACTTTGGCAAAGATGTAATAGTTGGTAATTGAAGTTGTATGTTGTCTAGTTGCTGATGCATATTTGTCACAGAATCAACTGGAAGTTGTTGCCCAGAGATGGAGGGGGCTACTTCGGGCACGCAGGGYGGGCCTTCTTTGCGATGCTTGTGGTTCTTCTAATAATCAAATGATGAAGTGGAAGCAAAAACAACATTTCAGAAAAGAAGTTATGAAGCTGCGTAACTTTATGAGTGAAAAGTAGATTGAAGAGTACATTATGTTCAGTTATCAAGCTAACTCAAGCAAAGAATTTTATGAGGAAGCTATCAGKTTTAGTTTGATATTTTGACTAACACGGTTAAGGGAAAATATTAAGGTTAACGTTGCAAGCAACCAATCTTCTCTGTTTGGTGAGATATTTTTACTTGAACTTTGGAGTCTTAGCACAATTTTAGCTCCTCAGAAGATGACGATTCATAGTAATGCAATGTGTAAGCAAGACATATCTTGCATTCAGTAATTSGGGGTAGAAATACAAATAAGCAGAGGACAGAATACAAACAGGAACCTTAGTTGCATTGAGGCGCTTCTTATATGGATATTCGCAGCAAATATTTGTAATATCCTTCAGCACTGCTCTCTTCTTATGCTGAGTACAAGCATTAAGAGGAGCCTCGCCGTTCCTCTCAACCAAAGCTGCTGCTCTTTTTGAGTTGGTTTGCATAGCCGCCTTCTCATATTGCTCTTTTGACAGTTCCCTAGAAMGTATAGCTACATGTTGTTGGTAGACAGCAGTGCGAGCTCTTGTTAATCGAGCKGTAGGCTCTCCAAAATCAGACTTAGCCAGATTTTCTTTCTTCATATTGACAAGCACCAAAAATAACCAAGGGAAGTCTTTTTAATCAAAGTTAAAATCATTCACCTGAAAATCAAGACAATCTGCAAAACAGTTATTAAAAGCTAACTTACAAAAGAATAACCGATATAATGAAAAGAAAAGGCAAAGAACCTCAATGAGGATTTTCATCTTTAACCCGATGATCAGTCAGAAAGGATCYCATTACAATAAGATGCTTTATCACAGTAAGTTTTCCAACTGATGATACCCATTACAGGATTTTCAACCCAATAACAAGATTTTCTTTAGTCTTGGCCAGACATTTCCAATTCCCTCAATTGAATGGTCCACAGCATATTGGATAAAATTGAAACTAGTGGACATATACATGAAGGGAAGAGGATAAAAACCACCCAACATGAGCACAACCAAGATGCATTCTTTTGCTRGAAAGTCAGTATCTTGAAGAGAGCAAGTGTATTACCCATTYCAGTAATGTACATATAATTCTCAAACAAATTAATTACTAAGATTCCATTTATATGTGTTAAGTATAAAGCTTGCGTTTTTTATTAGTATTGTCGGTTCATAAACTCCAGTCAGATCAAGAAACATACTTATGTATGCTGCCTATCTTCTGACTGAATAAAACTGCTGCAAAACATTGCTCAATTGGCAGAGTGATGTGTTCATTATAGCCCCTAGCATCTCATTCAATGTCATGATTCTAATAAAGGTGGCCTTACATGCAGAGAGAAAGAGAATGAGATATTACTGTTGATTTTTAATCTTGAATCATTTTATGAGCACCAAATCAAAGTAAATTAGCCCCTGAAATAACACTATCAGATGTTATTTAGAAAAGGCACCAAATTTAGTTCAAGACTATTACAATGTATATCAAGCCACAAAACTTTCTTGAAATTTCTGAAGGGCCATCAGGGAGAAAAACAAGAGAGAAACTCCATCTCTTTGTTCCAACATTGATGCTTTCTCACCCCCGTAGAATCATGCAAGGCAAGTGAAAATTTCATATCTTGAATAATAGGAATAATTATAAATCTTGAAACAAAAAACGTTGAGTAACAATAATCTRGYGGCAAAAGCAACTCAAAAGATGGAACAAATGAAKCGCTAAACCATATTCCCATCTATTTCGTTTTTCATAAATTACCGAAGTTCTGGTCTAAAACTTCACAACAAAGTTCTCACAAGATCCATATAAATGAAGCTCTTTTCTTCTCTTTTGAATTGGTTTTCGTGTTAGTTCGGAGAAACCAACAAAGCAGAGAACAAAAAGACCTTGATAAACGAAGATCTTCCAGAGGCCAAAAAAGGAAAGAAACAACAGTGTGGATGCAAAAGCCACGTCTTTTTCAACAGATCCACAAATTCCAGTAACCCATGATCGCCAGCCCCCAAAAGAATACATCCAGAAAGTTTCAAGAAAATTCAAGAAAACACATTAGTTCCCGTAATCAAGCAATGTAGATTGGATTTTAAACCTTTAAGCATTCTGAGATTCTCAGCTCCAAGAACCTTCCCAATTTTCTTTGCCAAAAAAAGGAAACAGAGCAAAGAGAGACAGGGAAACAATGTAGAAACACAATGTATATACCAATGAGCGGGATAATATGGAGTTCAAACTCGAGAAATCAAAAAAGAAAAGCAAATAAAAAATGGTTCTCTCTTTTGAATACTAGTATATTAAATTCTTTCTATTTTCCTTGTTTTGGCAGAGTTAAGATGTCTGTTGGTCCGTTGCTGGAGGTTTGACTCCTTTGACTCGGACAAGTTAATTTACTAGATTTTGTTTAATGTTTTTAATTTGATGTAATTAAGGTTTAAACACAATTATCTTAGCTGACTTTTGGTAATATTASCCCCGACTTTTGATAATATTACCAAAACCAAGATTTCAAGTTGATGTTCTTTTGCGCGTTTTCTTGGCAATGTGGAACGCTCAGGCTAAATTTTGTTGGGTGGTTATAATTGTCTACGATGGCACCGGAATGGAAGAAAATTTATCGCCAATCACTGTAAAGTCGGTGGACATGACTTTCAGGCAGTGAGTTTGTGATTAATTGTGGATGGACCAGATTACGGGATATGAAATTAGTGGCACTGATTAATCCTGGTAAAGCATGTTTACGGTCATTACAATTAATCACGTGATTAGTCAGCTTTATGTTGAATCATTGTTGACCAATTAACAGTTGACCATCTTCTAGAAAATGAAATTACTGTCTTATCATTCTTTATTAAAAAAAAA